>JARQOC010000002.1:658828912-659200879 GCA_033576535.1 Allobates femoralis | reverse complement strand
TATACAGTGTTATACCAGTTATGACGCATAGAGGACACTAGATACGCATTTATTCTGTTTCTCCATACATAAGAGAATGTTTTCTTTAACCCCTTCTTGACCTTGGAATTTTTCATTTTTCATTTTTGTTTTTTCCTCCCCTACTTTCAAGAGCCATAACGTTTTTATTTTTCCGTCAATATAGACATATGATGGCTTGTTTTTTTGCGGAACAAGTTGTACTTTCATATGAAATAATTTATATTACCATATAGTATCCAGGGAAATTGCAAAAAAATTTAGCCAGGACCCCGGGCTGTCACGTGAGTGCCGGAGATCCTGCGATGTTATCGCGGGATCCCCTGAGCAGGTGGGGAACAGCGCATTAACTGCCGCTGCCACCTTGGATCTTGCTGTCATTGATTGACAGCAGGATCCAAGGGATTAACAGCGCTGATCGGATCCCGGATCTGATCGGTGCTATTACCCTGACATCTCAGCTGATGAGATCAGCTGAGATGTCAGGGCTTTGATGTGAGCGCCGCGCCGGAGCTCACATCAAATTCCCCTTACCGGCCCATGACGTTGTACATCATAGGTCGGGAAGGGGTTAAGAGAATTAGTCATTCCGATGGGACCGCCCCCTCCTTCCTTGAGGAGGAGACTGGCAGATATCTTCTAGGCTCTTGAGATGATAAGACATGTCCCTGGCTCCTGTCCCCACTTCCTACAACTTTGCTCTTGTCAGATGATTCCGGTAAGAGTAAAATGCAGTTGCGTGTTTATGCTGGGATCTGTGTAAGCAGGAGTAGGCTGCAGCTATTGTAGAGAGTGTAATAGAAGTGAGGTATACCATGATCTGTAATCCTGCATCCTAGCATGTTCATGTACTATATGTGGTTAGATGTGTTTTTGTGTAGAATCTGTGCATGTAGGTTATTATACAGCCACTGAGTAGAATCTATCTTAGCCATAATTCCTCTTGCACTGTATGCAGATAGATGCATTTCTGTATAGAGTAGAGCCCGCTGCAGTGACCTTTGCCCTAGTTACTCATGTTAACTGTACTCTGTGTTATATTACTGCAGTCAGTGCTAGTTTCTTTAATGTACCCAGTACTGACTGTGATTATACTGTACCTTGTATTATAGTTTTTACCACATCATCAAGTTCACATCATCACCAATAAATCAAGACTTAAGCACTGATACAGTCTGTTTACTGGGAAAGTGAATGAGGGTTAAGCTGTATGCTAGATATCTACAGCACCACACATGGAAGAAGGCAGAACAAAGAGAATAAGGCTATATGCCCAGTGGACATTTGTGCTGCTTTTTTTGTGCTGCATTTGCCAGCTGCCAAAAAAACAGCTGTGTTAAAAAAAAAATAAAAAAAAAAGCACAAACATATTGTGTTTGTGCTGCATTTGTGCACATTACAACCACAAAACAAATGAGGGGACACACAGACACACACAGAGACAGACACAGATACTTTCTCACCCTCCCTGGCAATCCTACGGTGAGCTCTGGTGATTTCTTCCTTCCCTGCATCAGCAGGACTGTGGGTAGTCGGGTACAGTACTTCCAGGACTTTCCACCATGTGACAGCCTGAGTCACATGGGGTGTAGGTCCTGTTGTCACCTCGCACAGCTCCTAACGAAGCATGGAAGGTAGAAATCACCAGGGATCACCATGGGATTGCGGGGGGGAAGTGGGGGAGTGTTAGAGTTTTGGAGTGTATTTTAGAGATGAGCGATGTTGGATTCGAATAGTTCGCCAATCTCAAATTCGAGTTGATTTTGGCGCTATTCGAGTCATTCGCCGAATTCGAACAATTTGGTTCAAATTCGGCGAATTTCTAACATGTTTGATTTTGGTTCGAAAATGCGGCAGATGCGGTCAGAAAACCGCATCTGCCGCATTTTCGGCCAAAATAAACATCTAATAAGTATTAAAAATAAAAAAATAATCAATGCTCACCTGTCCGCGGTCCACCGAAGCCTCCGGCATGGTCCTGCGGCTTCTAGGACCCGTGGTGACGTCATGTTCTCGCGCGAACTCCGGTCACATGACCGGAGTTCCGCGAGAACATGACGTCACCACAGGTCCTGGAAGCACAGGACCTTGCCGGAAAGCTTAAAATAGATATTTTTATGTTTCGGACCCTTTCTTTAAGTAAAAGTTACTTAAAGAAAGGGTCCGAAACATAAAAATATCTATTTTAAGCTTTCCGGCAAGGTCCTGTGCTTATAGGACCTGTGGGGATGACGTCACGTTCTCGCGGGAACTCTGGTCACGTGACCGGAGTTCCCGCGAGAACATGACGTCAGCACAGGTCCTATTAGCAATAGGACCTTGCCGGAAAACTTAAAACAGATATTTTTATGTTTCCGACCCTTTCTTTTACTTAAAGAAAGGGTCCGAAACATAAAAATATCTATTTTAAGCTTTCCGGCAAGGTCCTGTGCTTCCAGGACCTGTGGTGACGTCATGTTCTCGCAGAACTCCGGTCATGTGACCGGAGTTCGCGCAGAACATGACGTCACCACAGGTCCTAGAAGCCGCAGGATCTTGCCAGAGGCTTCGGTGGACCGCGGACAGATGAGCATTGATTATTTTTTTATTTTTAACACTTTCTTTCACTTTTTTTCACTTCCACAATCTATGTATATACATTGTGGAAGTGAAAATGCCCCACAGGCCCGGTTTGTTCGCTTTCCGGGGTGTTCGACGGTGTTCGTCGAGCATTCGACGAACATTCGTCGAACACCCCGTCGATTCGACGAATCGAATTGAATTCGAATAGCGGGGTGGTGGCTCATCTCTAGTGTTTTTGTTCTGGAAATCACAGTAAAAAAGCATCACAACTGGACTGTGCGAATACCAATCGGCTTGTGATGTTTTTTTGGGGCATAAGAATGGAGTCAGTGGGGAGACGCAGCCCAAAATCGGACATGTAATTGACATGTTAGTTTGTGAGCGCATCCGATTTCTGCAGTAAAAACAGACCACCCGCAAATACACATGTGAGCACAGCATTTCTAAAATCACATTGACTTGAATGTAAATGCTGTGGTGATCACCAAAAACGCAGCACAAACGTCCAGTGGGCACATAGCCTTATAATGCCTCTGCTGATCAGTAGCCTACTGAAAACTCTTACTGAAAGGAAGTAAAAGCCTGAAACATTCCCAGTGGCCAGTGTGAACATTTCAAGATTGATTGTTCTTTAATAAAGACTTCACAAAAAGTGCTGAGAAGACGACCAAAAAGATGGCAAAAAATGACACTTTAGGAAAAAAGAAATTGGAGCTTCTTCCTCCCGAAAAACCAGGCTGGTTCCATCACGTATAAAAGAGGCTGCGTGCACAACGGTGTTATATGTAATGCATCCTGTGCCTGATGTGTCTAGTTTTAAACTGTCAGTGATAATAAATCTGTGTCTATGTCTTCTACAAAATGTAATTTTTTTTTTTTTTTTTTTTTTTTTTTACTTTTCATTTGCATTGTTATATTTTATACAGTTGATGTTTTATACAGTTGATTATACAGATAAGGTGAAGGGGACAGAGCAAATGAAAGGGGTGTGGGTGTGTGTGTTAAAACAAATCACTTAATTAAATTTTTATTGCTGTTGCTACAAGTTTTAAATAAATACAAGAATAAATAGTAACAAATGTACAATATTTCTTAATGTAATATCAAATATGTGTAATATTTAAGGAAACCACTGGGTGGCAACCTCTCCCCAATAATAATCATTTACAGACTGTAAGAAAGGAAGAGGATATGATCTATGGCGCCATCTATTGGCGGTAACAATGCTCAAAGTCGATATCTATCCTTGTTCCAACTATTTTATTGAATTTGTAACATAAATTTACATAACATGTGATAAACTTTGGAATTGCAAAGATAATGTACCGGTTATATTATTTAACCAACGATCAAGTAAATGATACCATCTTTTCAGTTAGCCATTAAAAGGTATCAACCACTCAGGACTCTCTGATTGCAATATATTTTTCATATAGTTTGTCTGTTTCAATATTGATTTAGTCAGGACTAAAATGGAAACAAAAGAGGGAAGGGGGGAGGGGGAAGGGTTAGGTAGGAAGGTAGAAAAAAGAGGGGGAGTGACTAGAATAGCTTAACCAGTTCTTCAGGTTAGAAGGTGAGTTTTTGGAGGTTTGACGTTCAATTGGTCAAAATTGGGTCGACTTGATGAAAAAATAAGTGGTTCCAAGAAGACCACTTCTTTCTATATTTCCTTTGGAGGTTGTTCCTCAAGGAGAACATATGTTCATAAGAGTTATGAGCTGCAATTGTTTCGATTAAAGCTTTGAGCACGGGTGGGTTGGGGTTTTTCTATTGGGTTGCAATGCAGTTTTTGGAAGTAAGCAATATGTGTACGATGAGGGCTCTGAAGTCTGATGGTATGTCGTTGATTCCGATTAAGAGCAATGCTAGTTCTGGTGTAAGGTCTATATTAAGTCCTGTGATGTTGTTAATCAAAAGGTGTACTTCTCCTCAAAAGGAGCGAAGGATGGGGCATTCCCAGAACATATGAGACATTGTGTCTGGGTTTCCACAATTTCTCCAACATAGTGGAGAGATTGCACTCAAAAATTTGTTGAGCCTTGTGGGGGTGAAATACCACCTAGTAAGGGATTTGTAATATGATTCAATTAGGACTGAACAGGAGAGGCTTTTATAGACTGATTTGATTGTATCCTCAATTAGTTTAGGCTACTTTCACATTACGATTTTGTTAAATCTGATGCTGTCCGATGAAAATCGGACAACATCGGATGCTCAAAATCGGATGCCATCGGATGCCACCGATCCGATTTTTTATCGGATCCGATTTAAATGGCTGTGGGAGGACTGTGGGAGGTTTTGGGAGTGGTCTAGGGTATTGAGCATGCTCAATACAGAAAATCGGACCCGATATCGGATCCGATTTTCCATCCGATTCGATCCCCCATAGACTCCCATATTATTTTAATCGGATCGCATCGGATCACATCGGATCCGATGCGATCCCATTTCTGAATCGGATACCAAAATCGGAGCAGTCTCCGATTTTGGCTCCTGAAAAAAATCGGACAGAATCGGATGCAAATCGGATGCCATTAAGTGCACATCCGATCCGATCCCCATTGGAGAACATGGGTGCTAAATCGGATCCAATACTGTCCGATTTTTATCGGACAGCATCGGATTTAACAAAATCGTAGTGTGAAACCAGCTTTAGTGGGAAGTGGAATCTGGAGTTCTCTGCTCCAGGACTCCAGTCCTGGAGAGTACAATAGCGTTGAGTCAAGGTTAAGATCTTTGTAGATGGCTTTGAGTGACCAGAAAATATTCCACTGGTTAAAACAGAATAGTTGAGTGATGTTCATCGGAAAGCAAAAATTTAGGTTGCTTCTGTTAAGTTGACGGTTGATTTTGTTCCAGCTTCCGAGCTCTCCATCTGGTAAGCCAAATTTTGTTTTAAGTTTTGAGAAGGGCAATAATTGATGATCCTCGGTAACTATGTCTGAGAGATTTTTGACTCCATGGTTGGTCCAAACAGTGACATGATCAATATCAGTCGAAAGTAGCGGGAGAAGGTCTTATTGAGATCCAACCTGGAGAGGATGTATGGTGTGCAATAGAAGATTTTACAACCAGAGACCTCCAGGATCGTATAGTAGCTTTAAGGGTGGGTTCTTTTGGCAGTTTTTTGGTTTTGTCACATAAGTAGGAAAGTTAGATCCATTTTAGTTCTTTTGTAGGGTTTGTAGTGCTTTCTATTTCTATCCATCTCGGTTTTTCTTCAATTTCCCACCATTTTTGGCTGTGTTTGACTAACGTCGAGTGGTAGTATGCAGAAATGTTAAGTAGAGCTAATCCTCCATTGGGTTTACTTTTTTCGAGGGTGGTGAGAGAAATTCTGGGTTTTTTCCCTCCCCAAATAAAGGTAGACAGTGGGTTTTGGATTTTCTTACGCCAGGATAAGTAGCATGGAGGGGAATTGAGCGAAATATATAAAGATTTTTGGGCAAAATGAAGATTTTATATGCCTCTATTCTACCAAACCAAAATAACTCTTTTTGGAGATATGAATTAGGTCTGATTTTATTGTATGGTATAATTTCTCTAGATTTATATCATAGATTTTAGCAATGTGTTTGTTTACTATAATTCCTAGGTAGTTTAGGGTTTCATTCTCCCAGGCCAAATAATTTTCTTGTTGGAGGGTGTTAAGTGTTTGTTGTGACAGGGTAAAGCAGAGTACTTGGGTTTTGGCGATGTTATAATAAGAAACTTCTGCAAATTCACTCATAAGTATGAGTAAGTTACGTATTGACGACACCGGATCTTCGAGGGTTAGTATGATGTCGTCTGCAAAAAGACTTATTTTGTAAGTTTTATGATTAAGGGCCCTTTCACATCAGCGTTTTTCGTAATTCGCGGCAGATGCGGTGAAAAAAACGCATCTGCCGCGTTTGCCGCATAACCGTTCCACTTGCGGCGCGGTTGCGGTTTTTCCCATAGGAAGTATAGGGGGACTTGCGGCAGATGCGGCAAGTGCGGTTTTGCACTTGCGGCAGGTGCGGCAGCGAAAAAAACCGCGGCTGACCGCGGTTTTTTTCGCTGCCGCACCTGCCGCAAGTGCAAAACCGCACTTGCCGCATCTGCCGCAAGTCCCCCTATACTTCCTATGGGAAAAACCACAACTGCGCCGCAAGTGGAACGGTTATGCGGCAAACGCGGCAGATGCGTTTTTTTCACCGCATCTGCCGCGAATTACGAAAAACGCTGATGTGAAAGGGCCCTAAGAGTAGTACCGGTGATTAAAGAATTGGTTCAGATTTTTTCCGCTAATGGTTCTATGAACAATTTTGAATGTAGAAGGAAAACCGGGCACTGACCTTATGTTGCTGTAGTTGAAATTGTGGCACAGAACCAGGTCCAGCGTTGCTCAGCCGTAGGACTTAGGCTAGGGTCACATTGGCGTTTTTTGTTTTTAAATCCTGATCCGGTTTTGAGCTTTAAAAAAGCTCAAAACCGGACCAGGAAACGCTCCTGATGGAAGCCGATGCAAAACACCGGATGGCTTCACAAGCCATCCGGTGGCCGGATCCGGCACTGCTGCCTGCGTTTAAAATCATGCAGGCAGCAGTTTTCGCAGCGTTTCTGGGACCGCACTGCGGTCACCGGATGGCTCAGGATGTGTAATCCTGAGCCATCCGGTAACTGCAGAGTGTGCGGATCCCGGCTATTGACGGGACCCGCAACCGTAATAAAGAGTGAAATTGCTGACCTAAATGACTGATAGAGGTCTGTAGGGGGCTTAGACCCCCCTACAGACCGGGCTCCCACTTCCATAGTATTCTTCACCAATTTCACACCGGGCACGGGCTCCTCGGAGCTGCGTGCATGTCAACCAAGGTGCCCCCCCCCCCATCACTATACAGGGGTGCATAGACCCCTCTAATACAATTATGCTTACATTGATGTGTTTTACACAAAGAATAATCACAATTGCATTGTTAATTATATATTTACATGTGTCCGGAGCCAGAGTCGAGTGATTTCCAGGGGCGGGGCTGTGTGCAGCAGCCTCCGCCCGCTCCTTCTTGATGGCCGCCCCCTCTGGCCGTAATCCAGTCTTGTGAGGGCGGGCACGTCGTTAAAGGGGCGTGGCTAACTATGTGCCGCGGTTAGCCACGCCCCTTTAACGACGAGGCCGCCCTCACAAGACTGGATTACGGCCAGAGGGGGCGGCCATCAAGAAGGAGCGGGCGGAGGCTGCTGCACACAGCCCCGCCCCTGGAAATCACTCGACTCTGGCTCCGGACACATGTAAATATATAATTAACAATGCAATTGTGATTATTCTTTGTGTAAAACACATCAATGTAAGCATAATTGTATTAGAGGGGTCTATGCACCCCTGTATAGTGATGGGGGGGGGGGCACCTTGGTTGACATGCACGCAGCTCCGAGGAGCCCGTGCCCGGTGCGAAATTGGTGAAGAATACTATGGAAGTGGGAGCCCGGTCTGTAGGGGGGTCTAAGCCCCCCTACAGACCTCTATCAGTCATTTAGGTCAGCAATTTCACTCTTTATTACGGTTGCGGGTCCCGTCAATAGCCGGGATCCGCACACTCTGCAGTTACCGGATGGCTCAGGATTACACATCCTGAGCCATCCGGTGACCGCAGTGCGGTATTCTGCACACAGTTTTCAAAAAAACTGTGTGCGACCGGCATTGCATTCACCGCATCCGGATCCGGATGCGGTGAATGCAATCTAGGTTTTCAATGTGACCCTACCCATAGTCATTTTTATCCATAAAGAAAGAAGAAGGCGGCACTCATTGGACCGGTGAAGACAGGTATCTTTATTCCAGTCGTGGTATTACATCATGTGGAGGGTGAGGGTGTACACAGGATCTGTTGAAGAGTAAGCACTACTCGAAACGGGCTCCGTCATCCCTGCACCTCCCTCCCCGTGCCCTCCACCTCTTCTTTCTTTATGGTTCTATGAACAAGTTGAATAGCGAGGGCGAGAGGGCACAACCGATATCTATCCTTTAATGAGCCCTGTCACATTAGGATAAGAAGCCAAACCAGAAACTCCATTTGCAGACACGTTACGGAGTGTTCTCCTTCCTCGTGTACTGCAAGGGTATGTGTACATGATAAAGGGATACATGCCACCCAATCCATGAGCATCCCATATCGGACTGTGGCAGCACAATTTCAGCCATAGGTGTTCAACTATGAAATACTGCATCAATTCAGAAAAAAACACAGTATAATAGCCGAGCTGCTCTGGAAATTAGGTGGACAAGTGGGTCCCTGGTGTGTTCTCCCTGTCCACCGCCCTGGAGTGACAGGGCTCTCCAGAGGTGTAGCTAGCTGTTCAGCTTGGGGGTGAAAAATTCTGAGTGGGTCCCTAACCAGGTAATCCTAATTACAACTATTGTGGGACACCCTTATAGTCGAAAAACCTCAGCAGATAATCACCCTGTTACTAAAAAAAATCTCTATACAAAGACCAACACTGATATTACCGCCATATGTTGACCATATAATGGTAGATACCAGTCTTGCAAAACATGTAAGAGATTACAGTACAGGTATATATAGTGACTTCCAGCTGCCGCTCTTTCTTATGGAATTGTTCACGTCGCGGTCACTGGGCCGGGGTACTTGACTATCCATGGTCTGATGGATGTCTCAATGGTGGTCCTGGAGGTCGTGGCCCATACCGGACATGTTAAAGGGGATTAAAGGGGAAATTGTTTGTCATGACGCCATCTGGGGTTTCTTGTCAGGGATGACCAGCACTGCATATGGTAGTCCCCAAAGGATAGGTGGTGTTGCAGCTAGTTGGACCACTCCCCTCAGATGGAGCGGGCCCCTGGGGTGTAGTGGTAGTGAAGATGATGGTGGTGGTTGTAGTAGCTAAAGGTGCAGGGGTGCAGAGAGGCGTAGTAAAGAGTAGACAGACATAGGGTTCTTGCAGTTCTTACCGGTCACCTTCACTTGAGTTCAGTACAGACATAACCCAGCCAGGGTACCGTGTTCACCAAGATTGCAGCCTGGCCAGCTCACAAGTAGTCAGGGTCCACCTTGCTGTGACACAGGGAATATGGCCTTCCTTGCTGCCCTTTAAACTCTAACACTGCTGCTCCTTGCCCTCCTAGTGTCCTATGGTTACAAGTCCCAAAGTAAGGTGACTACGGGCCCTCTGTCTGTCTTGCAAGTCATCTTGACCCTATACAGTTCCTTAGTCCACCATCCTGACTCATCTGACTCCAGTACTTGGATTTGTGGGTGCAGTTCGACCACCTGGGGAGGGTATGTACGTCCACTTTTTTAAACGAGTTGATGTAAATAGCTATCTTAATTTCAATAGTGGACACCTCCCCAGGTGGTTAGTGAATGTACCCTACGGCCAGTACTGGAGGGTGAGAAAGAACTGTACTAGAGATTGTGATTTTTTGTCAGAGTCTAAAACTTTGAAAAAACGGTTTCTTCAGAAAGGGTACCAGAAAGGGATCCTACAGGATGCATATAGAAGAACCAAAAATCTATCTCAAGAGTCGTGCGTGGAAAAAATCACGAAAGGGAAAAACGGATCTGATCTAATGACTGATCTGACTAAATGGAGCTTCATCACTACATTCTGTCAATCTAGGAAAGTAATTAGGGACCTGATTAAGAAATACTGGTTTGTTCTGAGAAGCGACCCTATTCTCTCCAACTACATCCCTATAAAGCAAAACGTAATTTTTAGGAGGAATAGGAACCTAAGAGAGATGGTAGCCCCTAGTAAGGTGGAACATAACATGGAAAGTAATATAATAACAACAGGGGTAAACACCAAGGTGGGGTGTTATTCATGTAACACCATGAACTGTTTATGTTTTCAAGTGATTGTTAATGGTAAAAAGGAATTTACATCTTTCACTACAAAGAGAACATTTCCCATATAATATAGGGTTACTTGCCAATCAACATATGTAGTGTACATGATAGAATGCCCCTGTGGGCTACAATATATTGGGAGGACCATACAGACGATGCATGCTCACCTTAACAAGCATCGCTTTAATATTAAATGGGGCTTCCAGCTTCATAGTCTTTCAAAGCACTATGCAATAGCCCATCAGTAAGATCATAGGAGAATGAAGCTAGTCATTATTGACCAGATAGGAGAAAATATAGGAGATAGATTAGGGGCCCTTATTAAACGTGAGAGTTATTGGATTTATAAAATGGGGACCCTGAGTCCCGAGGGACATAATCTCACCCTTGACAATGTGGCAAAACATTAATAGACAGTAATTATGATCTATTGGCCTAAATGGAGATAAGAATAGTGTAAATGTTCATTTCCTACAACTGTGTGTACTACTCCCTTCAGAGGAGAGAACAAACAGGCTCTAACCAGAGTAGAAAGAGAAATGGGAGGCTCCGCTGCACAACTGAGCAACAAGACAAGTACATTAGAGTCTCTAGTTTGAGAAATCGACGCCTCACAGCTCCTCATCTGGCAGCTTCATTAAATAGTACCCGCCAAAGGTGTGCAATGCTGTAATTGCTGCAAAGGGAGCGTTCTTTGACAAAAGCAAAGTTTGAAGGAGAAAACTATTATTTCAAATAAAAATCATTATTTCTAACCTTGTCAATGTCTGGACTATTCATTTTGCAACTCATTTGATAAATAAAAGTATGAGTTTTCATGGAAAACACAAAATTGTCTGGGTGACCCCAAACCTTTGAACGGTAGTGTATATACAGTATATACTAGGATGGGGGACATATATACAAGGATGGGGACATACTTACCAGGATGGGGCCTAGGGTGGGGATATATACCAGGATGGGAATATGTATATAAGGATGGGGGCATATATAATAGGATAAGCCCAATATGGGTACATACCAGGATGGGCCCAGTAAGAGGACATATATAACAGGATAAGGAACCTATATACCAGTATGAGGACATATATACCTGAATATGGTTTAGAATGGAGACATATAAAGAGAATTTTGTTTACGTACCGTAAATTCTTTTTTCTTTAATCATCAATGGGAGACCCAGACAATGGGGTTTAGGGCACTGCCCTCCGGAGGTCACACTAGGTACTACAAGTTTGTAGACACCGCCTCCTCCGCTTATAAACCCCTACCGCAGGGAACATCCTCAGTTTGGTCCATAAGCTGCGAGGAGGAAATAAACCACACCCGAAACATCGGGAAGAACGCCGTACACAGACGGTTCAACAACCCGGCAAACACTGTCTCAACAGAGAACAGAACAAATGCAAAACATGCAACGGAACAACTGGGTGGGTGCTGGGTCTCCCATTGATGATTAAAGAAAAAAGAATTTACGGTACGTAAACAAAATTCTCTTTTTTCTGGTCATCATAATGGGAGACCCAGACAATGGGGATGTCCTAAAGCAATACCCCAGGGCGGGAAGAGTTCCTCAACAAGACGGATAACACATGGTTCCCTTTAGAGGTGGGCAACCGCCGCCTGGAGAACCCGCCTGCCCAAACTTGCATCCGCAGAGGCATGGGCATGCACCATATAGTGCTTAGAGAAAGTGTGCAGGCTGGACCAAGTGGCCGCCTGACACACCTGTAGAGCAGACGCTCGATGTCGCAAGGCCCAGGAGGCACCTACGGCTCTGGTAGAGTGAGCCTTCAATCCCACCGGGAGAGGCAAACCAGAAGACCGGTAAGCCTCTTGAATGGAAGCCTTAATCCATCTGGCTAAGGTTGACTTCGAAGCCGCGGACCCCTTACAGCGACCTGTCGTAAGAACAAATAAGGAATCCGAACTCCTAAAGGAGGCGGTCCTGGACACATAAATGCGTATAGCTCTCACGAGATCCAGAGTATGGAGGTCGCGCTCAACCTGATGAACGGGAGCGGGGCAAAATGATGGGAGAACAATCTCCTGGTTCAGGTGAAAAGTTGAAACCACCTTCGGCAAGAATTCTGGCCGTGGGCGCAACACCACCTTGTCTTGGTGAACCACCAGAAAGGGTGACTTGCACGATAGTGCAGCCAAATCTGAGACCCTCCTCAGAGATGTAATCGCCACCAGAAAGGCCACTTTCTGTGACAGACGAGATAGAGAAACATCCCTCAGAGGCTCAAACGGCGGTTTCTGCAATGCCGCCAGGACCATGTTAAGGTCCCAAGGGTCCAGAGGTCTCTTGTAGGGCGGAACCATCCGCGACACCCCCTGCAGAAATTGACGGACCTTCGGGAGGAGCGCCAATCGCCTGTCAAACAGCACAGAAAGTGCTGATACTTGACCTTTCAAAGAGCCCAGGGATAATCCCAACTCCAAACCCGACTGTAGGAAGGCCAACAACGTCGGGATAGACAAGGGCCACGGGGACCGTCCACCAGAGGCACACCAGGTAAAAAAGATTTTCCACGTCCTGTGGTACATCTTCCTGGAAACGGGCTTCCTAGCCCGATTCATAGTGGCCACCACTGTAGGGGAGAAACCCCTGGATGTCAGCAGCCAGGCCTCAAGAGCCATGCAGTCAATCTGAGGGCCTTGGAATTGAGGTGGAAGAATGGGCCTTGCGCGAGTAAATCTGCGCGTTCTGGAAGAGCCCACCTGTGTCCGCCTGACAGTTGCCACAGGTCCGGATACCAGGACCTCCTGGGCCAATCCGGAGCCACTAGAATGGCTACTCTGCACTCCGACCTGATTTTCCACAGAACCCTGGGAATCAGAGCCAGAGGCGGGAACACATATGGCAGCTGGAATCTGGACCAACTCAGGATCAGGGCATCTGCCCCCAGAGACTGAGGATCCCACGATCTCGCCACGTACTGGGGCACCTGATGATTCAGCCGTGAGGCCATCAGATCCACGTCCGGAGTGCCCCACCTGCCGCAGATGTCCCGGAAGACGTCTGGATGTAGAGACCACTCTCCGGCGTCCATCCCCTGCCGGCTCAGGTAATCGGCCTCCCAGTTCTCGACCCCTGGGATGTGAACTGCGGAGATCAGGCAGTCGTTTTCCTCTACCCACGACAGAATGCAGTGGACTTCGGCGAGGGCCTGAGCGCTTCTGGTCCCTCCCTGATGATTTATGTAGGCGACGGCCGTCGCATTGTCGGACTGTACCCGAATGGGCTGTCCTGTCAGGAATTTCTGAAACGCCAGGAGCGCCAGATAGACCGCCTTGATCTCCAGTACGTTGATCTGCAACGTCGACTCCGACTGAGTCCAGAGGCCTTGAGCCCTGTGGTGTAAGAACACCGCCCCCCAGCCCTTCAGACTGGCGTCGGTGGTCACCACTAACCATGACGGTTTGAGGAATGACCTGCCCCGTGACAAGTGACGTGGCTGGAGCCACCACTGCAGGGAGTCCCTGGTCGGTTGTGACAGTGCTACCAACCGATTCAGAGAGATCGCTCTCTTGTCCCATCGGCGAAGAATCTCCAGCTGGAGAGGACGGAGACGAAACTGTGCAAAGGGCACCGCCTCTATCGCCGCTACCATGCGTCCCACCAGTCTCATCAACGCCCGAAGGGATGAGTGAGGTGACAGGAGAACATTCTGTACTCCTGAGTGGATCGCCAGCTGCTTGGCCTGGGGTAGAGACACCAGAGCCGAGTCCGTGTGGAAGTCCATGCCCAGATATGTCAATGACTGGGTCGGAACCAGGGTCGACTTCTGAGTATTGAGAAGCCACCCGAACTGTTCCAGAGACCTCATGGTCACCTCCAGGCTCACCCGACAAAGGTCTTCCGATGGCGCCCTGACCAATAGGTCGTCCAGATAGGGTATGACGGCGTGCCCCTGCACATGCAGGAGAGCCATCATAGAGGCCATCACCTTCGTGAATACCCGTGGTGCTGAGGCCAACCCGAAGGGCAGGGCCACAAATTGGAAGTGTTCGTCCCCCACTGCGAATCGTAGCCAGCGCTGATGAGCCGGTGCAATGGGCACGTGAAGGTAAGCGTCCTTGATATCGATGGACGCTAGGAAGTCTCCCTGCGACACAGCCGCGATCACGGAGCGCAGGGATTCCATGCGGAATTTCCGAACCAACACGTGACGGTTGAACAATTTGAGGTCCAGAACCGGGCGGAAGGATCCGTCCTTTTTCGGGACAATAAAGAGGTTGGAGTAGAAACCCCTGAACCTCTCTGCCGTGGGCACTGGGACCACTACTCCGTCTCTGCGGAGTCCCTCCAACACCAGGTGAAAAGCCTGAGCCTTTTCTGGGGATGGAACAGACCGATGGAATCGGGATAACGGTCTTGATGTCAGTTCTATCCTGTAACCTCGCGAGACTACGTCTCGAACCCACTGATCTTGAACGTGACGTAGCCACCTGTCCTGGAATCGAGACAGGCGGCCCCCCACCTGTGGGGAGGCAGGATGAGAGAGCGAGTCATGTCGAGGCGGGCTTGGGGGTGGCAGCTGCTGCCCCCGCCGGCTTCTTCTGACGACTCTTGGAGCGCCACTGAGTAGCTGGCTTGCCCCCTCGGTCCGCGCGAGCGGACGTCGTGGATGACTGTGAGCTGGAGCGAAAGGACCACTGTTTAGGGTTCCTTTTAACGGTATACCGTGGCTTATGCTTATTCTGCGGTATCTTAGACTCAGCAGAATCCTTTATCAGCTTGTCCAGCTCGGTGCCAAAAAGCCTGTCACCAGCGAATGGAAGATTCTGCAAAATCTTCTTAGACGTGGCATCTGAGTCCCAAAGACGTAGCCACAACAACCTGCGGATCGCTATTGCATTGGCCGAAGCCACAGCTGAGCGAGTGGCAGTTTCCAAAGATGCCGTCCTGGCATAGTCCGCATAGGCCCTTGCCCTCTCAGTAAGCGCCAGGACCTCTGGACTGGATCTCGCCAGGTCCGTGATACCATCCAAGCAGGTAGTAATCGCTTGTAAGGTCCAGACCGTGGCAAAGTTAGGGGCAAATGATGACCCCACAGCCTCATAGGAAGACTTGGCGAGTTGCTCGACCTGTCTATCAGTTGCATCCTTCAATGAGGAGCTATCAGAGGCAGAAAACAGGGAGCGTGCAGCAATTCTAGTCATGGACGCGTCCACCTTTGGAGACTGCGACCATTCCTGAAGCACCTCCTGGGAGAAGGGGAAGCGATTGTCCTTAGGTTTGCGGACATAGCGCCGCCCAGGATGTAACCTGGGTGCTCTAACCACCCTTCCAAAATTAGTGTGGTCCATGAAAGAGCCACTTGGTCTAGCCTCTGGCCGTAGCCATTGATAGACCTCCTTCGGGTGCACGATAACCTCTTCAGGGGAAGTCACGAGACGTAAGGTCTCATTGATGGAGGACACCAGATCCTCCACCCCATCTGGAGGTTCAGACACAGACCCGAGAGTAGACCCCCCATCATCTTCCTCACCATCAGAGGAACGCTCCTCCTCAGAGAGAGCCTGGAACTCGGGTGACTCCTCACGACGAGCTCGCTTAAGGGGTCTCACAGCAGAAGAGGGAGACACCCGGGGGTAACTGGAAGGAGTAGCTGGGTTTTCCAGTCTCCTATGAAGTGCCTCCAGTGACTGCGACATGGAGGACATCTGGGACAGCAGGGATTCATTAATCCTATTCTGCGTTTCCCATGGTCCTGGGATCACCTGAATCTCAGGATACAGCGCCGGAGCAGCTGCCTCAGCAGTGCCAGTTCGGGCTTCTGGGCGTCCGCAGTTATTGCAGGACCCCTCCACCAGTGTACCATTGCATGTGGAACAGGTAATGGTGGCATCCGCCGCCTTAGCAGCAAGCTTCCTAACTGAGGACATAGTCACAGTAGGGGAAGTATAAGCCAAGTCGTACAGACAAACAAACCGGGAATCCCGGTGGCTTACCGACCGCAGTAAAGCGGTGGGAGGAAGCGGTGTGTATGTGTGACCTCCGCGAGTTCCGGTCTCCCTCTGAAGTGCAGACACGCGCTGCCGTAGATCCCAGCCGGGAAGTGAGGGAGAAGATGGCCGCCGCCAGTAAAGTCGTGGGCGGCGCCGAGAACACGCGGGAAGCACATACACACGCCCCCCGGTGACGTCACCGCAAGGGCTGCCTCCTCTCCTCCATGCAGCCTCATAATGGAGGTGCCGGAGCCCGCAGCGCGGGAAAATAGTGTAAAACACAGATTACACACACACAGACTGCAATTACATCCAAAGATCAGCAGTCTACGGCCTCAGCCCCTGTGACACACAGGGCGGTCAGCCAGGGTGACCCCAGCACAGGGTACACCTCCAGATCCGCGGACCCGAGGGTAACGCGCGGTCTGAGTGTCAGGACACATAAAGTGACAGACACTACCCCCAGGCACACAGGAGACACACAAGGTGCCTCAGTGCCGGTCCGGTCTGTAAGCACCATTTAGGGAGGCCTCGGACGGGGGTTCAGCCCAGTCCGGAGTGTAAGCACCATTTAGGGAGGCCTCGGACTGGGCTGGCTCCAGTCCGGTCTGTAAGCACCATTTAGGGAGGCCTCGGACGGAGCGGAGCTGTGCAAGGCTCCCATCTCCCACTCTCCAGAGCCCCCCAGAGAGGGATGGAAAGGAGCGCGACAGCGTACTGGGAGAACACCAAGTGTCCAGGCTCTAGGCCCTCCGGTACCTCCACCAGCGTGTGCCACAAGGGTGAGCGGGGAGGCTGACGCAGGTCCCGACCAGGACCATATTACCTTGTCTTCAGACGCCATCACGTAAGTAGTGAGAATGCAGTGAAGTGCAAGCACAGCGTGATCCTCCGAGCACACTAAGTTTAAAACTGAGGATGTTCCCTGCGGTAGGGGTTTATAAGCGGAGGAGGCGGTGTCTACAAACTTGTAGTACCTAGTGTGACCTCCGGAGGGCAGTGCCCTAAACCCCATTGTCTGGGTCTCCCATTATGATGACCAGAAAATATCAGGATATAGTGCAGGATGGGGACATATTTACCAGGAAGGGGCTCAGGATGGGGGTATTGGAACAACATGGGGAACATTACTACACACTGAAGGGGAATGGGGGCAACTCATGTGTTTATAGGATTTAGAACCCACAAGAGCCCATACATCTGACCAATATGCAGAGGGGGGGGGGGGCAGGTCCTCGTATGGATAGCCAGTCCTTTTCTGTCCACTGCCTTTGAGTTTCTTTTAAAGAGCAGTGTGGAGGTGTGCACTGAAAATCAAAATTCAAGATATAACCCACCCCCTGTGTTAGTGCCACCTCCTTTACTATGTACTGGCTATATATTACATTGATAAATCCAATGCTTAGCAGAGGGGCAGAGCCAGGCAATGGGAGCTGGCGCCATCTTGTAATCTGAGTGGACACAGCCAGTGCTTAGTAGAGGGGGCAGCCCAATACAAGAAGCGGGTGCCATCTTTGAAATCGATGCAGTCAGCAGGCACTTAACAAAGGGGGTGTCATGAGCACAAGGAGCAGGTTCCTTCTTTGAATATTTAAATCAGTGCAGAAGCAGACAATAGTTAGCATAAGTGCCAGTAAAAGCAAAGGAAACAGGTTACATCTTTGATTTAGAGCAGACACAGCCAATACTCAGCATAAAGAGCAGTCTATCCTAGACTCTGAGGTCCGGGACAGTGCCTTTAGCCCTACAACCAGGGAACGCCCCATTAGACCTATAACTCAGGGACAGCGCCCTTAGCCCTGCACTCTGAACCCTACAACCACGGGACAGTGCCCATACCCCTACAACCCTCAGGGACAACGCCCTTAGTCCCACAACCCAGGAACAGCTAACAGTGTTCTTAGCTCAACTAAACATGGGCAGTGCTCTTATCCTTATTATAAGTAGGGACAGGGCTCTCAGCCCAAGTACCCATGGACAGCTCTTTTAACTCTACTACCCAGGGACAGCCCTCTTAGCCCTACTACTCAAGGGCAGCTCTATTAGCCCTAATACCAAATAACACCTGTCTTAGCCGTATTACCTAAGTAAAGCTCTTTAGCCCTAGTACTCAGGGACAAATGTCTTATAGCCCTACAACCAGGGACACCTCTCTTATAGCCATACAACCCAGGGACACCTCTGTTATGGCCCCAATACTGAGGGACAGCTGTCTTATAGCCCTACTACCCAAGGGCAGCCTTTGTATAGCCCTACTACCCAGAGCCAGATCTGGATAAACCAGCTACTCAAGACCTATTACTCAGGGACAGCTCTCTTATAACCCTACTACCCAAGGACAGCTGTTGTATAGTCCTTCTACACACGGTCAGGCCACGTACAGTCCTACAGCCCAGGGACAGTTCTTGTATAGCCCTTCTACAAACGTCCCTTTGAAGGCAACTATAATGTTTTTTGTTTTTTTTATAATTCTTTATTTTGTTCTTTTAAATTTTATCAAATAGAAAATGCAAACAAATCCACAACAATGCACTGTAAACATAACAGAACAGCATCAAAGATACAACCGTTTTACATCTCAATATTTTTCGAAAAAAGGAACATCCACTGTCCAGAACGGCCGATCTCAGTCCATCTACCGCTATATCAAACAATTGTTTAGCAATCAACTTTCTTCTAACATATCAACTGTAGATAAACAGTAATATCAAACCCACCACTGTCAGTGATGAAAAAGAAACCTTTCAGATCTTAGAAACATGGGTAGAATTAGAGAAAAAGATAGAAACAAGGGGAAAAGAGAAAATTAATCGGGAGGGATGGAGAAGGGTAACTAGGCGGGAGGGAGAGGGGGAGGAGGGACGGAACAGAAACGTATTGCATATCTAAGTGTCTCGATCCATCAGCAGTTGATCGTAGTCAGGGGTTTGTTTGAAGTTCATCCAAGGATACCAGGTGGCCCAGAATCTCTCGCAGACGTCATTCATTGAAGAAGTCAACTCCTCCATCAGCATTAGTTCGTTTACTCTCCCTATCCAGTGGGAAAGGCGAGGGGGCGAAGTCGTACTCCAGAGAGCCAGGATGCAGGCCCTAGCTGCGATAATAAGGAACTTCACTAGTGAGGTCTTATATGCCTTAGTTGAGATTTTTGTCAAATGTAACAACGTCGCCTCTGGGGTCAGAGGATCCTGGTAACCCGTCACATGTGCAACCACAGCCCCAACTCCCTCCCAGAATGACCCGAGAACCTCGCAACTCCAAAATACATGAACCATGGAGCCCACTGAAGGCAACTATAATGCTGACATGTCTCTTGGTGACAAAAAGTTTGACACTTCTGTTCTAGGACTTGTCTATAAGGATTTTTTAGGTTTGTATATATGCCTTAATAGTGGATATGAACATCATAGGAAGAGAGAGGGATATCAAAACCCACCTCTATGTACTGGCACAGGGATGTAAATACAACAGATGCAGGAGTGGCAATAGCATCCAGACCCTTGAGCCAAGAGGGCCCCAAAAGTCCCCTTGGCCTGCTATTAAAGATTTGCAGTAATTGGGTGCCTTGTTAGAGCTTTTGCATGAGGGCCCATTAGTTTCAAGTTAAGCCTCTGTGCTGGAGTGCTTGGCAAAGTGCCAATAAGGCTAGAGTCACATTTGCGTTGTGACCCTAGCCTAACGGAATGTGCTTAAAACTTAGAAATTTCCCCTTCAGCGCATAGCGTTAACGCTATGCGCTGCCAGACAACGCAGCCCATAGTAACCCATGCTTACCTTGCCAACCAGCCAAATAAAAAGCTGCAGGGAGTGCGCTTTACAACAGCACACAGGAAACACTGCATCCCGAACACAAGTTTGAAACCGGCCTAATGCAGTCGTCTGGGGGTTGGTTTTCTTAAGACTGTACAGATATTTCAATTATATAACAAGGATGGAATGTTCACTTGGTGTAGTAACAAATTGCTGCTGGGCTTCTTCACAGGCCAAATTAGCAGTGCTGGATAGTCTGGAAAGTCTCAGGCTGCCTTCACATTAGCGTTTGTGTCTGCATGCGCCGGAGATCTCCGCCTTCCGGCCGCCGGTAAGCTCCGGGACATGTCGGCGGGGAGAAACAGCTGATCTGACAGCTGTTTGAATCTTCCCGCGCCGACACCGAGAGGAGATGTCGGCGCGGGAAGATTCAAACAGCTGTCAGATCAGCTGTTTAACCCCGCCGACATCGCTAGCAGATTATCGGCGGCGGGGAAGAAGAGATCAGCAGAGGCTGAGCTGATCTCCCAGTGGCCGTCGGTGATCTCCTGTGACATCACCGCCGGCCACCGGGAGATTTTTCAATGGGTCTGCAGCGTTCTCCTGCGCTGTCAAGCGCAGAACACTGCGGACCCATTGAAGCCAATGCATTTTTTGTGCGCTTGGGGACGCTTGCTGATTTTCCAAGGTCCCCGAGCGCACAAAAAATCCAACATGCTGTGTCCTGGGTGCGGACGCTGGACACCGGAAGGAGCAGATATCGTCCGCATCCGCACCCGAACGCAGCAAACGCAAGCACTATGCGTTCCTATGTTAAACATAGGAACGCAGTGCGCATGTGTTTGACTGCGTATGGGAACGCAGCATAAGCTGCGTTCACATACGCAAATGTGAAGGCAGCCTTAGGACATCTACAATTCAGCAAGTCACTTCTTTAGGATTTTTGATTTCTTAACAAATGCAAAAACAGTCCCAGATAGTAAACAGAGTCATCTAGTATGGAAATAAAGAAGAGACAGCTCAGTTTTGTCTGTTCTCCTTTCTTATCTATTCTGCTGATAAAAAGAAAAAGATTAGCCTGTGGCTGGCCATAAAACATTCAGTTGTTAAAGGAATCAGATAATATATGGTAATAAAGACTACAATACAAGATTACAATTGGAGACAGTAGACTGTGAAGATCCTGTCACACATAACAAGATTGTTAACGAGATCGTTGTAACGTCACAGATTTTGTGACACAACAACGATCCTGCTAATGATGTCGTTATGTGTGACACACACCAACGATCTGGCCCCTGCTGAGAGATCGTTGATCATTACATACTGCTCTAGGTCATTTCTACGTCGTTGTGCTCCCGCTGGGAACGCTACATCGTTGTGTTTTAAAGGGACAATGACCAACAATCTCAATGCTACGCTATGGAGTGACAATTCCCAACGACCTCGGTATAATTCTGGATCGCTGCTGAAGTCGTTGGTGACATTGCTGGTGAGATACCGGTTTGACATCTTACCAGCGATGTGAAAATGATGCAAAAGCGATCCTGGCCAGGTCGTATCGTTATCGGTATCGCTGGTACGTTGTTATGTGTGACGGGGGATTTAGGGTGGCTTCACACTTGCATTCCCGGCGCTGCGTATTGCGGCGGGGGAGCGCAATCCAAGCGCATACACAGCGTGTCCCTATGTTTAACATGGGGACGCACTGTGTGTGCGCTCTGGTGCACATGGCCGTGCGCACCCATTGCCCGCCATCTGTGATTTGTACGCATGCGGATGCTTGCGTACAAATCATACACTCTCGTCTGCTCCATCGATGAAACATGTTGTGTTTCATGCAACGTTTTTGGATTCGGCAGAAAAATCCCACTTCTCCAGGATTCATCCGGCGAGATGGCAGCCAGATGGCAGATAACTGCCATCCGGCTCCATCCAGCTCCGTCCGGCCCGATAGTATCCTATGGAGCAAAAATCCGGTCCCGGGCTGTCATCCCTGACAGCCCCAGACCGGATCACGCCGCAATGTGATGCCAGCCAAACACAGCATTCAAAAATGCAGTGTCTGCACAGCATATTGAGAATCCCATTAAGGCTGGTTTCACACTGCGGTCAGATCAGGTCAGATCAGGTCAGGTTTTGTGTGCCAAAACCAGGATGACTCCAAAACATAGAACAGGTGTCAATCTTTCAATTATACTTTTTCTCTGCAAGTTACTCTCCTGGTTTTGGAACACAAAACCTGACCTGATCTGACCTGATCTGACCTGATCTGACCGCAGTGTGAAACCAGCCTTACTTTGCTGACAAAGTGACTGATACAAATTTTGTAGCAAAAAAAAAAGCCATGACCGTAATGTGTGAACAATGCACAGCCTAATTTAGGCTATGTTCACACTGGACATTTTTGATCCGTTTTTGGTGCTGCATTTTTTTTAAACTGCATCAAATACGGATCAAAAATGTCCAGTGCGAATATAGCCTAAATTAGGCTGTGTATTGTTCACACATTACAGTCATGGCTTTTTTTGCTACAAAATTCGTGATGACCACAAGGTGTGAATACAGCCATGACCAGTGACGTAACTTGAAGCTCATGGGCACTAATGCAAATGTTCCAATGGGGCCCCAAATTATTGCAAATCTTTAATAACATTAGACTTTTTATATAGGTCAAAATAACTTTTGGGGCCCCCATGGCTCCAAGGCTCTTGTGCGATTGCAACCCCTGCACCTATTGTAGTTACTCCCCCGGCCATGACAATAGAGTTGACGCACAAAATGCAGATGTATTATACGTTTGGTGCTTCGTGCAGCTTCTTATAATAACTAAACAAGGTACAACATTCACTGTGAAATAACAACCTTATAACATTTTGATTTTGACATCTTGCTCAGGTGTCAGATTATAAAGTAAAACCTTTTGATTTCTTTTTTAAATTAAACTTTAGTAGAATACATTACGAAAACAAAACATCCCATAGAAGAAGGGAAAATGTTGAACAGAAAAAGAAGAGAGAAAAAAGAAAGAAGTGAATAAGGAACGAAAACATAATGAGACAGAAACAAACAAAACAAAGTCTTCTATTTCTACAATAGAATTGTCTTTCAGATGCCTTTCAAATACTGTTTTTTTATATAATAAATGTGATTGACAGATGGATTTTTAGGCAAATGAGGGAAAATCCATTTATGCTACAATATTATCGTGAACTAGTGTTCATAGAAATACTTGATGGCCAATAATCTTGCAGTTTACACAGGCTTTCATCGGGTGAAGTGATCTTCAGATTTTCACAAAAGATCATTAAGGGTATGTGCACATCAGTCGTTTTGTGGGCTGCATTTGGACGTTTTCCGTCGGCGTTTTCCGCTCAGTTTTATGTTAATTTATGTTAATCCTATCCTCCGGTTGGATTAACATGCTAGTCAATGGATTTTAGAAAACTCTGTCTTCACTAGAACGTTTTTCTTCTGGTCGTTTTCAGTCAAAACTGAGTTTTTTCACCGGTTTCCAAATATAGAGCAAGTGACTTCTTTCCTCCATTTTTCCAGCGGTTCCAGCTGATCAAGTGCACAAAAAACTCAGTTTTCAAACCGCTCAGAAAAACAGCCGACAAAACCGAGCAAAAAACGAGCAAAAAATGAGCAAAAAACTAGGGACACTGCTGAGCACAGAAAACTCAGTTTCTGCTAAAAAAAACCAGGTTTTTGGACGGACTGCAGAGATGCACAAACGTCAGATGTGCACATAGCCTAATCCTGGCAGCACTAATGATTTGAGTAGGTTTATCTGTAATGTTATAGGGAGGGGGGCACTGCCTTCTGGCCTCCTTCTTGCTGGGGGGAGATACGCTCTTGCTTGACTCACAGTTGTACCCACAGCATAAACGCACTTCTGTCCCAAACTATGTACTCTCCGATGCTGCAAACAGAGGCAACTTTGCAACCGTAGCATCAAAGAAGCACATTTGCACAGACGATTGACAGGACCAGGTACTAACAGTGCACTCCTGCAATGTGCCAGCTTGCAACAAACGTTTGCATGTTTGGCCACCATTACTAGACTGCAGTGGTGGCTGGAAACCCAGTCTATGAACAGTAACCAGTAAAACTAGAAATCACTGTTTTTTAAAAAAAAATATGTGCCGTATGAAGACGTAGGGGATACTTGTACTGGTTCACATTTGATGTGGTGATATATGAAACAATTTAGGATGAATTTCCATGTCTTCAAGATAAACAAGGGGGGGGAAGAGGCTAGAAGAAAGAGCTGCAGAGGTAAAACCTGCACAGCTTCTCCTCAGGGTCTCTGCTGTGTATGGTGAGAGACTCAGAATAAACATTTAGAAGCAGCTATGCCCTCCAAAGTTTAATAAAAGTGATGAGTGAATAGTTTGGTATTAAGTACTTGGTATTAATAATTTTTTACTATTCGGATGTTTGTTCCGAATTGTCAAATAATGCTAGTCAATGTGGAACTCAGATATTTGTGGGGGGAATCTTACAGATAAATCCAAGTTCCCCATTAACCATTGATTTGAATTATGTTTACTATTTGGGATGAATATCCGAATTGTAAAAAGTATTAGGTTAGACTTAGCCAAACCCAAACACTGAGCTATTCACTCATCACTTTTTATTAACCTTTACAAACAGCTATTACCATTTCTAGTAGACTTAACGGGTTCTCTCTCTTTTATCAGAACTACATAATATATAGGAACATCTTATTACGCCGCTGATTAATAATATTCTGTATGCAGTAATGTTCAGGTACCTGGTGGCGGGATTAAAGAAAATTGATTTGTGTTTTGCTGATTTTCAGAAGATTGGGATATATTCATGAATTAATTCACCACATTTGGACTTCACGGTTGATCAATTCATGAGAAATGGATTCTACAATTTTTATTCATGGGAGAAACGGCTTGACAAAATGGCAACAGTTAATATGATTTGTCCACCCTGAAACCAGACCAGATCTGAGCACAAGGCTCCATTTACCAATCAAATGCTGTATAGAATTAACCCACATCCTCCCAGCCGCACAGTTAGTTTATTCGAGAGGAAAAAAATCTTCCCAGATTTTGTGCTCATTATGATAAAATAAAAGTAAAACCATGTAATACTGAGGGAAATGATCTGCTTTGCTAAAAACATGCATTTGAGAAATGTCTTAGACCTCCATCTTCTGTTACTTGTTGTATTTTCTCAAAAGTGATCGGTCTTCTTTAGAATGGATCTGTCACCAGATTTCACAATACAAATTGCTTTGGATTTATATAGCTATGTAATAATATATGCAATTTGTATTGTGAAATCTGGTGCCAAATTCACTTGAATTGCCTCAGTGGTTAAAGACAGTGCAAGGTTTGCCCCTAGGTGAGAACTCATCACTGTGGTCCCAGCAGGGAGACACTTTGTGGTCAGCTTATTATCCAGGAACAAGAAGGTACTGTCCAAAGTGAAGAACTCCTTTAAGACCTAGTAGTCCTCGACAGGTTATATCAGTGGCCCTTGTCCAGACCATGTCCCAGCTTTATTAGCAATGCAGAACATACTGGAATAATATAATAGTCAATAAATTAAATATCACAGTTCCTCTGTAGAACAGCAGCATGTGGTCTCTAGCCCTCCTGGAGCTTCTGTAGTATAAGTTTTAGCTGCTCCCGGATGGATTCACAGTAATCACAAGTCTTGTTAGTCATATTCCAGGTCATATTGGTGATTATTGTAGTCAAACATTCTTGAGCCAAGTTTAGATCTTGATCGAACCTTCGTCCGTCTGTCTGGAGAGCCATGTGTGTGCAGATGTTTCTGAACTCTATGCTGTCCTAGGGAAGAAAACAAATCACATGTATTATGTAAAGGGATGATTCACTGTTAAGTGTAACTTAAATGGTTATTCCCATATTCGGGACAGGCAATAACTTGGTAATAGGTGGGGGTTCATTGCTGAGACCCACATAGATCTTGAGAACATGAGGGTTGGCTTTTGCAGACAGTCCCATGGAGAATGCATGGAGCGTTGTTGCATATATCCAGCCATAGCTCCATTCACGTGACATCATTGGTCTGATCTTGGATCGCAATGCACAGACTGGCTGCTCGTTTCCAGACATGAGTGTGGCCGCCTGTCACATTCAGTTGAAGAAGGTGGCCAGTTCATGAATTGCTATCCGAGATTGCACCAATGATAACAGTCATCTGAAGAGCCCCCAAGATGGGCATAACCCTTTAATTACATGTTCAGTGTAGAGTCATACAAATGACATTTCTCCTGAATATAGCTCATTTATGAGCTGTAACAATATGACAAGAGCAAATTCAGATTCCTAAGGGTAGCGTTACACACACAGATAATTGTGCAGAGATTGTTGGCAGCTCTCTGGTTGCAGTGAAATCATGGACACATTGTTACACAGCAACAAGATAGAACAATGTGTCCATGATTTCACTGCAACCAGAGAGCTGCGAACAATCTCTGCACAATTATCTGTGTGTGTAACGCTACCCTAGCCTGTATTCAGCTAGAGAGTGATCCAGCTGCTCTGCGTTACCTTCATTGCCCACCCCAAAAAAAGGAGCAAGCTAAGGGAAATACAATTCCTCTTAGGCCACGTGCACACGTTCAGTATTTGATACGTTTTTTACCTCAGGATTTGTAGACAAAACCAGGAGTGGAGCAATCAGAGGAAAAGTCAATAGAAACACCTCACCACTTCTGTATTTAATCATCCACTCCTGGTTTTGGCTACAAATCCTGAGGTAAAAAATCTCAGCGTGTGCACGTGGCCTTATTCCAATACTTTACAGGCATCAATCATTCATGATCTGTTGGGATCTAACCCTCTGATCACTAGTTCCTTTCCCAGTGCATGAACAAAAGCATTGTTATGTAGGAAAAATCTGTGCTCAACATGTGAAAAGCAGGTGGTTTTATTCAAAATAAGCTTTGTTTTGCCACAGCTGCCAATAGCTTCTTGTGTAATGCAGATTGCTAAAAGTTTTTCCTTTACAAAAGACTTTTAGGCTGCTTTCACATTACGATATTTGGTCATCCGATTGTATCAGTTTCAAAACGGATACAATCAGATCCAAAATCGGATCCCATGTCCCCCTATGGGAATCGGATCAGATGTGCCACTATTGGCATCCGATTTTGGCACCATCTGATCCGATCCGATTTAATTACAGGCACAAAATCGCAGCCTGCTACGATTTTGGGTCCGTAACTCAAACCGGACAGCATCGGATCACTGCTGATCCGAGTGCCCACAGCATGGGAGCCTATGGACATCGGATCCGAGTTCACCTCGGATCCTATGTCGGCTCTGTATTCCCTGCCTCTCCCTGTTGCTGCCTCCTCCATCTTCTTCCCCCCGCTATTCTATGCTGTCCCCCCGCTCCTCCATCCTCATCTAATCCCTATCCTGTACCCTCTTGTCTTCCCTCTGTGTAAAAAAAAAAAAACTCCTCACGGAGTATACATCACCTGTCACCGACTCCCACGGTGCAACACCATCAGGGCTGAAGAGCCTGTGATGATGCCAGAGAGCCGGTCAGCTGACAGCTGAATTTGGCAGCAGTTCTTTCATAGAGAACATAGGATTGTTTACTTATGAAAGGGAAGTCGGGAGAAAACAAGATTTCGTTTGATATTGGTCTAATGTGTATAGTCAGACAACATTCTCATGAAGAAAATGGCAAATATTAAATTTGCACCAAAAATGTCTGACATTTATAATGTATTTCAGGCGTGTAATATGCTTCCAGCTAAATTATACTCCCAGGTACTTCCCCTCCTTGGCAGAAGACTGTAGACATCAGATTATGTCTGTAGTGTTGGAATAGATTAATGAGGTAGTGGTAGGCTCACCTTCCGTGTGGGTGCTCTAGAAAAACGGATCTAGATAGAATATTAGCTAGGCACACCAATTGGTCATAATAAAAAATATTCAATGAAACAATCTCCTTGTGTTCACAATAATTTATTGTTACTTTTTCACATCAAGTGTTTTGTAAAATAAAGATTGACGTTAACGTTTCGGCCTTTTTTCGGCCTTCTTCAAGAATCTTAATACAAAAAAATCAAAAAAGGAAGAACAATAAATCACGGTTTGAGAAAAATTGCATAAACAAGTATATTACAATCCACTTATGCATAGTAACATGTGATATATATACAAAAATCATTACACAAGATATATATAAGGAGGTCCATCTCAGCAAGGAGAAAAAAAGGAAAAGAAAAGGAAAGAAATAAAACAGAGAGGATAATAAAGGAAAAAATTATGTATAAACTATATAAAATAATTTTTTACCTATGTTTATTTCACTAGTGTTCCACCATGAGCTATAATGTAATTATCTCATAACCTAGAATCTGAATAAATAAATAAATTATACTTACTAAAGGTTTTTATCTAGTGAAATTATAAAATAATAATTCATTATCAAAAAACCTCCATAATAAAGTCCTACTAAGGCCCAGTTACACACACAGATATTTGTGCAGATATTGTTCACAGATCTCTGGTTGCAGTGAAATCATGGACACATTGTAACATTTGTACACAGCCACAAAATGGAACAAGATGTCCATGACTTCACTGCAGCCAGAGATCTGTGAACAATATCTGCACAGATATCTGTGTGTGTGACGTGGCCCTAAGGGGGCCGTCACACGCAACGATTTCTTGCCCGATATCGTTTAAGCGATCTCCTTTTTGATCGCTTAAGCGATATCGGGCAAGATATCGTTGCATGTAATCAAGCGATTTACGATGGTAAATCGCTTGATCGTGACATCGCTGATCTGAGGTCCGGTTCTCAGATCTAGCGATGAACGATGCCACGATCTGCTTCATCGTGGTGTATAACACCACGATGAACGATCTCCCAGCGGCAGAGCCTATGCTGGGAGATGGTAACTATGGTACACGTCGGGTAACTAAGCGACGCGCGGCCCTAGTTACCCGATGTGTACCATAGTAACGAGCGAGATCGCGGCTCCGCATCGCTGGTGAGTCTGTCTGTGTGACATCTCACCAGCGATGTGAGCGATATTGTAAGCGATTGCGCGTGCACGTGATCGCTTACAATATCGCTAAAGATATCTGTGCGTGTGACGGCCCCCTAACATAGATGAAAAATCCATCATAAATCCATCATCTCTCATGGTACCTTTTACATGCCGCTACAGAAGGTTAGAAACAACCGGGTGTCGGAGACAATTGTATCTTGCACTGTCAAAACACCGCGAGGTAGCGGCGTGTAATTCAGGTTGTTGCCACCCGTCACTGTCGACACCTGTTTTTCAGCCGTGCTCAAAAACAGATAGGTTTAAACCCTATGGTAGCAGCGTGTAATCGAGGAACAGAAAGGTTTTTGCGACACCTAGTGAACTCCCTGGGGCGTGACACAGCCTCTGGGATACCGCGCCCCATCAGCGATCATTGGTGGAAGGTCCTGCGTTACGATTGGTTGTCCTTGCATAGGGCGGCATAATTAAGGAGTTGACTAGTCACACTACACAATTGCAATAGCATAATGTATTAGCCAGCCTTCCTGCACTGGCTGGCCAATCATGATGCTATTGCATTGTCCAATCACCGTATGAGCGTCTCGTAATCCACAACTCTGGTGCGCCTATGTGTTCTCCCTGCTGTCCCAGGTCCTCCCATATTACCTTGTGGTAGCGGCGTGTAAATGAGGGAAGGTGCTCTACATAAGGTAACCTGCGGCACCCGTCGGTGCCTCCAGGGATAGAAACAACCTACTGTGGAGCACCTTGTAGCGGCGTGTAAATGCGGTATACGGTAACATTAGGAACCGTTGAAACGTGCTCGTGCACGTGAGACACCCGGTTGTTTCTAACCTTCTGTAGCGGTGTGTAAAGGAACCATGAGAGATGATTGATTTATGATGGATTTTTCATCTATGTTAGGCGGCCGTCACACGCTGAGATATCGTGCAAGATATCGCTTGAAAGCGGCAGATTAAACATCGCGTAAGCGATGTCTGTGCGTGTGACGGCCAGATACGACGAGCGATATCTGATCAAATCTCTAAATCGTGATCTGAGGTTCGGTTCTCAGATCTGACGATATCGGCCAATTAAATACGCACAATCGACACGTGTAAATTCCCGACATCACACGAAACGTGTGATTTCAGCGATGGCAAAATCCATCACGTAGGCGTGTCAGGAGTTTCCTATTGCCTGACCTCCTCAGTGGTGATTCGTGCAACGAAATGGTTTCGGATTGGCTGCTTCACCACTAGCTCGCATTGGTGGAAGATGATGCGTTGCCATTGGCTGCCCTCACAGGGCGCCATTTTGAAAGCTCTGTCTTCAGCACCACACATAGGCGTCGGCTGCACAATATCTCCGAACTGTGCACCCAATTGCGTCAACTTGATAATCGATTCTGCGTGGTCCCCGACCCTGCTATATAGTGTCCACCTTGTCATATACCCACACAATGTTGGCGGGCGCGGCACACATAACGCGGCTGTACGTTTTGCCCATTGCAATTTAGTTATGTGCTACAGCACACATATACATTACGATCAATATCACAGGACATTGTGGGGATGAGGCCGCCATGTTTCAAAGGACATCTGACCCAATGAGGACGCAGTACTGAGCACCAATGGTGTAGTGAGGGGCGCAGCTTGGAGCCCATGTACCACGCCTATGGGCTCCAATAACGCCCACATTTGCTCCCACATCGTTTAGGAGATTTCTGTGTGACTTTAGCTGAACGATGTCCACTGCTGATAACTGCATCTCTCAGACGATCGCTGGATGGGTGGATCGGGGAATCGTCTGAGCGATGTCTGTGGGTGTAGCGTCGTGATGAGCGATTTTGCGCGTCGTTCGGACGATATGCAAATTTAACATCGTCTACGATATCTTTAGCGATATCTCAGCGTGTGACGGCCGCCTTAGGGCCACGTCACACACACAGATATTTGTGCAGATATTGTTCGCAGATCTCTGGTTGCAGTAAAATCATGGACACAGTGTTCCATTTTGTGGCTGTGTACAAATGGTACAATGTGTCCATGATTTCACTGCAACCAGAGATCTGCGAACAATATCTGCACAAATATCTGTGTGTGTAACTGGGCCTTAGTAGGACTTTATTATGGAGATTTTTTGATAAATAATTATTATTTGATAATTTCACTAGATAAAAACCTTTAGTACCGTATATACTCGCGTGTAAGCCGAGTTTTTCAGCCCAAAAATTGGCGAATCATCGGTATACAGGCGCCCCCCCATGGGTATACAGGGTTCCCCCTTGCTGCCGCAAACCTGTAAAGTAATAGATCACTATACTTATCTCTGTCCTGTCGCCGCCGCCGCTCTCTGACACCGCGTGCTCCTCCGGCTTCATCCGGCTTCCTCCTCCGGTGGGCGCAGGCAATGACGTCATTGTCTGTGCGCCGGAGGAGCGCGCGGTGTCAGAGAGCGGCGGCGGCGACAGGACAGGGATAAGTATAATGATCTATTACTTTACAGGTTTGTGGCAGCAAGGGGGGGCCCTGTATACCCATGGGGGGGGCGCCTGTATACCACTGGGGCTGCGGCTGTATACACCACTGGGGCTGCTGCTGTATACACCACTGGGGCTGCTGCTGTATACACCACTGGGGCGCTGCTGTATACACCACTGGGGCTGCTGCTGCTGTATATACCACTGGGGCTGCTGCTGTATATACCACTGGGAGGCCGCTGTAACACTGCTGGGGCCTGTATATACCACTGGGGAGGCTGCTGTATACCACACTGCTGGGGGCTGTATACCTGTGCTGGGGTCCACCCTCGGCTTATACACAAGTCAATAGGTTTTCCCAGGTTTTGGGGGCAAAAGTAGGGGAGGGTCGGCTTATACACTGGTCGGCTTATACACGAGTATATACGGTAAGTATAATTTATTTATTTATTCAGATTCTAGGTTATGAGATAATTACATTATAGCTCATGGTGAAACACTAGTGAAATAAACATAGGTAAAAAATTATTTTATATAGTTTATACATAATTTTTTCCTTTATTATCCTCTCTGTTTTATTTCTTTCCTTTTCTTTTCCTTTTTTTCTCCTTGCTGAGATGGACCTCCTTATATATATCTTGTGTAATGATTTTTGTATATATATCACATGTTACTATGCATAAGTGGATTGTAATATACTTGTTTATGCAATTTTTCTCAAACCGTGATTTATTGTTCTTCCTTTTTTGATTTTTTTGTATTAAGATTCTTGAAGAAGGCCGAAAAAAGGCCGAAACGTTAACGTCAATCTTTATTTTACAAAACACTTGATGTGAAAAAGTAACAATAAATTATTGTGAACACAAGGAGATTGTTTCATTGAATATTTTTTATTATGACCAATTGGTGTGCCTAGCTTATATTATACCGTATGTAGTGTTGGAATAGACTCCTCAATGCAAATATAAGGGCCCGCTGATATTAACCAATTTGCAGCATTAAATGACTGCTGACCAGTCAATCAGGGGCGTAACTACCACAGGTGCAGGGGTTGCAATCACACCCGGGCCCTGCAGCCTAGGGGGGCCCCAAAGGTCCCTTTGGCCTATAGAAAAAGGCTAATACTATTAAAGATTTCCAATAATTGGGGGCCCCATTGGAGCTTTTGCTTTGGGGCCCCTGGGCCTGAACGTACGCCACTGCAATCAATAATTATCATTTAATAGCCTGCTTGCAACCGACAGCACTTAATGATAAGATGATCTGCCATAGATTGTATGGGGCATATAGTTTGCAATTGTCCTGTTTACACAAAGATGTACTGATGAGAATGAAAATCTTTTTGCAGCCCAAAAGATCATTTCACCTGACGAACAAGTTTTGCTTGTTCACCAACCTGTTTACACTGCAAGAATATGGTGAATTAGCATTACTAGAAATTCTTGTTTGCCAATAACCTTTCAATGGATATGGCACCATAAGTCTAGCTCCTGCTGATAAGTAATGCGACATTTTCAAGCTGCCCTGGTGAACAGCCATATCATGCCTTTACACCAGAGAAAATTCTGATAAAAAACTATTACGCTGGGGCATTACTATTTGGGCTTTTTTTTTTGCTAAAAATGTTTCCAAGTAAGCTGTAAAGTAGATCTTCCCGTCATACATATATGGGGCTGCGTTAAATATGGATTATAACTACAGGGTGCTAAGTCTCCCTCTAGGAGTCAAAATAGCATCTCTGCTCACTTTAGTCATTGGATCAGAACCTGCAGTGATAATGTCTAGACAGTGAAGGGTTCGTCTGGCGAGCCATTAGCCATGGGTGCCAGGAGCTAGACTGCTGTGGTCAGTGAAAGTCACAGCTGTTCCTATATAGTGTGTCTCTGTAAATTTCATATACAAATATCATCTATCTAGAATAGGAGTACCCCTTTACGCAGTAAATGAAATGTTTCCCAGATACTATTTGCCATGACACTCTTCCTATATATTTACTATATGCGATCTGTACTTACTTTTGGTCGCATAGTAAATTCATGGTCCAAAGCAAAGTGGTCCAATATATTTTCTTCCACCACCAGTAGCGACAAAGTTGACTGTGTAACTCTGGAAAGACGACTCCTTGAAGCCTTTTGTGCCAATGTAAGAGATCTTGTAGAAGAGATTGATGCAGAGTCTGAGTCTTCTGATTCCAGCTCCAGATCAGTCAGTGTAGCAGGGGGTCTGGTGTAGCACAGATTGCTGCCTGATGCCCCCTCATCCAGGTATATGTTATTGCACCTTATGCCCCTCTCCTCCAGGAGGGGGATCAGGGTGGAGACAGCCTTGGCTTGGTGGCTGAGCACATCTCTTACTAGTGCTGGTCCTGGCATGTCCACTGTGTCTTCTCCTCAGCTGCTGAATGTAAAAGAAGAGAGAAATGAGAGAGGTCTGACTTTATTCCAACATCTCAGCATGTGGTCCACATTGTGTAACCTGAGACACTGGGTGACCTTTGTTCTATCTCCTGGTCAGGATAGGATGCTACTTTTTAGTAGACAGCACACGGGTTCATCATTTTCATTTGCCAAAAGATTATATTTCAGGAACCAGAGATATCTTATCTGACTCCGCACATTCAGGGAAGTTGCTGCACTTTGCACAAGTCATGAGTCTGAAGAGCAACTGATCCTTCGTCACGTGGTCCCACAGCAATGTCATCTTATGGCCACATGTCCCTGTCACTACGGCACAGTGATGCTGATTCAGATGTTATATTCTGGACCAAATATCTATTGAAATGGGAAAAATGCTGAAAACAGCACACCCAAAATTCCATTCTCAAGGTGGTTTTATTGCATCCAAATCATGTAAGTCAAAGAAAAGCATTTCAGCTATTTTATAAAAGCCATAAACATTGGTGTTTGGCCTCCCTTCTCAGAGGACCCCCCGAGAATAGATGGGCGCTGCTTTTATCATTTTTACTGTTTTTTTGGTACTTCGAGGATTGTAGATAATTCCATGGAGGTTTCCATCTACAAATATTGAACTTCTTAAGATCCTCATATACAATAGACATATTAGCCAAGCCCGCCGATATCAATAGTCTCGACCCACCATCTAATGTATGTGGGGAGCTGCCAACTGTCCCCAGATAATGTCCATGCAGATATGGATATGGCATGTGTGATTTTGGACAGTTGATCATTTTATTCTTTAAGGTATGTGCACACATAGACTTTGTCTTAGGAGGGTGCAGTCAGTAACTCATTTAAAAAAATCGATGAATAAACGATACAAAGAATGAAGACATGTATAGTAATGAAAAAAATGACTTGCAGTTCATATATTCAGGCTTCTGATCACTATTTTATTCAATACAAGTTAAAATAAAATGCCAAAAAAGAAGCTTCAGGGTAAAGATGTCGGAGTGTTCTGAAGCATTTACCTCTTCGAAAACTCACCAGGTTCGTGCACATCTACAAGACGTCATGCACACATACCCTAAGACAGTGATGGCGAACTCCAGGCCTCGAGTGCCACACACAGTCCAGGTTTTCAGGATTTCCATTGCATTTGATAGTTGGCAATCAATTTACCAACTGTCAAACTCTATGGAAATCCTGAAAACCTGCACTGTGTGCGGCACTCGAGGCCTGGAGTTCGCCATCACTGCCCTAAGAGATAAACCACCTCCAGATTTACATTTCTGTTTCCGTACTTTACTTCTTTTATCTAATATTTATTAGTAGTTGTCTTTTATGAATGGCTTATATGGATATGGACAGTAGATGAACACATTTTACTGTAAAGCCCTCACACACCTAGCGAGATCGCTGTTTCGTCACAGGTTTTGTGATGTAACAGCGACCTTGCCAGCCATCTCGCTATGTCTGACACGCAGCAGCGACCGGGCCCCCACTGTGACATCACTGATCGTGTCAAAATGGCCTGGACCATTTTTTGATCGTCAGGTTCCCGCTGGGCAGCATGCATCAATGTGTTTGAAACATTAATAATGACCTCGTTGGCAACTCAGAACTCAGCCACGTAGGTCTGAGTCGTCAGACTAGCTTCTGTGTGACAGGGTCCCAACGAACGCCGAGGTCATTATACCGGTCACCGTACCGTTGCTCCGTTGTTCAGTAGATCTGACTGTTTGACAGCGCACCAGCGATCACAATTGTTCCAGTGATCCTTACCTTACTTCCTTATTACAGGAGGATTTATGTAAACTAGAAGCTTGGGCTGCTAAATGGCAAATGCGCTTTAATGGGGATAAATGTAAAGTCATGCACTTGGGCAGAGAAAACAAAAGGTATAATTATGTGCTTAATTGTAAAACACTGGGCAAAACTGTCACTGAAAAAGACCTGGGTGTATGGGTAGATGACAAACTCACATTTAGTGGCCAGTGTCAGGCAGCTGCTGCAAAGGCAAATAAAATAATGGGATGCATTAAAAGAGGCATAGATGCTCATGAGCAGTGGCGTAACTTCAGGCCCAAGGGCCCCGATGCGAAAGCTGCGATGGGGCCCCCAATTATTGCAAATCTTTAATAATATTAGTCTTTTTCTATGAGCCAAAGGGACTTTTGGGGCCCCCCTAGGCTGCAGGGCCCGGGTGCGATCGCAACCCCTGCACCTATTGTAGTTACGCCCCTGCTCATGAGGAGAACATAATTTTACCTCTATACAAGTCACTAGTGCGACCACACTTAGAATACTGTGTACAATTCTGGTCTCCGGTGTATAAGAAAGACATAGCTGAACTAGAGCGGGTCCAGAGAAGAGCGACAAAAGTCATTAGAGGACTAAGGGGTCTGCAATACCAAGACAGGTTATTAAACTTGGGGTTATTTAGCTTGGAAAAACGAAGGCTTAGGGGGGATCTTATAATAATGTATAAATATATGAGGGGACAGTACAGAGACCTTTCTAATGATCTCTTTACTCTTAGGCCTGAGACTGGGACAAGGGGGCATCCTCTACGTCTGGAGGAAAGAAGGTTTAATCATAATCACAGACGCGGATTCTTTACTGTAAGAGCAGTGAGACTATGGAGCTGTCTGCCACATGCTGTTGTAATGAGTGAGTCACTACTAACATTTAAAGGGATCCTGTCACCCCCAAAACACCTCAAAACCTATTAAAAGCTGTCCCTAGAGCATATTAACACTTTCCCTACACTCCTTTTACCTCCTAAAAGCACCAAGTGAAATAGGAGAAAAATGTTATTATAGTACCTCATTATGGATGATAATGAGTGACTATGCTATTCATAGTCACTCATCCAGGCTCTCCCACTGCATGATATCATGCCTCCATAGGCGTGATCTTGGAATCTGATTAAAATGCGCGCCTCCCCGCCGCTCTCCTTTGTCTCGGCCGGCCTGTAGTGGGGCTCGCGTGCGCATGCGCAGTGCGCGTTTTGAAGCTAACAGAGCGGCGCGGGTGTATACGTCACCCGGCGCCGGAAATGACGCGTATCGCGTCACCAAGCCCCACTACAGGCCGGCCGAGACACAGGAGAGCGGCGGGGAGGCGCGCATTTTAATCAGATTCCAAGATCACGCCTATGGAGGCGTGATATCATGCAGTGGGAGAGCCTGGATCATCATCCATAATGAGGTACCATAATAACATTTTTCTCCTATTTCACTTGGTGCTTTTAGGAGGTAAAAGGAGTGTAGGGAAAGTGTTAATATGCTGTAGGGACAGCTTTTAATAGGTTTTGAGGTGTTTTGGGGGTGACAGGATCCCTTTAAGAAGGGCCTGGATGCCTTTCTTGAAAACAATAATATTACCAGTTATACATACTAGATTCTTTGATAGGGCGTTGATCCAGGGAATTAGTCTGATTGCCGTATGTGGAGTCAGGAAGGAATGTTTTCCCCCAATGTGGAGCTTAGTGTTGCCACATGGTTTTTTTTTGCCTTCCTCTGGATCAACATGTTAGGCTATGGGTTGAACTAGATGGACTTAAAGTCTTCCTTCAACCTTAAAAACTATGTTACTATGTTACTATGTTACCAGGACGTATCGTTGTTGGGATCGCTGGAACATCGCCAAGTGTAATGGGACCCTAAGGGTATGTGCGCACGGTGGGCGGGTTTGTGTCGGCGGCGGCTGGGCGGGACCCGACAGGAAGCTCCGGAGCCGTCCACCGGCTTCCTGTCGGGTATGTGCGGCGGGAGACGGGGGGTTAGCTCCGGCGGTGTTGCGGCGGCTGGAAGCAGTACATGATTCTGCTTGCAGCCGCTGCAGAACCGGCCAGATTATAGAACAAGCTCATTCTTTGCTAACCCGCTGGTTCCCAGCGGGTTAGCAACGGATGAGCATGTGTAAACCGCCGCTGTGTGCACAGCGGGTGTCGGTTTACATAGGTTTCAATGTTAATCCAAACGCCGGTTTGGATTAACATAAATTTACATGAAATTTATGTAAACCGACCGGCGGTTTACACACCTAATCCGGCCCTAACCCGACCAGTGCGCACATACCCTAAGACTTATACATGGCACATCGGACGATATTCATTCCTGAACCGATAATTCCCTGCATGTCCAGAGCTAAAATGACTATTGATTATTCCTTCTTTTGTTTATGATAGCTTTGCTCGTCCATGTATGTGCTGCTGATGGCAAAGTAAATGGCCTCATATGAACAATCTCATTAACGAATGTGGTACAAACCTCCCTCAGTCATCGAAACATACACGTTTAAGTAAATGAGCACTGATAGAATGAAAGTGGAAACGGCAAAAATATCAACACGAGAACTGAAGTTTTTCAGTCAATGCACGTCCCACAAAAAATATAATAAAAACACAGCAAAAAGTGATCAAAATGACACATGTACCCCATAACAGTAGCAATTAAATCTACAGCTCAACACACAAATTAAAAGGTCCCACACAGCTCCATCGATGGAAGATTAAAATAGTTAAGAGTATAAGAAAATAACAACTCCAACCAAATTATTATTTTTTTTTTACAAGGGACAACATTTTTTAACAAGTATAATATAGAAACCGATACGTTTGGTATAGCCGTAACCATACTAACCAGAGGTATCATGTTCTCAGTTCATTTTAACAACATAACAAACAGAGTAATAACAAAGCCTAAAAACTATTTTTTCACCATTTCAATGCATTTGTACAGTATCTTTCCCCATTACTTAGAACATCATATGGTAAAATGAATGGTGTTATTCATAACTACAACTCATCTCGAAAAAACACACCCCTCGTCCCAAAAAATAATAAACGTTATGGCTCTTGAAAAAAGGGGAGGGAAAATCTAAAGTCTGAAAAACAAACAAAACAAGACCGCCCTTAAGGAGTAAGCAGAACCTTTAATAGGAATTTGTAGTAGACTCTATATGCCAACGAATCCAGTAACACTCAGTATAGATTTTTAGCACTTCTACAACAGATGACTAGTGCAATTTTTCCTACAATCTCAATCTCCCCTTCTTTGACCTCCAGCTAAATTCTCTAGAGCAGAATAGACTATGGGTTTGCAGAAGATTCTCTTACCGTATATTACCATCTCTGGGGAATGAGGATCTCATATTCAAGTGTTGCCTTCTTCTCTTTCTACATCTGAATGACACAGGATTACCATATGGATGTTACTCAGCTCAGATAATTATATTCTGTTTTATAATGAAGGTGCAACGTAAGTAGGAGAAGGTAGCACAACTGGTTAGGGGAGTACGCTAATGAGCTCGTGCTCCATAAGATTCATCACTAAAACATGGTAAATAAACAGTATTCATTAGTCAGGCTACAATCACACATTGCCAAGCTTACCGACCTTTGTAAAAATTACTAACTCACAGCATCATGCAGTTGTCTGACCATATTATACTGCTCATGGTAAATCATCCTGTTCATTGCTGGTACATTATACACTAAAAGTGCCTTTAATGTGATGTTTGTCACTTAATAGACTGTTTACACAGGTCGACCCTTCTTCAGATGTACATAATATGTAATCAGAGGGGTAGCTGGGGGTTCAGCTGAGCGGGCGCAAAACATCTGATTGGGCCCATATCAGGTAGCTGTGTGTATAATTACAGTAGCACACCCTGATTGTGGGTATAGGGGAACCTCAGCAGATGACTGGGCTGTTGCTGCACAAAGATTAACATTGATATTACCATATGGTGACCATATAGTGGTAGATAACAGTTCTACAGAACATTTAAAGGTACCATCACACGCCGCCATATAGCTGCCATATCGCCGGCGATTTGACGTGAGCGCGCACGTTTTGGGTATTTTTTCCACATCTCTGTGGAGCTGTCACACATAGCTATCTAGCGATCCTGCATCACGGAAATCGCCTGCAGAAGACCGGAAGCAATCTTCCCTTCACACATCGCCGTGTCACATGCCACAATCGTAGCAGCGATGTGGGCATACTGTTTCGGTAGGGGTGTGCTAGAGTGTGTTCCACAGTGCTCCTAGCACTGCGATTGGTGGACGGAACTGCGTTTCCATTGGTCAGTCTTGCGTGAACGCATGGGTCATCAAATAAGGCGCCTCGGACACGGCCAGCCAATCGGAACGCAGTATCTCCCACCAATCGCCGCAGATGAGGCGCAAAAATACACCATCCAAGCATGCCTACGGGATTTATTTCAGGATCACTGTGTACTTCGCTATCGCCCTGTCACACGCCAAGGTGCGCTGAAATCGCCTGGTGGATATCGCCTGATTTCTCTGCAGTGCTGGGCAATCAGGCGACGCTCCACCCGTGATTTCTCGCCGTAGAATCGCCAAGTCACACGCCACTACGCACATGCAATGTGGTTTCGACATCGCCAAATTCGGGAATTGCCAGCGTCCTCGTCGGCGATATGGAGGCGTGTGACGGTACCTTAAGAGTTTACAATACAGTTATATATAGTGACTTCCAGCTGCCATTCTTTCTTATGGAATTGTTCACTTTTCCCATCTTTTCCATCTTGCTCAGTCCACCAAAAAATTTCAAGTCATAACTCGTCTACAGAGATTACAACAAAGACACATCTGACTTCTCACATTTCCTGCACCGTCCCCATCTATTCCCAACCTGCACAAATTCCTCATCCTTCTGACACCACAATACTAAGTCGCTTCTGCCATATGTGTCCCTATTACTGCACCTGCTGTATGGAACAAAACAGGGCTCCTCTTACTACCTTACATAATAATAATGCTCACCACTATGACCTTTACAGAGTGAAATGTCTCATTTGGGCCCTCCAGACGGTAAAATTGCCCCCTAAAAATACAAATGCCCTGTGCAAGGGTCCTAGAAATGTGTCCACATCTTGCCCTTAGAAAATAATAATGCCCCATGTCCACTTTTGATGGTCACTATACTCTGAGTGCCCCTAAAACAATAATACTTCTTAAGTGTATACTTAACATTTAATAATGTCCCCTGAATCTCACCAACATACAGTTCCCCTATACAGAGTATAATGGGCCCACAGCTCCCCTATACACAGTATAATAGAAACATAGCTCCTCTATACACAGTATAATGGGCCCAGATCTCCTCTATTCACAGTATGCTCTCCCCATGGCTCTCCTATACACAATATAATGGAAAGACAGCTCCTCCATACACAGGATAATGGGCCCAGAGCTCCTTTATTTACAGTATGCTCTCCCCACACACCCATAAATAGTATAATGGGCTCACAGTTCCCCTATACACAGTATGATGGTCCCACAGCTTCTCTACACGCTGTATTTTTTTACACCTCCCCTATACACAGCATGATGACCCCACAGCTCCCCTATACACAGTATGATGTCCCCACAGCTCCCCTATATACAGTATGATGGACCAACACCTCCCCAATACACAGTGTGATGGGGTCACAGCTCCCCTAATACACAGTATGATGGTTCCACAGCCTCTCTACACTCTGTATGCCTCTATACCTTCCCTATACAGAGCATGATGACCCCACAGCTCCCCTTTACACAGTATGATGAGCCCTGAGCTCCCCTATACAAAGTATCATAGGCCCAAAGCTCCTCTATACACTGTATGATGCCCCCACAAGTATGATGCCCTCACAGCTCCCCTATACACAGTATGAGCCCACAATTCTGATATATTCGTTATGACTCACAGCTCCTGTATACACAGTATAATGGGCCCACAGCTCCGCTATACTTAATATGATAACCCACAGCTTCCCTATACACAGTATGATGAGCCCACAGCTCTCCCAAAACTAAGCATAATGGTCCACACACTGCATAATGGCCCCCCACATTGTTGAATAGCCCACACAGTAGCCAACACACTGTTTAATCATTCCCACCGTAGCCTCCAAACTGTAGAATGGTCCCAAAAGAAGTCCCCAGTTTAAGGCGCCCCTCCAAAAGTAGAACCAACACTGTATGACTGGCTCAAAGTAGGCTCCAAACTGTACAATAGCCCCCACTTTAACTCCCATGCTGTACAATGGCCCCAGCATTAGCTCCCAAACTATATAATGACCCTTGCATTAGCTCACATGCTGTAGAACGGTCCCTGCTTTAGCTTCCACACTGTATAATGACCCCCGCTTTTAGCTCCCATGCTGTATATTGACACCTGCATTATCTCCTACACTGTATAAGTACCCCTGCATTAGTTCCCATGGTGTATAATTACTCCCACATTAACTCCCACACTTGTATAATGACCCCTGCTTTATCTCCTACACCAGGGGTGGGCATCTCCAGGCCTCAAGGGCTGCACACAGTCCAGGTTTTCAAGATTTCCTTACAATTATTTAAATTACCAACTGTCAAATTCAAAGGAAATCTTGAAAACCTGGACTGTGTGCGGCCCTCAAGGCCTGGAGTTGCCCACTTCTGTCCTACACTGTATAATGGCCCTTCATTAGCGCCTACCCCTTCCCCTTCATTGTCCTATCCCAGTAGTAGTTCCCACACTGTATAATGGCCCCTTCATTAGCGCCTACACTGTACAATGATCCCCACATTAGCTCTCATGTCGTATAATGGCCCCTGCATTACCTCTCATGCTGTATAATGACTCAAGCATTAGTTTCCACATTGTATTATGACCCCTGCATTAGCTCCCACATTGTATAATGATCCATGCATTAGCTTAAATGCGGTATAGTGGCCCTTGCATTAGCTCCAATGCTTTATAATGACCCCTGCATAACCATCATTCTGCTGTTCTGTAGACCACAGGCTTAAAGAGCCCTGCAGCCTACAGAACAGAGTGTCTTACAGGGAGATTTTGTCTCCCTGCTCTACTGCAGAGATTAAGGCCGGTTTCACAATGGCGTTCGGCACCACAGCGTGTGGATTGCATGCGCAGCGCCAAACGCATTTTGATGTGAACACAGCACTGATTGCTTGCGTTCACATCAAAATGTTCATACTAATGCACTGACTGCCGGTCCGGGCACCCGTCGGGAGAGGAGCAGGAGAGGACGACAGGAGGACGAGAGGAGGACAACAGGAGGATGAGAGGAGGAGGAGAGGAGGAGAAGAGGAGGAGGGGAGGAGAGATGAATTTCCATGCATGTTTATTTGGGAACGCATGCATTCGCTTGCTTGGCCTACGGATGGCACTGTGTTCCCATAGGAATACATGCATGCTTTGTGCGCTCACTGACCCTTCCGTACAAAACAAGCTCTTTTGTACGCACATAAAAAGCATTTTTTGTGAGTCCGGGAGAACGTAGTTTGTACGCACATTACCGCACCGCAAGCGAACGCTGACACAATGCGTCCTCATGGTAACCATAGGGATGCTCCATGCATGCGGCGCCACACGCGTTTGGTCGGTTCTATACGCAGCGTTCTAAAACACTAGTGTGCTGCACACACTGATATAGTAAACAGTGGCAGTAGCTCCAGGTGGGCCCCTCCAAGTGTGGAGCATGTGGCAACCACTCCCTCTACTTCCCCCCTCTAATAGCTACGCTACTGTCTGTAATTCATCATTCAGTGCACAATGGTTGACATTGCAGCACAAGTCCTGTATACAGATCACTATGCGGTTGAAAACGAAGATCTTCTTATGAAACAAGCATTCCTAATAATGCTCTGAAAGGATTTGCAGAGGGGAGAAGAGAAGAGAGAAGTTGATTAGACAAGCAACAGAGTTAAAATGGACTGGAGAGGTGCGAAAGTGTTAGTAGGGAGGGCGCAGAAGTTGTTGCAGTAGTTGAGGCGGTAGATGATGAGGGCATGCACTAGCATTTGAATGGATTCTGGGTTGAGAAGAGGACACATTCTGGAAATATTTTTAAGCTGTAGGCTACAAAAGGTAGCAAGAGCTTGGATGTGTGGTTTGAAAGACAGGACAGAGTCGAAAGATAATCCAAGGCAGTGGACTTCCAGAACAGGAGAATGTTCTATGTTGTTTATTGTAATAGATAAATCAGGTAGGTGAGTTAGGTGATGTGGAGAAAAAATGATGAGCTCAGTTTTGTCCACATTGAGTTTTAGAAAGCTTGATGAGAAGGAGAATATGGCTGATAGACAGAAACTCTGGGATTCTGAAGAGCAAAGAAGTGATATCTTGGCCAGAGAGGTAGCTCTGAGTGTCATCAGTGTTTAGGTGATACGGGAAGCCATGGGAGTTAATAAATTTCCTTAGGCCAAAGGTATAGATTAAGAAGAGTAGGGGTCCCAAGACGAGCCTTGAGGGAAACCAATAGATAGAGGGCAGGATGAGTATGTAGTGTTGGAGTGGTAGATGCTAAAGGTCTGGTTAGAAAGATATGAGAACATCCAGGAGAGGGCAAAGTCTTTGACACCAAGGAAAGAGAGGATTTACAGTAGGAGGCAGACAGCTATAGAAGGTAGAAGACAGCTATAGGAGGAGTATAGTCTGTTAGCCTTGGCTGTACGTTGTTAATAACTTTGGTCAGGGCAGTAGTTTAAGGCAGAAGACAGCTATAGGAGGAGTATAGTCTGTTAGTCTTGGCTGTACGTTGTTAGTAACTTTGGTCAGGGCAGTAGTTTAAGGCAGAAGACAGCTATAGGAGGAGTATAGTCTGTTAGCTTTTGCTGAACGTTGTTAGTAACTTTGGTCATGGCAGTTTCAATGAAATGGTGGGGACAGAAGCAAGATTATAGGTACTCAAAGAGTGAGTTATGTGAGAGGTAGCGGGAAATTTCAGCATGGACATGTTTTTCGAGGAGCTTGGAAGCAAAAGGGAGGAGTGATATGAATCGAGAGCTGGATGTAGAGGTTTGGTCGAGGGATGGTTTCTTAAGGATTGCAGTGATTGTGACCTGCTTGAAAGTAGATTGGATAGTACCAGAATTTAATGATAGGTTGAAGACATGGGTTAGGGCAAGCATGGCGATGTGATTGAAGGGGAGGTGGGATGAGGGTCAATTGCACAATTAATGAGGTGTGATTTATAAAGGAGAAGAGTAAGCTCTGTCTCAGTGATGTTGGGGAGGAAGGTTATAGAGGAAGGGCATCAGTCTGTTATATAGAGGAGTTGTGGTGGTTGAACAGCAAAAACTTGCCTTGTTTAGTCAATATAATTTTTGAAATGTGCGAAAAAGTCTGCAGAGATGAGGGAGGTCGAAGGAGGCAGTGGTGGGCAGAGGAAAGAGTTAAAAGTGTTTGATGTTAAGGGATAAAGAAGATGTTGTGAAGTAGACCAGTTTAGCAGAGATGAGTGCCGACTTCAATGTAAAAGTTGTTTTTCTGAATGCAGTGAAATCTTCTTGAGAGTTTGTTTCCTTGCAACATCGCTCCTTAACCTTGGACCCTGCTCAAAGCCTTTTAGTGAGATTATTGTGACAGGGTTGTCTATTACAAAAACATATCCAGCGGTGCTCTATAATGCTAAAATATACTTGAATTTGACATTGCATTACTTATTGCATTGCTATAAGAATATTTAATAAAAAGGGAGAAATATATATTAAATTATTAGAAGACTGACCAGCAACCTTAATAAGCGTGCCTCACAGTGGCATTTAAAGTTAGGTTCCCGATAAACTAGATATACAGAACCTTGTTGTGGTAATCAGACTCACTTGGATTGTCCAATACATATGCTAAATATCTCTCTTTTTTCAAATATTCCTATAGCAGTAATGCAATTCCAAATGATAGTATATTTTAGCATTATAGAGTGCCGCGGAATATAATTTTGTAGTTATGTATTTTTTTTCAGCTGGCGCCTGTTCTCACTAAGGCGGCCGTCACACGCTACAATATCTTGAACGATATTGTAAGCGATCACGTGCACGCGCAATCGCTAACAATATCGTTCACATCGCTGGTGAGATGTCACACAGACAGACTCACCAGCGATGTGGGCCAGCGAGATCGCTGGTTACTATGGTACACATCAGGTTACTAGGCGCCGCGCGGCGCTTAGTAACCCGACGTTTACCATAGATACCATCTCCCAGCATAGGCTCTGCCGCTGGGAGATCGTTCATCGTGGTGTCACACACCACGATGAAGCAGATTGTTCAAGCGTTCATCGCTTGATATGAGCTCCGGCTCCCATATCTGCGATCTAACGATCAAGCGATTTTACATTGTAAAATCGCTTGATCGCACGTAGCGATGCACAAACGATATCGCTTAAGCGATCAAAAAGCAGATCGCTTAAACGATATCGTTCAAGATATTGCACCGTGTGACGGCCGCCTAATTGAGATTGTGAGTCAGTCGTCTAACTTATTTGTTGTGCTTTTTTTTTTTTTGATGAGCACCCTGCTGGCTATAGCCAGGTGTATCCACCTTCTTATTTAGTTAGGATCCTATCTGCCTGGATATGCAGATTTTTTATCGCACGTAAAGGCATTTAAAGTTAGGTTCCCGATAAATGAGAAATTCTTTGTCGTGGTTATCAGGCTCACATGATTTGGGTAATACACATCTCTCTTTTTTAAAATATTCCTATAGCAGTAATGCAATACCTAAGTCTCCTTATTTAATTTTACATTAGCTATGCAGTCCTCTCTTTTTTTGTCAAATATTCCTGTAGCAGTAATGCAATGCCAAATTCTAATATATTTTAGCATTATAGAGTGCCGCTGGAAATGCTTTTGTAGTTATGTTCTTTTTTTTTCGGCTGATGCCTGTTCACATTTATTGAGGTTGCTGGTAAGTCTCTTACTTTATTTGTAGGGTTGTCTATTGAGTTGTCGCACTCTGCCATGCATGAGATGGCCAATTGAGTCAATAGCTGATGTGACTATGGTGTCGAAGGAAACAGTAGCACTGTCTTTGTTGTGGAGTGAAGACATCGAAGACAGCGGAACAACAGAGTTAGAGAGTGTGTTAATGTCTAGGTGTGCAAGGTTTCGGGGCTGTGCTGGTGGCAGGATTTGGTAGGCAAGTGAGGAGGACAGGGATGAGTGAGTAGATGGTGGTGAGATAGGGGGAGAGGGGAGCTTGTGAGGTTAAATAGGAAGCAGAGGTCGGTGAAGATAAGGTCTAATGTATGCCCATCAGTGTGGGTGGCTCTGGAGGACTACTAAGTAATATCAAAGGATGAAGCAAGTGACAGATTGGAGGCTGCCAATTAGCGGTTGTAAATAGGGATGTTGAATTCAGCCGTGATGTGAGAATGTCAGCAGAAAGAAAGTGTAGAATCCAGGTGGAGAATTGGTCAATAAAGCCAGTTGCTGGGCCCAGGGACTGGTATATGATGGCCACTTGGAGTTTGTGGGGAGAGTAGATAGAGACAGAATGAATTTTAAAAGATGAGATGATAAAAGAAGGTAGAGATGGCATTGGGATGAAGGTGCAGTTGTTAGACATGGTGGATATATGGGTTTTCTCTTGTCTATTGCCAGGGCGAGGAGTGTGGGTGAAATGAACTCCACTGTAACAAAGCAAAGCAGATATTTCGGTGAGGCCCAGCAAGGATAGGTTGCAAGAGGTAAAGAGATTGTGAATGACGTTGAGCTTATTGCAGACAGAACAGGCGTTCCAAATGGCTCCAGAGAAAGGGAGCGATGGAGTTGGGGGCGGAGGTCAAAGAAAATTAGTTTTATGTTGAGGAGATTTCGGTACTTTCTAGTAAGTGGGGAGTGATAGGATGTGGTATCAGCTAGGATTGGGAGATATAATGCCAGAAGTGAGGAGAAGCAGAGAATGGGAGAGGAGGTGGGAGAAGGAGAGTGGCTGGTATATTTTGTTTATTAGTAGGAGAGATCTGAAGTTTAGGAGCAGGTCAGCAGAAGTGGTTAGGTGGGGAGTTAAGAGGGAAGGTGAGATAATTATTTGGAGGGTTTTTGGGATAGCAAAGGTAAGCAAGGATTAGTGGTGCAAAAACTGTAAGAGCATAAACAGGGAATATAAACAGGTAAGAACAATTAGTAGATAGCTGTAGCACTTCTGGTCACTTCTGGAACATTTCTGGTATAGTTCTGATGAGGACTTAAAGTGCTGTACTTTGTTTATCTATGTGTGCAGCTTCATAATCTACAATATGAGATGTTTGTGGGTGAAATTTGGGTTCAAGCAGAAAAAAAATAGATTTTCTTGTGAGTTGTTATACAGCAGATGTTAAAGATTTTTTTCAAAAGAGGAAGATTAATATAAATATAGGAAATGTGTGCAAATTATGTGGTGATACATGCTAATTGTAGTATGAAGTTTAGCAGAGAGTTGTACAAACATCCACCATACACATAACCTGAATCGGAGACCATCAGAGCTTAGCCTGTGAGGGTAGAGAGCAATGCCGAATATTACCATGTATGGGAATGGGAAGGTGGCCTGATAAAGTGGATAGCAGATGCCCATAATTTTCTAATATTCAAAGATGCAATAAGAAATACATTATATAGTACATCTACATCCAACTTTTAAAGGATCTGCTATCAGAAAAGGATCCTTTAAATTGAAGTATGTACTATAGTTATAGCTATGTTAGTGCTATTAAATTAAATGAATAGAGCCACCAAATAAGCACTTTCTGAAAATTACAGGCAAAAGGCACCACACGATTGGATCTATGAAGCAAAAAGTGCCTTGTGTTGAATCTCAGTGACGTTATTTGGACACAATGAGAGTAGAAAGGAAGGCTCTGACATGTAATGTAATCAGGGATCTCAGCTGTGGTTGGGAGTGCTTGATCAAAAGTCCTGTCGTAGACTTCAAGACAGTAGAGAAGAAGGAATATTGGCACATCCAGCGGATAAAAAAAAAGTCTTCTGTCTTTATTTAAACATGATTAAAAGTAACGACATGCATGGGGTAAAGCTTCCTTTTTATTTGGACACAGAATGCATAATAAACAGGCCTTTAGCAGTAAGGCTGGCTTCACACTTGCGTTTGTGTCTGCATCTGTACGGCATGCAGACGCAAACGCAGTGCAATGCAGCCCATACTGTTGTGAACGCAGCAGAGAATCTCCGCATGCGTTCACATTAGTATGCAGCCTGCCAGCCAATCAGCTGTCTCGGGGGCTGCCGGGAGGAGGAGATCAGCGGCAGAGATCTCCTCCTCCAGGCCACAGCTGATCTCCCGCCGGTGTCAGCGCGGGATATTTGAAGATACAGCTGATCTGACAGCTGTTTAAATCTCCCGCGCCGACACCGAATAGGTGATATCGGTACAGGAAATAAGAAACAGCTGATCGCTGCTTCAAATCTCCCGTGCCGACCCCACCCCTCAGAGCGGGATATTTAAACAGCTGTCAGATCAGCTGTTTCTCCCCGCCGACACTGGCGGGAGATCAGTGGAGGCTCTAGCTGATGTCCTGGTGGCCGCCGGTGATTACCGGCGGCCACTGGGAGAGATTTCAATGTGATCCGCAGCATTCTCCTGCGCTGTCATGCGGAGGACACTGCGGATCCATTGACTTCCATGCATTTTTTGTGCGCTTGCGGGCGCTTGCAGATAAAACAAGCACCCGCGAATGCACAAAGAATGCAACATACTGTGTTCGGAGGGCACAGAAATTATGCACATCCGTATGCGAACGCAGCCAAAATGCAGGCACATGCGTTCCCATGTTAAACACAGGAACGCATGTGCGCAAGCGTTTGGCTGCGTTCGATACTCTGCGTGCCAAACGCAAATGTGAAGGCACCCTTATATTCTCTTTAGGCTGGTTTCATATTGGGTTATTTTCCTGTCCGCGGGGATTCTGTTTTTTGCAGGACCCCACAGACAGGAAAGGACCGGATCGGATGTGGCCTCTGGATGCCATTTCTGTTTCCAGGTCCGTGATTTTCACGGACCTGGACACAGAAAAGCTCTAGCCTGCAAAGTGCAGGCAAGCAGGGCACTTTCACTCCCGCAATGTATACATTGTATACAATGTATACATTGAGGGAGTAAAGCAAGGGTTTAAAAAAAAAAAAGATCCTCACCTCTCCGGCGTGTGTCCCGATCGGTGGGCAGGAGATTTAAACCGCTCAGTTGATGCGCTCATGTGACCGATCAGTTGATCAGGTAGCCCTGCCAGGTCCTTAAGCTCGGAGATGGCGCACATTGCGGGACACACACCAGAGAGATGAGGATCTTTTTTTTTTATTTTTAACCCTTGCTTCACTTCCGCAATGTAGTTGCAAAAGTGAAATTACATGCTAAAGAGCAGTTTTAGTGTACTGAGCATGCTCCATACACTAAAATCGGGTCCGGGAAAACATCGGATCGTTTCCCGGAATCCGTGCTCCATAGGCCCCCATGTTAATTGCCGTGGGCTGGGTCAGATCCAATTCTTTCTGATTTGGTCCGCTGTGCCCAAATCGGAGCAGTCTCTGATTCTGGGTACAGCAAAAAATCGGACAGAATCGGATCAGTGACAAGTTGGACGGCAATAGAGCACCAATCTGTGCTCATAGGGATACATGGGTATCCGTGGCTGTCTGTTTTATAACGGACAGCCACGGATTGCAAAAAAACGCAATGTGAAACCAGCCTTAGTTGTATATTTCCTAGTGTGTACATTGCATACATTCTGTATATGTGTACCGTGTTTCCCCGAAAGTAAGACCCTGTCTTACATTTTTTTGGGGGCCAAAAGTGGCCCCCTGTCTTACTTTCAGGGGGGTCTTATATTGGCATCCCCGGCCTACTCACATACACACACACACACACACACACACACCGTATATACTCATGTATAAGCCGAGGGTGGGAAATGCAGCAGACCGCCACCCCGGTATACAGCCCCCAGCACAGGTATACAGCCCCCAGCAGTGTGGTATACAGCCCAGCAGTGAGGTACACAGGGTATACAGGCCCCAGCAGTGTGGATACAGCCCCCAGCAGTGTGGATACAACCCCAGCAGTGTGGATACAGCCCCAGCAGTGTGGATACAGCCCCAGCAGTGTGGAGACAGCCCCAGCAGTGTGGAGACAGCCCCAGCATTGTGGCATACAGGCCCCCTCCTGCTGGCACACTGCCCCCGAACAGTGTTCTGAGCCCCCCGTGAGCTCCCCCCCCTTTGCTGCCACTGCTGCTCACATCTTACCTCCTCCAGCATCTTCTTGCAGCAGCCAGCGCGTCGGTTCTCCGTCCTCGGCTGTCTCCCGGATCATGTGACCCGTCGCAGTGTATGACGTCTTCGCTACTGCGGCCGGTCACATGATCTGGGAGACAGCTGAGGACGGGAACGGAGGACCGACGCGCTGGCTGCTGCAAGAAGACGCTGGAGGGTAAGATGTGAGCAGCAGCAGGGGGGGCCTCAGAACACCGGCTGAGGGGTAGTGTGCCAGCAGGAGGGGGCCCATATACATAATGCACTGCTCCCCCTGTTGCTGATTGACAGGGGGATGCAGTGCATATCTAATGAGCGGGCGCACGTGACGTGTGACCCGTGCCCGCTCTCGCTCTCCCCCCCCCCCCGCTAGGGGCCTTACATTAGCCCCCCCCCCGGTTGTAAGGCCTTATATTCGGGGGAGGCCTCACATTAGCAGGCCCCCCCTTTACCCCTAGGCGGCCTTACAATCGGGGGGGATTACTTTCGGGGAAACACGGTAGTACACATAACATTATGTTTTGGAAATGCTTTGTGCTCATGGCTAAGCAGAATCTTGTGCTTCATATGGTTACAAACAGCCTTTTGAGATATTGTTGAGGTGCTGAACAGACAACTGTAAATTGTGTTCTAATGTAAGGGAGAACATAAAAAATCCGCTAGCAGTCCACAAATGAATCATTGAGGTCTCCTTTTCTTCTAGTTTCTTTCTGATAAAAGGTGATAATTAGCGGTTGTACTTATTAAAACATAGATAGATTTTACTTTATCTGTGATAGGAAGATTAGTTTTTTAAATCATTTTGGGCCAGTTTTAGATAACATGGAGCCATGGGAAAAATTGAGGCCCCAAATGATAACGATTTCAGACCATAAAAACAAATGTGTGTAAGAATGGACAGAAGCTTTGGGAAAGGAAGGTGTGCCACAGTCCGCGCTGCCAAAATCTTCCGCTCGTAAATAATGCAAGTAGCCGATGTCCAAATCAAACCTCTCTTTTATTTCTCCAACGCGTTTCAACGCCCTCCTGGCGTCTTCCTCAGGGATACTTATCCCTGAGGAAGACGCCAGGAGGGCGTTGAAACGCGTTGGAGAAATAAAAGAGAGGTTTAATTTGGACATCGGCTACTTGCATTATTTACGAGCGGAAGATTTTGGCAGCGCGGACTGTGGCACACCTTCCTTTCCCAAAGCTTCAGATTTCGTCTACCCGTGTGGAGACCGGTGGAAGTCCAGCAGCAGCCATCAGGATACTCATCCTATCAGGTCTATTAATCAGTTGTGGGTGGCACAACTGGAATAGGTGAGTGACCATTCTTTCTCACCTTATTTGATTTAGTGTCGAGTGATAAGGGCACTATTGCGCCTCTTGTCCCCCCCCCCCTTTTTCTTTTCGTAAGAATGGACAGAGACGTTCATGGAAGGTGGCACATGTGTCAGCCATTAAGTTGGAGCCGGATGCCCGTCCATGTCCAGGACTGATGAAAACAATGAGCGGGCATTGAACTGATTCTGTTAGATAAAAGAGTGACAGTGGATTATTAACCCTTAAAGAAGCCCTACGAGGATGAAGATTCACACCTGATGAAGTGGTGAGACCAATGGTGCATTCATGGTTCACAGCAAAGACTAAAGAGTTTTTTAATGAGGGAAATATAAGCTTATTGACAGATGGGCAAAGTGTCTTGAAGAAAAAGAAGATAATGTCAATAAATTATATGTTTGTCTTTTCTGTCAGTTGAATAAATAATTTCTACAGCCAAATTTTGGATTTGATTCACCCGTGTAAACTGTAAACCAGCTGCATTTTGCCAATCCATAAAAGTAAATTCTGTGTTTTCATGTATATTTCCATCAGGAGAGGTTTGTCTTTTGTAATAGCAAAGAATTGGTCATCTAATGTTATATTCCCACAGAATGTATTTACTGTGAAATTTCATCAGCGGAGTTCCTAGTGGTACCCACGCTGGTGCTTACCATGATAAATAGCATGGTGAAAAGGTACAAGGAAACCACACATTTCACCCATTTCACCCTTTCGCACTGTGGGAACTGAGCTTTACATGGCCAACCCTTTGTACTTTACATCTATATGATCCAATATTTTATAATAACATCATGTATACAATGGGAAAATAATAGCCCATCCAATATACACAAGTACAAATCAATGACAAGCTAAGATAATTGTTTTAGCAAATGTAAAGTTTTGCATCTGAAATTTGTTAGTTCATCAAAAGAAAAAAAAAAGGGGGCCAGGTGGTCTCTATATCAGATATTTCTGGAGAGGATCTGCCTCATTTGTGACCATCCCGTACCTGTACGACTTGACTGTCTATTTGAATTGTACCTGTCCTCATCTACCCTTCTATATGTAAAGCGCCATGGAATCTAATGGCGCTGTATAAATAAATAATAATAATAATATACTGTGCTCTGTCTTCAAACAACAAAGACAATGTTACAAAGACATAGCATATGAAAATGTCATTACTGTGGGTTTATTGTGTAGAGATTCTCAGTAGACTTACACTGAGAAGAGCTTCTACCAGGGGCATAAAAATCGCGGTCGCAGAGGTCATGACCTATACCGGGAGGGGGCCACCGACCCCAATATGTGCATTTGAGGATACATACCCAGCTGAAATGCATTGCTATGCAGAGCTCTATCGGGTCCCTGCACTGCAATACATGAAGCTGGCTAAATAGAGACCGGCAACTGACGTCAACACGCCCGTGACTGTGAACACACAGCAGTGATGTCATGCATCACCTTAGCAGGCATGCCGCTTCTAGCTGCCAGCCACAAAGGAGGACGCCGCACAGTGTGAGAGCCAGGGAAGGAGAGAAGAATGTTTTTTGTGTTTTTTTTGATGAGTTAGAAGCAGAACGGGGAACATATTTACCAGGAAGAGGCCCATGATAAGGACATATATACCAGGAAAGGACCAGGATAGGAACATATATACCAGGAAAGGGCCCAGGATGGGAACATATATACCAGTAAAGGGCACAGGATGGGGACATATATACCTGGATAGGGGTCATATTTACCAGGAAGGGGCCAAGGATAAGGACAAGTAAACCAGGATGCGGATATCCAAAGTAGAAGGGAGAACATATTCACCAGGATGGGGCCTAGGATGGGAAACATATTTATTATAAAAGGGATCAAAATACACCAGGATGGGGGACATATTTACCAGGATGGGGACATATATATACCAAGGAGGAGTCAAGGATGAGGTCATATATAAGAGAAAGAGGCCCAGGATAAGGACATATATACCAGGATGGAAGACATATTTACCAGGAAGTGGCCCATGGTGACATATTTAGCTTGAAAGGGCTTAGGATAGGGACATATATACCAGGATGGGGGATATATTTACCAGGATGGGGACATATATATACCAAGGAGGAGTCAAGGATGAGGTCATATATAAGAGAAAGAGGCCCAGGATAAGGACATATATACCAGGATGGAAGACATATTTACCAGGAAGTGGCCCATGGTGACATATTTAGCTTGAAAGGGCTTAGGATAGGGACATATATACCAGGATGGGGGATATATTTACCAGGATGGGGACATATATATACCAAGGAGGAGTCAAGGATGAGGTCATATATAAGAGAAAGAGGCCCAGGATAAGGACATATATACCAGGATGGAAGACATATTTACCAGGAAGTGGCCCATGGTGACATATTTAGCTTGAAAGGGCTTAGGATAGGGACATATATACCAGGATGGGGGATATATTTACCAGGATGCAGGACATATTTAAAAGTAAGGGGCCAAAGATGGGAACATATATACCAGAATGGGGGACATTACTGTAAAATGAAGGAGGAAGGGGGAAAGTACTTATGTCTTTACTAGCTGTGAGCCCGATGCAAATGCATCGGGTGTCTAGAATATTTTTTTTTTTTTTTTTAGATTTTCAAATAGATTTTCACTTGCCGCACCTGCCACAAGTCCCCCTATACTTTCTATGGGGATTACCGCAACCGCGCCGCAAGTGTAGCGACTTGCAATGGCCTCGCGGCCATTGCTCGCGCTACACAGCGAGTCGCAATAGATCCCCATTGAAAGTATAGGGGGAGTTGCGGCAGGTACGCGGTTGCGGTAATCCTTATGGAAGCGGGCATTGCGATTCGCTGGCCGAAAATAGAACCAGAGGCTCGGCCACAAAGCTAGCGATTTCCCGCTGAGGCTAGCGACTCGCTACCTGAGCGGGAAATCGCTAGCTTTGTGGCCGAGCCTCTGGTTCTATTTTCGGCCAGCGACTCGCAATGGCCGCTTCGCGGCCATTGCTCGCACTAAAGCTAGCGACTCGCAATGGCCTCGCGGCCATTGCTCGCGCAGCTGACGCCTCGCATTGGCCGCTACGCGGCCAATGCTTCGCCATGGTGACGTCACAGTGTGACATATCCACGGCACGTTTTTTTGGTCCGACACGAAAATGTCTTAGACAATTATATAGTAGATAGGATTTAGAATGCTTTAAGGGCCCATACATCTGACTGACATGCAGGAGGAGGGCAGGCCTAGGTCCAAATTTTCACCTGGAGCCCACCTGACTCTAGTTATGCCACTGGCTTCTACTACATTATCCTATACATATCAGTGTTTATATAGACTTGCAGGTACTCCGAGTGCCTCTATATGGTGCTTTCATGAGGCGTCATATCTTGTTCATTCTCTCTAAATCCATGGAAAAAACTGTATTTAGTCCAATGCAATATGGATCCATACAACCAGGTTCATGTGGTCTGGCCTTACCTGCAGTTGTAAAGAGAAAGGTTTTTTAGAAGAATGAGGATTTAATAAAAGAACTCTAACGTAATTTTGCCAGAATTTTGGAGTAAAATGCTTTTAAAAGTCGCACATTTTTTACACAACCCCAAGTTACAAACTTTTTTTTGCGAATTTTGGCGTATTCAAGCTAGTTTATCCCACTTTCAACAAAATGGACGAAGCTGGGGTAGGATGCCACAGCTTGTCTAATTTATGGCCAGCTTTGGTGTTCCCTATGTTTATTATGGTGCATGCCACTTAACAAATGCTATAATGCCTATACCTATACTGTACATGAGTAGAGAAATACGGTCTCATCTAAATGTAAGTGCCTTATAGGAGACATTTAAGACGGACATTTGCTTAATGACCTGTCATACATGGTTGGCCTGTGAATGGTTTCATTTTGGATACAATCCATAGGTTGAAACGACAACAGTGCGATTTTCGCAATGATATTAAGACTTGCATCAATGGGAAGCAAGTCTAAATATCATACCGTAAATGACTTTTCACTGAGAGCACCTAACAACAGCGTGAAAAATGCAACATGACAGGTCTACTCTCATCACTTGACATCTATCACACGTTACGTCACAAAAATGTGCTCCTGGAAAATGGCCAAAAATATCTAAAGTATGGCCAGCTTTAGTTGTAATACTATATATTTATTATCCTTACATCTATCCAGTGCCTGAGCTCTAAAAAAACATAAATGTTGATATAGCTACATATTAATCATATATTAGTTTTGCAACATCACTATTCCAGTTTCTGTAATAGGCAGTCAGTCCCTCTCGGCTTGCTACTAGTTATTATAATTATACATGTTTTATGTTCATTGATATGGGCTAATGATACACAACAAGTGATGATTAATATTTGGATTTGCATAGACATAAAAATAGATAAAATGATAAAAACAAGATGTGTGTAACAGCAGTGATTGCTGTATGACAACACCCTGGGTGTGCACATAAAGTATGAGAATGATGACACAGGAATCTGCTTCCTAATAAAAAAACAAACTGAGGTCACACGCCAAGAATATTCACATTCCACAACCCATCCAGCTTGTAAAGCGAGACACCGAAACATGGGCTATACTTTACAGTAACAGGTAGAGACTCCTGCAGCCAGGCCCCAGGGTCATCCTCATTGCTGGACTATCAATCTGCAATGAAGTTTTCCCAAAGGGAAAACAAATTGGGTTGGTTTCACCATAAACAAAGCAAGCTCCAAACCATCCCATCTATTCAGTTTCCAGTATTCAGTAACCTCATGTTTCCCTCCAAGAGCTCAAGTTACTGATGTTTCAAAGGCAGAGCTGACTAGACTTCTCACCCGCCATTATCTTTTTTTATCGTGCCTCTCTCATCTTTTCATAAAAAATATCACCCCTCACTCCCTGAACTTACTGGACAGTCGAAAAAATATCTGTAACACAATTATAATCCCCAATATCCATCAAGTTTAATTGGTGGTTTTCCTTCCTGGAATACCATTTCCAAACTTTTCTTATTTTTAAAGCTCCCGACTGCAGTTCCAATATGCACAGAACGATTGGTAATTGGACGTTTTCTGCATGGACACAGTCATTGTTCTTGGTAGCACATGTCCAGTTTACACAAGGATAACAATCATTTCACCTGATGAATAAGGAGTTTTCTCATTTGGCAGGTGATTGGTAGCCTGTTTACCAGGGCTGTGAAGTCAGTAAGGCCGGCTTCACACTACGGCTGGGATCCGATCTGTGGCTGTCTGCTTGAGGCAGACAGCCGTGGACCGGATCAGCACACAGAACTGGAGGGCTAATTTGCCCTTCGGTCTGGTGTGCGTCCGCACACAGCTGCTGCCGCTGATGGGTCAGGACCGCGGGGAGCTAGTCGCGGTCCTGAACTGTCAGGAGGGGCCGGCGCTGAGCTTCAGCACCATGGAGCTGTCCCCTTTGACAGAGCACGAAAAAGAGCAAGGAGCGAGCCGCGGTGCTGAGATATCAGCGGCGGCAGCTGCGCCGGCTGCTCACCAGACCCGAGGGCAAATTAGCCCTCCAGTTCTGTGTGCTGATCCGGTCCTCGGCTGTCTGCCTCAAGCGGACAGACACGGATCGGATCCCAGCCGTAGTGTGAAGCCGGCCTAAGCTAAACATCCAACTCCGACTCCTCAATTTCCCTGAATCTGACTCCAACTCCACCAAAATGGACTCCAACTCCAACTCTGACTCCACAGCCCTGCTGTTTACATTGCACCATTGTCAGGAAATACACGTTCCTATTAATGCTCATTTACATTAATCAGTTTTAGATCGACCTTATTATGTGTACTCTTCACAGATTTGCCGCTGGAAGGTAGATCTCCAAGGGATAACCACTCTGAGCACAATCCTAAGGAAGAATACGCAGTCCAGCCAAATAAGACACTTAATATGTCAAATATCATCATTATTTATTACTAGACCAGGGCCGGATTCTATCACATCAGGAGATTGTAGAATGTGTGAGATTATGTAATAGTTCAACTATATTGTTAATGTTTTAGATTACTAAATTAAAAAAAGTAGGTGCATGTAAAAATGGGTGATAGCTGCGAATGATCGGCTGTACAAATATGGCAACCGTTACAGCTGGAGCACTACTGCGCATGAGCGGGTATACTAATATGGCGGACATGTTAGCTATGATTTCAGGGTAGAAGCTAGAATGTATATACTCCTTCTAGTGTGACGTCACTTTTGTAACGTGATAGGGGCAAGTTAAAAATGCAGACCACTGATTGAAGAAGGAATAAGCATTCATTTTCTAAGTCCATGTGGCCATAGAATTCATTGTAGTAAGTAGTGAGGGTCTGGGGTTAAGATTGCAAGGCGGAGTGCAGGGAGGGTCAAAGCTCCTTCTTGCATGATTATAGTGGGAGTAAATGTAAATGTCGACACACATACCAATGAAGCCGGTCACTGGAAGCAGTCTTTATATTCCAGGCTCAACCATGATATCAGCCGTTAGTTGTAGTACTAACGCACATGAGCGGGTGTGCCAATATAGCGGCCGCATTAGTTTACGGCAGTACTGGGCATAAGCCTGGAAAGACTGTAATTTTCCTGCAACCTGTACAATAAGCACACACCTAAGTCTGCAAGTGCTGCAGCCAGTGTCCTGGACACCGTGTGAGTTTGTCCATCCTAAAGATGGCGCTATTTCGGGGACAAATTTACAAACGGGATAGGGCTTTTATTATAGATCATGCATTGCTTATATAGCACCATCATAATCAATATTGCTTTTCAGAGATATGAATTAGAATCAAAGTTTCCTATCAGTGTCTTTGGAGAGTGGGAAGAAGGGAGAACCTGGAGGAAACCCATGCAAACTCCTTGGAGATATTGTCCACGGTGAGACTAGAACCCAGGACCCCATAGAGTCATCATGCCGCCCGTATCACCAAAGTGAGATCAAAAGAAGATAACACTTCACTTGGAAGATCAAGGCTTGCCATATATAAGAGGCAGTCAGCAGACAATTGTCCCTAGACTAAGCCCAGTCCTAAGGGTGGGTTCACACACAGCAGATTTATTGGGAAAATCTAAGCTACCAGGTATAGTGGTTGTCTATTGAAAACTTTGCACATCTGTGGGTAAAGCTTCATTTAGACGCCAATGCTTCACATGCATGTTCTGTACGTGTTTTCCATTGAAAAAATTGCAGCATGCACTAGTTTGTTCCATATGTCGGATGATACTCACCCTTTCAATTCTATGGATGCCCCCCCCCCCCAAAACTGGACTCCAAGTAGCAACCGTATAATATCTGATTTTTAAAGACACATGGGAATTTGTTTATCTAGGAAACTGTACTTAATTTTGCAAATGTTTAAAAGGGTTGTCAACTTCTTCTCATTCTGTTTTTTCCCATACTGACCTCTGGTGCCAGCGCTGTTCCAGAAGTTTCGCCACTGCCTCTCCCGGTGTAAAAGGCCAGATTAACCTCCCGCCCAGAATATACCCGAGGTTAAAGTGGCCTACGCCAGAGTATACCGAGGGTATATTATGGTCTAGGCCAAATTATACCTTGGGGTATAAATTGGCCTATGCCAGATTATACTCCTCCAGGCCAGATAAGAGGACATCTAGAAACAGGAAGTGCATGACGGACACCACTTCAAGGGTTTATTTTTTGGGTTGAAGTAATAAAAGTTGTCACTTTGCTTTATCACTTTCAAGACAAAGCTGAGCCCACAATAAAATGTTGAAAAATTAAGTAATTCTTCAGCTATCACTTAATGGTATTCATAAGCGTAAAAATGTGATCTACAACAGCAGGGGTATATTGTGGCCTGGAGAAGTATAATGTGGGGTAGGCCACTTTAACCCTGGGTATAATCTGGGCGGAGGGTTCATCTGGCCTGTTACTCCGGGAATCACATGATATTGTCAGGTCATGTGATCCCTGCGGCTAATTAATGCAGGGTTCACACAATCCTTGCTGAAGAGAGACCTGATGGATCCAAGAAAGAGCTCACCCCAATAGCTCAGAAAGTATGAAACCTCCTGCCACCCAGACGCACATGAGAATGACTTCACAAAATCACTGTTATATGTTAGCAGCACACAGACGCCTGGGAATTGGAGCTTACACTAGAAATATAGACAGTCACATTACAAGCTTTGATGAACAGCCATTTCCTCTGGCATAGCTGGAGAAAGAAGGAAACCCAAGACTGAAATTAAAAACTAACACACATGGATGCAGTCTAGCCACATAGTGGGTTCAGTTAGGAGTACTATAGAGAGTTGGAAAAGTTTAGATACATTGCCTCAAGATGGGAAAAGCCCTTTCCTCATCTACTCACACATCAGCAGTGTTTTCAAAATGCTAAATTCTCTGGGTATGATATTTCTGTATTCTTACATTGGCCTTTGTATAGGACTAGAAAAATGCTGAAATAGATACACTCATTAATACTGAAATTGTAACAAGAAGGAGAAGTTGATGGTGAGATGAACGGAGGCAATCACTTTGGTGCCTCAGAAAGACCTTTTTGAACCAGGGCTACCATCCAAGAGCAATTGAAAACCAAATTATAAGAGCCACCAGAATATCAAGGAATCATCTCCTACATTACAAAACTAGAGAAGAAAACAACAGAGTTCCTCTTGTAGTCACTTACAATCCAAGCCTGGAGGTGCTAAGAGGAGCTGAACGTAAACTGCAACTACTCCTACAAAGAGATGCCTGACTGAAATCAATATTTCTGGATCCCCCAATCTTGTGTTTTAGACAACCTCCGAACCTAAAAAACATCATGGTCAGAAACGCCCTGTCCTCTCCAACAGCAACAGGAACCTTTCCCTGCAACCAGAACTGGTGCAAAACCTGTCCATCTATAATGACAACGGACAAGATAAAGATTCCCGGCTCACACCAGGACTACAAGATCCCAGGTAACTTCAGCTGCACAAGTAACATGGTGTATTTAAATATATCTACTAAATGTGTGAGTGTGAATCTATATGTAGGGGAGACGGGGCAACAACTCAGAACTAGGATGAACTCTCATCGCCATACAATAAAGGAAAGAAGGACAGATTTAACCTGTGGCTAGACATTTCTGTAGGCCTGATCACACAGTATTGGATATGAAAACACTAGTTCTAAGGCCCGTTTCACATCAGTGTTTTTTTAAAATCGCGGCAGATGCGGTGAAAAAACGCATCTGCCGCGATTACCGCATACCGGCTGCACTTGCGGTCAGCCGCGGTTTTTTCTCGGCCGCACCTGCCGCAAGTGCCAAAACCGCACTTGCCGCAAGCCCGCCTATACATTGTATGGGGCTTGCTGCAACTGTGCTGCAACCGTGCCGCAAGTGCAGCCGGTATGCGGTAATTGCGGCAGATGCGTTTTTTTCACCGCATCTGCCGCGATTTAAAAAAAACACTGATGTGAAAGGGGCCTAAAAGGTAACTTCAGATCACAGAGAGACAGAAGAGTGTAGGAATACAAACTGACAATGAACTTTGACACACTTAAAGCAGGAATGAATGTCTCACATGGATTTATACCATTCTACATTAATTGAGGAATTTTCAGGTCTCGACCAACCACTAATCAAAGAACAATAAAACTATCTGTGCCTCTTATCTTGGAACTTTGATTTTACCTCCCCAGCTCCTCTCCCCCTCCCAAGACTGACTACTATGTTCTGCTTTACGTCACCTGTCGTATTTACTGCATCATCCTACCCTGCATATGTATATATTTGTGTGTCTTCAGAATTTGTGTCATTATTAGCCTGATGAAAAGGCCATAGAAACTCGAAAGCTTGCTTTGCTTTTCTTTATCATCTTTTCAGTTAGCCATTAAAAGGTATCAACCGCTGAGGACTCTCAGATTCTAATATTTTTCTGCACTTACAGTACATGCTTATGAGTAACACCTCAATTAGTTTTGCAACATCACTATTCCAGTTTCTGTAGAAGTGCCCCACATTTTGTAATATGCAGTCCCTCTTGGCTTGCTATTAGCTATTATAATTCTACATGTTTTATGTTCCGACCGAACATTGCTAAACTCGGTCAGAATTGGAAATTGGCAAACGTGTTTGAGCAAAGTTCGCTCATCTCTACTCCTAATCACTGAGCCATCGTGCCACCCACATGATCATAGTGCGATCAAAATAAGATAACACTTGGAAGACCAAGGCTTGCCATTCAAAACAGTCAGTCAGCCCATAACTGATTTTGTGATGTACCTAGACTCAGCCCAGTCCTAAGGGTAGGTTCACACACAGCAAATTTCTTGGGAAACTCTAAGTTAACAGGAAAAGTGAGTATAGTGGTTGCCTATTTTAAACTTTGCATATCTGTGGGTAAAGCTTCATTTAGACACCAGTATTTCACATGCATGTTCTATACATGTTTTCAACTGAAAATATTGCAGCATGCACTAGTTTATTCCATATGTTGGATGAGACTCACCCTTTCAAGTATATGGATGCCCCCTCAAAATTGGATTCCACGGAGCAACTGTATAACATCTGATTTTTAAGGATCTCAATACGTTGTTCCCCAGTAACACTTATATTGACCTCTGGTGCCGTCGCCATTCCAGAAGTTTCGGCACTGCCTCTCCCAGGAATCGCATGACATTGTTATGTCATGCGATCCCTGCAGCCAATTAATGCAGGGTTCACTCAATCTTTGCTGAAGAGAGACCTGATGAATCGAAGAAAGAGCTCACCCTAATAGCTCAGAAAGTATGAAACCTCCTGCCACCCAGATGCACATGCAGAGGTGTATGTAGGTTTTCTGGCACCCGGGGCAAGGCTCCAGTTTGGACCCCCCCATGCAGTCTGAGTAGACTTCATGTGACCGATCTTTAATTTGCGATTTGCACACGTACAGTCACGTGCCGACGAGCTGCTCTACCTAATTCTCTCAATGTTCAGTGAAAAACAAATTATATTACATGCTGATAGGATTGGGCTATAGTGCAGGCCTCTGAGTTCTCACAGCGCGTGCACTGCACACTGTCAGGATTCTCTCATGCTGATGGTAAGATTGGACGGTCGTGTGAGCACAAGTATGTGATTTATATACTTCTAGCCACATTCTGACTAGACATGTCCGGCCTCACTCAATTCATTTTCATTGAACGAGGCCACGCATGTCTAGTCAGCACAAGACTGCATGTATGTAAATCGCATACTTAAAGTATCATGACCTACCATGCTCACCGCCAGCACCAGAGAATCCTGACAGCAGGCAGTGTGAGCTCTGTGAGAATTAATAAGCCTGCAGTCATATAGAGGGACACATGGAGTGACTGCAGACTTATCACAGACTTGGACAACCCCTTTAATGCACATCGCTGATGAGATGGTGGCGTGTGACGCGGCGATTTGGCGGCGAGGGTGGCGATGTGAAATGGCTTCCGGTCTGCGCCAGGCCATTTCCGGAACACAGGTTCGCCGAACATCGCATGTGAGATGTCTATGTGTGACAGGGCGACAGCGATGTGCAGAAAAGTGCCCGAAATGTGCGTGCTCACGTGCAATTGCCAGCCATATGGCGGCGATATTGCTACATGTGACAGTATCTTTAGTGTTTCTTTAAAAAGTCTTTGAGACAAGCTTCCGGTTCCGGCCTGCATGAGGACGCAGGGCTGAGAGAAAGCTCCCACTACCCGCGGTGATTACATTCACCCGCACCGTGCCAGATTCACACAAACTCACCGGAAATGAGTGCACGGAGGTCAGTGGCGATGTCGGCACCGTCCGGCAAGATGGAGAAGTGGCTCCGGAGCTCGGGAGGCACAGGAGATCAATCGCGATCTCCAGGCACGCAGGCGAAGGGGGCAGAAAAGATGGCGGCAGGCGGGAAGACCAAAGAGATGAAGCGCGACACGAGACAGGAGGACAAAAGGAGAAAAGATGACAACATTTCACAAGCCGGAGAGGCAGAGACCGGAGGTAAACAAAGGGGGCAGGAAACAAATCACATTGAACAAAGTGTAGGAGAAGGCATAGTGACTCAAAACATTCCACATTTAGGGTATGTGCGCACTGGCCGGGTTATAGTCGTTTTAGCAGCGGAAACCGCCGGTCGGTTTTCATTAGTTTTATGTAAATTTATGTTAATCCAAACCGGCGTTTGGATTAACATTAAAACCAATGTAAACCGACACCCGATGTCCACACACCGGCGGTTTACACAGGCTCATATGTTGCTAAACCGTTGGTTTCCCAGCGGGTTAGCAAAGAATGAGCATGTTCTATAAACCGCCGGTTCTTCAGCGGCTGCAAGCAGAATCATGTGCTGCTTCCAGCCGCTGCAGAACCGCCGCCGAGAACACGCTGTGCAACCGCCCGGCTCCCGCCCGTCACCCGCCCGGCTCCCGCCGCATATACCCGCCAGGAAGCCGGTGGACGGCTCCGGAGCTTCCTGGCGGGTCCGCCCAGCTGCCGCCGACCAACCCGCCGGCAAGTGTGCACCTACCCTTAGACTACAAGTTACTAGCGAGGGAGGCATCAGCATATCTGGCTGAGGAGCTAAGGGGCACGATTAAAGATACCATACAAGAAGCACTACTAGGATTGCAAGCTAAAACTGCAGAACATTCTCAAAGACTTGATGAGCTGGAGCAGAGATTATCTGACTCTGAAGACAAGAGTGCTGCAGTTAGAGACACAAGTGGCAGATCTTATGATTGCATCTGTGTACAATAAAGACAAGTTGGAAGACCTAGAAAATAGGTCGAGGCGTAACAACCTAAGAATAGTGGGCCTTCCCGAATCCATCCTACATAATGAACTAATCGATCTATGTGAAAGAGATCTACCTCGTGCCTTGGGGTTCCCCCACAAATACAGAGCCGAGAGGGCGCACAGAGTTGGTGCACCCCAGGAGAACTCCGTTCGCGCACGGGAGGGATGAGGACCCCACAAAACAAACACCCGTGACAATAACAACAATAACAATGCCAAGGGCTCACCCCGTCAAGTGGTGGTCAGATACTTAGACTACAGGGATAAGGAACAGTTGCTGCAGTCGTTTAAGAGCCTACGCCGCCCCCTAGTGGTACGTAATCACGTGATTAGACTATATGGAGACTATTCTGTGGAGGTGTCGAAGCGGAGGAAAGCATTTAGTCCAGCATGCAGTATTTTATATAAACGTAACATACGATTTCAGCTGTCATTCCCCGCAATCCTAAAGTACAGAGGCCCAGATGGCCGACTCAGGACATTCCAAAATCCACAAGAAGCACTACGTCAGCTGACGCAGAATAACGCGGGGAAAAATGATCGTGATCCACAAGGCATTAGAAAAGAAGGTACGGGTGATCACACGCCCACACGTCGAGATCGTACCATGGAAGAGCCACGCACTAAATCTGGCAGAGTAATCTCCCACCCCGATGAAAGGTCGTCAGTAGGGATGAGCGAGTCTACTCGCTAGGACTCGTTACTCGGCGATTCTTAAGGGACTCGCTGGACTCGGTAATCGGCGAGTCTTTTAGCGAATACTCGCTCAGTAACGAGTCCAATGCAAGTCAATGGCAATCTTAGTTTTGTCAGAGTTTACTTTATCTCACTCGCTAGACTCGCTAGACTCGCTCTATCACATCACTATATAGCTTGAATCTCCCCAAACAGCAGCGAATCTGAGCGAGTCTACGAGTCCGAATCCTAGCGAGTCTGCGATTCCGAGTCCTGTATTCTCTATTCGGGACTCGCGAATCCAGAATCTTTTATGTTACTAGTCAGCATTGCGTGTTAGGTCAGAAAACTTGTGAAGACAGCCAATCATAGTCAGTAATGCCATAGCAGCTTTGGTTGTGTCAGGACTATGATTGGCTGCTGTCCATCGTGATGCCTATGTCATCTATGACAGGCAAGGCAGTATATAAGGCTTGCCCCCGCCATTTTGGGCACATTCCTGAGAAGAGCTGACCTAGTGCAGGGAGACTTGGAGCAGATCTAGGGACAGTTAGGCAGTGTAGGAGTCACATATAACCCAAAAGTTCTTTTCAGAACTAACAGGACGGAGTGTAGGAGTCAAGATTCCTCACACATAACCCAAAAGTTCTTTTCAGAACTACCAGGACGGAGGATTGCTGTACAGGACTGTAAGGAAGGGAGATAGGAGCAGCCTTACAGTGAATCCAGCACCATCCTCAGAGCTTAGTTCACCCAGCTTTCCTCAGAGCTGTAATCCTAAGCTTTTTCTTATTTTTGGCACTAGTCTACCAAATAATTTTGGTGCCATTTTTCCACAAAAAATTTCCTGTGCTAGTGCGTTGCTGTACGGTGTCCTGCCTGCAGCTCGCACGGTACTTGTAAACTTGCACGCAGCCAGCACCGCAGCCTAACAGTGCCTGGTTCTGCGTACTAAACAATTTTTTCCTGTACCAGTGCGTTGCTGTACGGTGTCCTGCCTGCAGCTCGCACGGTACCATCCATCTGTCTTAAAATATCGCAGGGTGCTTTCACATCTGCGTTTTTCGTAATTCGCGGCAGATGCGGTGAAAAAACCGCATCTGCCGCGTTTACCGCATAACCGTTCCACTTGCGGCGCGGTTGCGGTTTTTTCTATGCAAAGTATAGGCATACTTGCGGCAGGTGCGGCTTACTGCGGTTTTTTTCGCGGCCGCACCTGCCGCAAGTGCAAAACCGCACTTGCCGCACCTGCCGCAAGTATGCCTATACTTTGCATAGAAAAAACCGCAACCGCGCCGCAAGTGGAACGGTTATGCGGTAAACGCGGCAGATGCGGTTTTTTCACCGCATCTGTCGCGAATTACGAAAAACGCAGATGTGAAAGGGCCCTAAGCCTCTAGTGTGTACCTTTCACGAAATAGTACCTGCTACTTGTTTTACAAGCCCCCAGAAAGCCACCAGAAATTATAAAATGTTTGCTTTTACAGCATGGTGTGTGCCCGAGAATCGCTTCCCCCTCCCATCATCGGCTCCAAATAAGAGAAAAACCTGCGAGTTTGGACTCGCACACTTTCAGAGACACATCAGCGATTTGGAAATAGCATTATTCGTTATTACTCGATTCCCTATTCATTAACATTGGACTCGCTAGACTCGCAACGAGTAGCGAGTCCTGGGCTCGGACTCGTGCGGGTCTAGCGATTCCGAGTAATTTAGGACTCGCTCATCCCTAGTCGTCAGCCCTCCGGTCAGCAAGAGAGTTTGGTGAAACATCCGAAGAACAACAACACACAGGTCGACACCAGCTGGAGACCCAGGACGAAGAGGAGGAGCATCTAGATTGCACTTGAATGACTGAAAACGACGTTACAGACTGAAAAGTTGGAGAATGAGAAGCCAATAAGTCAGCTGCCACGGTTAAAGACAATCATAAGATCCAATCTGGCCACTGAAGTTGTACCCAACCGGAGGGAGGAACCGATGTTCCTATGATGGTGTTTTTCCTCCTTATCCCCCTCCCCTCTTTTTTTTTTTTTTCTCTCCTATTATCTATACGGCCACCTTCTTTTTGGCTATATTGACTATACTCCTATATGCTGTAGGTCACGAATATGTCTATATTATGCACTGTTACCTTATAGTAATACCTACATGTTTAATATTTTACGCACCTAGATTTAACCCTGGAGACGGATTGCACTATTGAAGTCAACCCTATACGTCCCCCCACATATTCAATAGTGTGATGGCAGAGATTACATACTAATACTCAGCCGCCGGGTAGGAGATTGCGGTTAGGATGCGTCCTTATCAGAATTTGGAAGTCTATAACATGAGCTGTTGGTTGAGGGGAGGGGGAAGGGGGTTCGTTAATTTTGGTAAAGTTTTTGTTTTTCTCAGGGAAAAATTTATAGGATCTGGTTATATTGAGGTTTGTTGATGAGAGTCTCTGCTGCCCTTTATCACACGATTTGTGGCACCTCCTTGTCCAATCTCCATGGGACCGTTACACAGCATTAATTCAATTTCTACCCAATCACAATGGTGAATATCATTACATGGAACGTTAAAGGTTTATGTTCCCCGGAGAAACGCTCCATGGTCCTCAGACATTTAAAAAAATTGAATGTTGATATCGCTTTCTTACAGGAAACTCATCTTGCGACGTCTGACTTTTTTAGAATGCAAAAGTTGTGGGTAGGGGCAATTTGGGGATCAGGAGCGGTGGAGAAAAAAGCAGGGGTCTTAGTGTTGGTCAATAAAGCTTTCTCTCATAAGCTGATATTGGAAGACAGAGATGACGCTGGACGGCTGATACATGTGACACTTGATTGTCAGTTAGGTAGATTGAGCCTATACAATATTTATGCCCCCAACTCAGATACTGGTAGAATGAAATTTTTTATGCAAGTAGAAGAAAGGTTACTGACAGACGGTGAAAACAACAAATTGGGGCGTGGCCTGGCTATGGAGGAGTGAGGACGCGGGTTTCCTAGCTCCCGCTCCCGGGCATTTATATCTGCCGCTTATTCTCAGCTATCGGAGCCTTAACGACAGCCATGAGCAAGGGGAGGGCGGTGAGAACATCGGGCACCAGTCTCCCGACTCAGAAGACCCCAGGAACTACCCTACACCACTTTTTTGACAAGAGGGACAGACTTCCCGCCAGAAGCGCCTCAACTAAGATGGCCGCGATGCAGAGTGGAGGAGGAGCAGCAGAGCCCAACAGAGCGGCGGCTGCAGCACAAGGATTCTCTCATCCCGGACGGGCTGACAGACACCCAAGTGAGAGGCACAGCCGAGCGGAGGGTGTACAGACTAGGAGGTCAAGCAGCAGACAAGCCGGGATGACGGAGGAAGCAGCGGGCTCGCAGCAAAGGTATCGGGAGGAGGAGGGGGGCCCCTCTGGGATGGGTGCCAACGCTGGGCCTACGGAGGGAGACGAAATGGCGGAACTGAGCCCTCGTGGATCTCATGATGGAGACTCCGAGACCCTAGACACCCGAAGAGCCCAGACGGGAGCAGAGGGGACACCCCTGAAATCTCCAGACCATGTGGCAGATTCAGTTGCGGTTCTGATGGGACCCATGGGTCCCAGCTCAGGAGGACCCAGATTCCAACCCATGATGCAAAACACAGGAGCGATGTTTCTCCCTGATGATCATATTCAGAGGGCCAGTGTGCTGACAGAGCTGGGAGACCTCCGGGCTCGCATGGCCTCCATCCCTACAAGGGAGGACATGGAGTCATACATTGCACGCCTAGAGCAGGCGTACCGGAGCGAATTATCCTGTCTGAGAGGTGAAGTTAATAGGGTCGATTCCCAGGGACAGGATCATGCCCATAGAATTACAGCTTTAGAAGAAGTATGTCGATCTCAGCAGATCATGCTGCAAACACAGTCCACTCAGATCTCACACCTGGTTGATGCCCTAGATGACGGCGAGAACAGAGGACGACGCAACAATATCCGTATACGAGGCTTACCCGAAATTGTGGAATCCAGAGACTTACCAGAGGTGCTCCAGACCCTATTTAACGAAATACTAGGAGATCCCCCCACCAACATTATTGAACTCGATAGAGCACATAGAGCTTTGGGCCCTAAACCATCTGACCCTGATTGGCCCCGGGACGTGATTTGCAGGGTACATCGATATGTCATCAAAGACGCCATTATGGCTAAAGTACGAAATGGAAAGATCTGCAGATTTAGAGATAAAACTTTGGCAATTCTACCGGACTTATCGAGTTTAACTCTCCAGAAAAGGAGGGCTCTACGCCCTCTGCTTGAAGTGATTAAAGACCACGATTTGAATTACAGCTGGGGGTTCCCCTTTAAATTACAAGTGAGAAAGGGAGGCTGAATGTACATTCTTCGATCCCCTGCAGATATGCAGTCGTTCACTTCTGATTTGGATGTGCCGCCAGTGCCTATCAATGGGTGGCCGGAGTTTCCTCTGAGAGCCGCAGGAGGTTTCCAGAGACCGATGGGAGCACCTCGTCGAGGACAGAGGATGTATGAAGACCGGAGACCTCCGCGTTAGATGGACACCCTGTCGGAGATCCACCTACAAAGTTATAGTTGTTTGGCTAAAAAATAATCTAAATTCCACAATTGCTTTTTTATATAATTTTGTGTTTATTAGTTGAATTCACTTTACCCTCATGTTACCTTTCCAGTCTCCCATCCTTGTTCCCGGTGTGTCTCTCTCCCCTCCCTGGGCTCCCCCCTCCTCTTTCATACCATTCTTTACCTGGGATCAGTTGAATGTTTAGCCTTGTATATAGGAGGTGGGAGGGGTGGGGGTTGCCACATACTACTCTCTGGGACGGAGGCTAGGTTCTCTTAACCTTCCTAGCGTTATTCCCGAGCCTGACTCGGGGTTAACATTCACTACCAGAAGCGTTAACCCCGAGTCAGGCTCGGGCTTACCCGCGTTCGCGGCAGATGCGGTGAGAAAACCGCATCTGCCGCACTTGCCGCACTTGCGCCGCACTTGCGGCGCGGTTGCGGCGCGGTTGCGGTAATCTGCATAGGAACCAACCACCTCGGATGACCCTCATACACTGTTAATATGTGCCCCTGCAGCCTAGTAAACCATTAGCAGCACTGTTTTTGTGTGAAAAGTGGCTGCAGTAGAAGTGAGATAATGATTTTATACACTTACATGCCTGCGTACTTGAGGGCGTCTCCCTGTGTGTGCTGGCACTTGTGGGCTGTGGTCATCATGTCTGCTCTCCCCCTCCCTTATGCACGCCCCCTCTCAGCCTGCTATAGTGATGTGAGGCTGATTGCGTCATAAAGGGGCGGGGCTAAATCGCGGCATCCCGGTAGCCCCGCCCCTTTATGACGCAATCAGCCTCACATCACTATAGCAGGCTGAGAGGGGGCGTGCATAAGGGAGGGGAGAGCAGGCATGATGAGCACAGATCACAAGTCCCAGCACACACAGGGAGACGCCCTCAAGTACGCAGGCATGTAAGTGTATAAAATCACACAAAAACAGTGCTGCTAATGGTTTACTAGGCTGCAGGGGCACATATTAACAGTGTATGAGGGTCATCCGAGGTGGTTGGTTCCCTTTACTATGCAGATTACCGCAACCGCGCCGCAAGTGCGGCGCAAGTGCGGCAGCTATGCGGCAAGTGCGGCAGATGCGGTTTTTTTACCGCATCTGCCGCGAACGCGGGTAGCCCGCTTTTAGCAAAAAATTCAAGACCTAAACAGACCGCCAGGGAGGTTAAGTAAGCCTGTAGAAAGATTGATTGAGTACCAACAATTTCCACGGAGCTCATTTATTATATAAGTGAAACTGAAAAGTTAATTGATGGTTTGGTCCCTTTCTCTGACATACACATGGATGACGACTTGAACTCACAGAGCGAGAGTTAATATTATAAGATGGAAAAATATATGTAACTTCGAATACATAGCCCGGGAGGGGGGCTCCTTGATAGAAGGTCCTTCCCCAACAGGGATTTCCCAAAGCACGCACGTGCAGGGCTTAGACTGTCCCTACCATTCCAGCAATTCAGAAGTTTGTTTTACATTTAATAAACCGACGGAGGCCTGCTTAGTTGGGCCTTTGTTCTCTTTCTCTAAATTTTAGACTGTAAATACTTTATACTCTCCTTGTTTCTATCTAAAACTGATCTTTTCTCTATTTTACTTTTTCTTTTTCTTTCAAGCTCCCCTGCGGCCCCTGTAGCGGCCGTTGGTGTCTGGGGGACATATCCAGTCGGAACAGCTGAAGAGTCAGTAGATTTTTTTAACCTAGATATATAGAATGGATCAGCTGAAAATATGCTCATATAATGTCAAAGGGTTTAACACCCCTCAAAAACGTAATAAGATAATTGAAGAAATGCATAGACAAAAAGTAATGTTATTGCTTTTACAGGAGACGCATTTCAAGAGAGATCATGTCCCTGGCATTGGTGGCAGACGATACAACGTTTGGCTGCATAGCTCCAATCCGGAGACACGCTCTCGGGGAGTCTCCATAGCAGTACACAAAACCTTGGCTCATACCGTGCTGGACTCTATCATAGATCGGGAGGGGAGATACATCTTTCTGAAACTGAAGGTGAATTCTACCATTTTTACTGTGGCTAATTGGTATTTCCCCAACAGTAACCCCCTGGACAAATGCTTAACTTTCCTCAAGGAGTTGGCTGCGTTTGCTGAAGGGATTTTGTTGGTTGGAGGGGATTTTAATTTTAGCCTTAACCCTGCAATGGATAGCTCCTCGGGGGGGGGGGGGGGGAGATTTCCGCGTGCAAAGCTGGGAGCGGTAAAGAGAGAAATACAAAACCTGGGCCTGGTAGACGTTTGGAGAGCCCTCCACCCCAATGATAGAGATTACACCTTTTTCTCATCTGCCCACCAGAGTTACAGTAGAATTGATATGATACTAGTAAGTCAGGTAACCCTGACCTGGCGGGTCCAGGCCTCCATAGGCCAGATTTGCATGTTGGATCATGCACCAATATTCTGTCAGATGCAGATGCCGGGGGGAGGACACAAAAAACAGTGGACATGGAGGTTGAACGACAATCTCCTTAACGACGAGATATGCGTCGCAGAGATCAAAACTGTCATTTCAGAGTTTTTCAACATACATGCCGGGGATCCCACTACTATACCAACTCAATGGGAGACCTTGAAATGCGTCATTAGAGGGGTTTTGGTTAAGCACGGGTCTAGAATTAAGAGAGAACAGCAACAGAAAATTAATTCTCTGACTAATAGAATATCAGTCTTGGAATGTTCCCACAAACAGTCCCTATCACAGCAAACCTTGGCCGAACTGGTGATTGCCAGAGATGACCTGAGACGCCTGATAGATCAGAGATACCTCCGGGGGAAGGAGAGACTTCATAGGTTTGTGTATGAATATGGTGACAAGTGTGGTAGACCACTTGCAAGACTGCAACACCCCAGAGGCGTCCCGGGTAGAGTTCCTCAAATCAGGCGACCAACTGGAGACTTAACACAGAACCCAGACGAAATAATCCAGACTTTTGGCGATTTTTATAGTCATTTATACAATATTAAAGGCCATTACGACGATATGGACCAGACTCAGAGAGACGAGAAGATCAGGGATTATATCGAGGCGACCGCACTACCAACTATAAAACCCTGTGATGCAGACATATTAGACTCAGAATTTACCGAGACTGAGGTAACCGAGGTCATCAAGAGCTCCCCGGGAGGGAAAAGTCCTGCCCCAGATGGATATACAGCCAAATTCTTTAAACTGTTCAGCCCCCTGATTGTTCCCTTCCTAACGAGAGTCTTCAATTCAATTTCCCCTGACGATCCATGGGTCCCCCAGTCATTAGAGGCACACATCAGTGTTATACCTAAACCTGGGAAAGAACATACTGAGGCAGCAAACTATAGACCTATCTCCTTAATTAACATCGATGTTAAAATGTTCTCCAAGATTCTAGCTAACCGCCTGGCTCCCCTCCTCCCTCAAATTATACATAACGACCAGGTGGGATTTATCCAGGGGAGGGAGGCCAGAGATAATACAAATAAATTGAGGCTTCTGATGGCCCGGTCGAGGCCCTTGAAGATCCCGATGTGTCTCCTCTCAGTTGATGCGGAAAAGGCCTTCGACCGGGTCAGTTGGAGGTTTATGAGGGCTTCATTGGTACAGCTGGGGTTGGGGGACAGTTTCATAAATAAGATCATGTCTTTATATAGAGGACCCACTGCGAAGGTTAGAGTGAATGGATCGTTGTCATCGGCCTTCCCCATTGGTAACGGGACTCGTCAGGGGTGCCCCCTATCTCCACTAATATATGTCATCATAATGGAACACCTCGCAAATGCAATTAGACAAAACCCCGACATTAAAGGCCTAAACTGGAATTCCCACTCCTATAAGGCGGCGCTATTTGCGGACGACCTGCTCTTATGTGTTACCAACCCAGGATTTCTTTCCCCTCTATAATGAAAGTATTTGATAGATTTGGTAAATTAAGTAACTTCAAGGTGAATATAGCTAAAACAGAGGCCATGGATGTATCCCTCTCGGTGGACGAGAAGTCACATCTGATGGAACATTTTCCTTTCAGATGGAAGTCGGAGGCACTAAAATATTTGGGAATCTTTGTCCCTAAAGACCCGAGTAGATGGTTCGACTTAAATTACCTCCCACTTTTACGACAAATGATTTACAGAAGTATGACAAAAGAAACATCTCATGGTTTGGTCGCATCAATGCGATAAAGATGGACATACTACCGAGATTCCTGTTCTTGTTCCAGACAGTCCCGTTGGATGTTCCATCTAGTTTCTTCAATAGTTTAAAAACCCTTATCACTAGGTTTGTCTGGGGAGGACGTAGACCGCGGATAGGTATTAAAAACCTGTATAGACATAAACTCCAGGGGGGAGCTGGATTACCTAATTTTAAAATGTACCACAGGGCGGCTGTGCTGGTGAGAATGTTTGACTGGCAGTTCCATCACACCACAAAACAATGGGTAACTTTGGAACAGGGTGACTTAGATACACCCCTTAGGTACTTACCCTGGTTACTATCTTCTGATAGACCCAAGGTAGATCCCGAAGATCACTCCATCACAATGACTCTAAAAATATGGGATCTTGAGGTTAGAAAGGGGTTACTAGCCAAAAAACTTGGACCTCTGACACCACTCTTCAAAAATCCACTGTTCCCCCCGGCATTGCAAAAGACTTCATTTTTAAAATGGAAGGTGGAGGACGAGCCTAGAATGTTCCAAATATCTGGGGGAGGAGGTCTGGTACCCGCTAGGACCCTAATAGGACCTGATAGGGAGGGATCTTGGATGGAACATGCCCGACTACATTCATTCATGGCTAAATTTAAACGAGAAGGTAACTTCTCTGCGGTGCGATCCCACTTTGAGAAAGTTTACACCCAGGAAATTCCTCCTACACATCTAGTCTCTTTCATTTACTCAGAGTTACTTAATAAAGACCCAGGGGATAGACCCAGATATTTTGATAGATGGGAAATTGAACTGGGTGGAGAGTTGACGGGAGAGGACTGGACTAAAGCATGTCTGTTCACCCATAAATTATCAATGGCATGTTTGGCACAGGAGAGGAACTTTAAAATTCTCTCGAGATGGTACCAATGTCCGGTGAATTTGCACGCGGCCTTCCCCTCAACCCCCGACAGTTGCTGGAGGTGCGGTAATTCTAGAGGGTCAATGCTACATATCTGGTGGGATTGTAACAGGATTAAACCATTTTGGGATTCTGTTTTTAAGTTTTACAAGGCTATGAGTGGACACGACTTAGCTGTGACCCCAGAATTGGCCTTACTCTCTGTCCTCCCGGGATCTATTAAATTTCAGAAGGGTGATTTACTCCGATTCTTTCTGACGGCAGCCAGAGCGGTAATCCCAAGATACTGGAAAACATCTCATACACCAACTTTGACGGAGTGGTTGGAGGAAATGGGTAGAATTCACAGAATGGAGGAGCTGACGGCGGAGGTCACCGATGCTAGGGACAGATACTTAAAGATATGGAGTTCATGGGTCATGTTCCTGAATACTCCTAATTGTAGAGACTTGTTCCTCAATGAGGTGATAGACTAGATTACTAAGTGATTGGAGGACCCCGGGTCTCGATGGGAGACGCGGGGACAGGGAAGTGGGGGAGCCTCTTCTTCAGTTTCCTTACCTCTAATCTCTTGGATTGTAAATCTACCTTCTTTCTTTTCCTATACTTTTTATTACCTTCTACATGCTCCTTTCTTACTCTTTCCCCTCACTATATTTCTGTAGAACAAGTCCCTTGAACAGAGGGCCAACTACATGGTAGATGAGAACCAACGATCCAATAAAGGGCATTTTCCCCTATCCTGATTTCACCAGATAGTTCTCTAACATATAGAAACTGGTGAAATATACCTTAAGAAACTAAATGAATACAGATGCCTTATTGTTATATGACAGAAAGCAACTCTTTTTCTTCTTATATGGTTTATTTTCATTATAATGTGTTTTTTCAAGATGATCTCTTACAGGTTCAAACTTATAAGTTATCTGTCTAGCTATAAAATGACAATGTCTAAGTTGACCTGATGATAACGAATCACACTGTATTGATGTTTTAAGGAGATATGTTGTCTCCAATGTATGTACCCTTTGATACCCTTGTCCCCTGTCCCCTTCCCTGTTTCAATAAAAATAGATTGAACATAAAACAACAAATTGGTAGCAGGGGATTTTAATACAGTAATATCCCCAGGAGAAGACAGGCAGAAAAAGCAACATATAGGGCCTGATTTGGAACATGCTACACAAGATAGAAGGAGTGGAAGAGGGTTGAACCACCTGATAGATAGTATGGGTCTTTATGTTGCTTGGAGAGCTTTTCATCCGCAAGAAAGGGAATATACGCACTATTCTCACCCACACGATTCATGGTCTCGGCTAGACATGCTCTTGGTTGGGGACGCTATGCTGGACAGAGTGGAAGAGGTAGTCATAGAGAATCTAGTCATATCTGACCACAGCCCGGTGTCCCTGACCCTGAGGGATCTCTACCCGCACGGCACAGACTTCCTATGGCAATTCCCGACTTACTTGCGACAAGATGAAAATTTCTGCAAGCTATTGAAAGAATGGTGGACTGAATTCTCCTTAGATAATTTGGAACAAAACAAGAATGCACGTCTATATTGGGAAACTAGCAAGGCAGTGATGAGAGGGAAAATTATGGCCTATACACGAACATTGAAACGTAAAACTCAAAAACAATTTAAAACACGTAGTGGGGAATTGAGGGAAGCCTACACCCAATTTTTGACAACGCCATCCGATAAGACAAAAGAGAAGTGGTTGCGGACGAAGAGGGAGTACGAGGCCTGGGCAAGACAGAGGGAGATTCTTAGAAAAGCTCATTGGGAGGTGGATTTGTACAAATTTGGAGACAAGTCGGGAAAAATTTTGGCCAACTTAGCCAGGGGGAAGCGCCCACACAACACGATCACATCCTTAAAGACCGGGTATGGGAATACTACATCCGATCCAAAAAAGATAAATACACTTTTGGGTAGATATTATTCCAAATTAAACACAGCTAAACCAACCGGGCGAGACGTGGGTGGCGAATGGCTGCAGAAGGTTGAAATGCCTGTGCTTACTGTAGATGAGCTAACCGCATTAAACCGCCCAATCACTCTGGAGGAAACATTAGAGATCATCAATAAGTTGGGGAATAACAAAGCCCCTGGCCCCGACGGCTTCCCAGGAGAATATTACAAAGAGCTCAAAGAGATGGTGGCACCGTGTCTAGTGTCACTATTTAATAATATCTTGGAAGGGGAGACGTTGTCTGATACCTCCAATACGGCATATATAAAACTATTGCCCAAGGGAGAAAAAGATCCAACAGACCCATCGAACTATAGGCCCATATCCTTGATAGACCAGGATTTGAAAATACTGTCTAAAATCATGGCTGATCGCTTAGCGGTAGTTTTACCACGTCTTATTGAACCTCAACAGTCCGGGTTTGTCAAGGGTAGATCGGCAGTGGGGAACATTAGAAAAACCATCCTGGCACTCGACGCAGTCAATAGACACAACATTCACTCACGAGACCCTCCAGCTTTGCTTTTGTTGGATGCCGAAAAGGCATTCGACAGTGTTAACTGGAACTGGCTAACTACAGTTCTAGACACACTGGGGTTGCAGGGATCCTTTCGTACATTCTTGAGTACCTTATATCTTAACCCACGAGCGAGGGTGTACACCCCTGGCTTCCTTTCGGATTCCTTTCAATTACAGAGGGGAATGAGGCAGGGATGTCCACTCTCTCCACTACTTTTCAATCTAGCTATAGAGCCCCTATCACGATATCTTAATGGGGGAGAGGTTTTTGAGGGGATTAAAGTGGGACACACACCTCTATACTCGGCATTATTTGCAGATGATATAATCCTCTATCTCAATCGCCCGAACAGAGATCTCCTGTACCTCTTAAACCAATGAGAGCTATATGGCACTTTTTCAGGTTTCACACTTAATAAAGACAAGTGTGAAATCCTAAACTTAGGGGTCGCCGGAAGGAACTCAGGGCCAGATGATAACATACAAAGAACGCTGGGGATCCCAGTCAAAAACGACCATATCAAATATTTGGGGGTACATTTGAGTAAGTTGCCAGCCGCAATATACTCACTCAATTACGATCCATTAATACGAAAAATAACGCTAGAACTGGAACGGTGGAGGAATTTACCCCTCTCACTCTTAGGACGTTGTCATTTGGTCAAGATGATCAGCTTCTCCCGATTATTGTACCCAATGCAGACACTCCCTCTTCTCCTACGCCACGGCGACCTGCTAAAATTGAACAGGGCTATTACACAATTCATTTGGAATGGCAAAAGAGCTAGAATTAAACACACTACACTGATGCTACCCAAAGATAAGGGAGGTCTTAACCTACCAGACATCAAGGGGTATAACCTGGCATGTGTCTCCAGACATGTAGTGGACTGGTTGAATGGCACCTCCAAGCACTCCAACTATAAAGAGGAGCAAGAATTTTGTCAGCCCTGGGATCTGGCCAGTCTACTCCATGCATCCTGGTCTGATACCCCTGCCCACATAAAGAACTCACTACTTTTTAGAGACACAGCCATGTGTTGGAAGGCCGTCCGTAAAAAATTACATTTGGCATGGAAAATATCCAAATATCTAAACCCCTGGGCACATGTTAGCTTTAAACTAGGAAGAGAAAATGCCTTGTTTCGGATGTGGGGAACAAAGGGTATTCTGAAATTGGGAGACATACTCCAGAAAGAGGAGAAAAGGTGGATGTCAGGATCTGAGGTGATGGTCCACTTCGGGCTTCCATCTACCCAGATAATACAATATAAACAACTACACTTCCATGTCTTGCAAAAATTGCAAGATGTGACACAAGAATGCATCTCCAATACCTGGGACAAGTTAACACAAACCCACTCCTCACAATTAAACATCTCATACATATATAATTTTCTTCGCGAAGTATACCCAGTAATAGAACCGAGAAAACTTTTTAAGGGATGGAGACATCTCATAACAGAGGAAGAGAGAGAGGAGGAGATTCTGGAGGGGTGGAGGCTGTTTAGAAGACTTATACACAACGAGAAATGGAGGGACACGCAGTTTCGGGTCATGCATAGAGCAATATATGGCTTCAATATATCCCCGACACCAAATGTCCCTGGGAGGTTACAAAATTGCCCAAAATGTGGTGCATATCGAACAGATTTTACACACGGAATATGGACATGCCCAGAGGTTGTCAGATTTTGGGAATTAGTGAGTGGCGTTGTGCGAGAAATCACGGGTCAGGAAATGCCTATTGAACCTAAATCATGGCTTCTACATATCCCGACCTCAGATAAATGGAAAGGGACTAGAGCACGGTTCTACCATGTCATTGCCAGGCCCGTATTTGGAGTTCCTGCCGCCCTAGGCACTGTCAGCGGTGCCGCCCCCCCCCCGTCTCGCCACACCCCCCAACGCACCACGCCCCTCGTCGTGCCACACCCCATTGGCCACGCCCCCTGAAGACAAACTGCTTTGAAATAAATACATAGATAATAAAATCTTTTAATGATTTTCATTCGTTTATGTGCAAAAGGCAACAATAAGGTGATAAATCATCTTTTGGGTGGTTAGGGATGAGCTAGCAAGGTGCAGAGTAGTGATAGGAGGGGCTAAAAGAAGCTGAGAGGTTCCCATTATGCTTGGAGTGGATGGTTGCTAAATGACCACTACCATGTCCCAAAAAGGCTGTGACATCAGCAAGGAGGTGGCAGTCATGTTTTGGGTCGTAATCATGTGGAGAGAGCTAGTTTGCCCCTATAGGGTCCATGAAGGCGTGAAAAGGACCACGGCAAAGTATATATACTTTTAGACTGACCACTTTTTTTTCTTTGTACAAAATCATCCCCATGCATGACAATGCACCATCTCTTGGTACAGAGCATAGCCCTGAGTAATTGGCTGCTATGGACATAAAAGTAGAGAAAACCATGGTGTGGCTACCAGTCTCCCCTGATCTCAGCCCTATTGAGAAACTTGGAAGTACCTTTAAGCAAAAAAATCTAAGATGCTGCAAGACATTAACCGTCAAACCAGCAGCTCTGGGAGTCAATTCTGACATCCTGCAAACAAATGCAATCTTAAAACATCCAAAACCTGACAAGTGCAATAAATGCAATATTTGTGAAGGTGATATCAAAGAAAGGCGATATACAATATGAGACATACTGGTAGGATGTTTTCATTGTGAGCCCCAATGGGGACAGTGTTGATGATGTATGTAAAGTGCTGTGGAGTTCATAGTGTCACATAAATGTAAAATAATATTTCTTCATATGTCGTCACAATACCGAGATCTGAGGCTCTCCTATTTCGAGGTCAGGGGCTCTCTGATGCGCTGTCGCTGCCTGTCTCGTTGTCTTCCTCTTTTGACACTGCAGTGCGGAGGACAAGAGAGCATTAACTGGTTAATAACAACAAGTATGGAGTGTACTAACTGAGCCATAAACCCTCCCCATACCAGTAGGATTACTATATGGATTTTATTATTAGGGTACGGGTACACTGGCGTGAAACTCGGATGAGTGCAATGTGTGATTTTATCGCATTGCAGTGGGACCAATGTTATTCAATGTCTGAGAGCACAATGACGAGTGTCAGACGCTTTTTTCTCATAGAGATTTTGGATGGGGAAAAGTCACAACATGCTGCGACAGTATGCGATTCACATGTGAGACTCACCAATGCAAGTCTACGGTTCCAACAAAATCATGGACCGCACACGGAACATCCGTGAGGCATATGTTTTTTCACTGATACATTCTCATTCTGTAGCTGAGAACACTGTGAAATGTTCCTGTAAATGATTCTACACTAATAGCTGCTGAGGAAAGAACAGATTGAACACGGATGTGATCTGAGAGAAATGTCGGACACTCGCACAGCAGTTGGATGCCATACAGACCAAAAAACCGATGACACTCATCCAACTCTCCTGGATGACAAACGGACCGATTTTAAAAACGCCAGTGTGTTTCCTCCCTTATAATGTTGCCCAGTATCTGACTAAGGCCGGTTTCACATCACGTTTTTTGTGATCCGGGGCTGTCCGTTGTGAACCAGACAGCCCCGGATCTGATTTTGGCCCCATAGTATTCCTATATAATATATTCCCTTCCCGCGGGAACATCTCTCTCTGACACGGTCTCCTCCGCCAGGGCCGGATCCAGGTTTTTGCGGGCCCTGGGCGAATATATATGGACGCTGTGGGCAATATATATACACAATAAGAATCTCTGTAATAATCCCTCTCCTCCACCCGGTGCGCTTTGTCTCTCCACCCCCATATGCACTGTCTTCTCCCCGTGTGCTGACTCCCCCCGACATGCGATGTCTTCTCCACCCTAACCCCCCATTTTGTTTTCTCCCCCTGTGCACTATTCCCAACCTTTGCTTGCTTTCTACTCTATCCCTTGTGCTGTATCCGTGTGTCCTGTGACTCTTGCCCCCACCCCTTGCTTTGTCTTGCCTGTGTGCTCTATGTCTCTTGCCCCCTCCTCTTGTGCTGTTATCTATCCCAGTGTGCTTTCTTCCCCCTCTATTGTCTCTCTTGCCCCCACCCCTTGAGCCGCCTTCTCCTGTGCTCTGTCCACCCCATGCATTGTCTTCTCCTGTGCAAGGTCTTCTCTCCATGTGAGCTGTACTGCGATAAGTGCAGTTTCTGACTGCTGACGGCTTATGAATAGTAATAAGCTGGCAGCAGAGCGGTGTGACTATCCCTGGCAGAGACCTGTGATGTTACCTGCGGTGTGGCGCAGATCTTTCACTGCCAGCTTATCAGTATTCATAAGCAACCATGAGCAGTCGCACACTTCGTTTATCTCACGCGGCGAGAAGATAGCGCAGAAGGTGGAGAACACAGAGCAGGGGGAGGAGAAACAGCACAACGGAAGTGTCAATGAACTGCTGGGGGACACCCCATCGACCAAGGGGTTTCAGATGATGTAAACCGACCAAACACAGTGCCCCCCTGCCCTCCAACACTGCCCCCACTCATAATATATCCCTCTAACCACACTGCCCCCTCATAAATTACCCCACACACTGCCCCCACTCATAATATATCCCCGACTCATAATATACCACACTGCCCCTCATAAATTACCCTCCACACACTGCCCCCACTCATAATATATCCCCGACTCATAATATACCACAGTGCCCCCTCATAAATTACCCTCCACACACTGCCCCCACTCATAATATATCCCGACTCATAATATACCACACTGCCCCCTCATAAATTACCCCACACACACTGCCCCCCTCATAATATACCCCCACACACAGCCCCCCTCATAATATACCCCCCACACACAGCCCCCCTCATAATATACCCCCCACACACAGCCCCCCTCATAATATACCCCCCGTACACTGCCCCCCTCATAATATACCCCCCGCACACTGCCCCCTCATAATATACCCCCCACACACTGCCCCCTCATAATATACCCCCCACACACTGCCCCCTCATAATATACCCCCCCTCACACTGCCCCCACTCATAAATTACCCTCCACACACTGCCCCACTCATAAATAACCCTCCACACACTGCTCCCACTCATAAATAACCCTCCACATACTGCCCCCACTCATAATATACCCCCCACACACTGCCCACACACCCTGCCTGACTGCCCCCATTCATCGTATTCCCCACACACTTCCCATCTGTATCAAATATCACTTATCTTCAGCTCCATTGTGGAGCCACTGACCATTGCCGCCGCATTCGTTCTGTCTCTCATGGGGAGGTAGTGCTCCTTCTCGTCTTCTATGCATTCCATACTCTGGAACACAAAGGAAGAGGAAATGACGGCCCGGCTGCGGGGGCGGAGCGGGGGCTGGGGGCGGAGCGGGGGCTGGGGCTGGGTCTATGAATGAAAGAACCGCACCGGTAAGATAATACCGGCGGCGGTGCAATGCCGGTGGGCGGTCGGCAGTGGCAGGCCCCTCAGACATGCCTGGGCCCTGGGTATGCCGGGTGCTGCTGACGCCGGTCCTGTCCTCTGCGGCGGTCCCGTCCTTCCCTCTTCTGGCGGGTCTGACTGCTGCAGGCTGGGTGAGGTGGGCGGGCCTGATGAGCAGGGGAGGTGGGGGGGGGTATGAGGGGGCGGGGCTTACGACCGGGCCGACACAGGGCAGAAAAAAAAAAAAAAAGGAAAGAAAACAGGCTGAGGCGCCGTCCCCTATGAATGGCCCCGCCCTAGGCACGTGCCTACGGGTGCCTAGTGGCAAATACGGCCCTGGTCATTGCCTTACTAAGAAAGAAGATACTACTTCGAGAATGGCTGTCCACAACCTGTCCGGTGATTCCAGACTTGCTCCAGGCCCTAAAAGCGACTATGAGAATAGAAAGGATGGAAGCGGAGAGACAAAAAGATATAATGACGGGTAAATTCTTCAATACATGGAAGAGTTTTATATTAAACAAATTGTCGCGAGAGGAACTGGAGCAGACAGTCTCACCGTTCAGACACTCTAAATGGTACCTTACTGAGGATCTAAAAGGAACGTTGGGTGCACTTAAGATATAGGGGAATTGGAAATATAAATTTATCCTGCACAAATAGACATCAGACGCCCACATGTTTTCACATTATTGTGATTCTTTTAATATCTTAACATACACGGACGGGAGAGAGGGCGAGTAGAGACAAACACTATTATCATATAACGAACAACTGTACTGAATGAGCGGACTGCACAGATTAATAATATTGTTTGAAGGGATGATTTAAGGGATTGTTATGAAGGAAAGGGTGGGAGAGGGTTAACTGAAATGTATTTTTTCATAATGTCTTTTGTTATAATTTCTGTTATGTCATGATATGTTATGCTTGAAAAAAACAATAAAAAAGATATTTAAAAAAAAAAAAAGTCTTTGAAATGAGTTTAGTTTTGTTCCATGTCTGTGATCTGCTTTTTTTTTTTTTACAAAATTAAACAATTGAATGGACGTCCTCCAAGCCAGGTGATTCCATAAATTTTGCCAGGGGTTGTATCACCGCCCTTTGTTTACGTCATCACTCTCTGTATACGTCAATACTGTGTACACACATCACTGTCCTTTGTACACATCAACTACTCAGTCTCTATATACTACTCTGTATACATCCCTGCTCTCTATATACATCACTGCTCTCTATAGACATCACTGCTTTCTGTGTACATCACTACTGTCTATATACAGCACTGCTCTCTGTATACATCACTACTCTCTATATAGATTACTATTCTCTATATACAGCACTGCTCTCTGTATACATCACTACTCTCTATATAGATTACTATTCTCTATATACATCACTGCTCTCTGTATACATCATTACTCTCTATATAGATTACTATTCTCTATATATATCACTTCTCTCTGTATACATCACTTCTCTCTGTATACATCACTACACTCTGTATACATCACTTCTCTCTGTATACATCACTACACTCTGTATACATCACTTCTCTCTGTATACATCACTGCTCTCTGTATACATCACTGCTCTCTGTATACATCACTTCTCTCTGTATACATCACTACACTCTGTATACATCACTTCTCTCTGTATACATCACTACACTCTGTATACATTATTACTTTCTGTATATAATCACTTCTCTCTGTATACATCACTGCTCTCTGTATACATCACTACACTCTGTATACATCACTACACTCTGTATACATCACTGCTCTCTGTATACATCACTACACTCTGTATACATCACTACACTCTGTATACATCACTGCTCTCTGTATACATCACTTCTCTCTGTATACATCACTACACTCTGTATACATTATTACTTTCTGTATATAATCACTTCTCTCTGTATACATCACTGCTCTCTGTATACATCACTACACTCTGTATACATCACTGCTCTCTGTATACATCACTACACTCTGTATACATCACTGCTCTCTGTATACATCACTACACTCTGTATACATCACTGCTCTCTGTATACATCACTACACTCTGTATACATTATTACTTTCTGTATATAATCACTTCTCTCTGTATACATCACTGCTCTCTGTATACATCACTACACTCTGTATACATCACTGCTCTCTGTATACATTATTACTTTCTGTATATAATCACTTCTCTCTGTATACATCACTGCTCTCTGTATACATCACTACACTCTGTATACATCACTGCTCTCTGTATACATTATTACTTTCTGTATATAATCACTGCTCTCTGTATACATCACTACACTCTGTATACATCACTGCTCTCTGTATACATTATTACTTTCTGTATATAATCACTGCTCTCTATATACATCACTGCTCTCTGTATACATTATTACTTTCTGTATATAATCACTGCTCTCTATATACATCACTACTCTCTGTATACATCACTACACTCTGTATACATCACTGCTCTCTGTATACATTATTACTTTCTGTATATAATCACTGCTCTCTATATACATCACTGCTCTCTGTATACATTATTACTTTCTGTATATAATCACTGCTCTCTATATACATCACTGCTCTCTGTATACATCACTACACTCTGTATACATCACTACACTCTGTATACATCACTGCTCTCTGTATACATTACTTTCTGTATATAATCACTGCTCTCTGTATACATTATTACTTTCTGTATATAATCACTGCTCTCTATATACATCACTGCTCTCTATGTACATCACTACTCTCTATATACATGACTACTGTCTATATATAGCACTGCTCTCTATATACATCACTGCTCTCTATATACATCACTGCTCTCTGTATACATTATTACTTTCTGTATATAATCACTGCTCTCTATATACATCACTGCTCTCTGTATACATCACTACACTCTGTATACATCACTGCTCTCTGTATACATCACTGCTCTCTGTATACATTATTACTTTCTGTATATAATCACTGCTCTCTATATACATCACTGCTCTCTATGTACATCACTACTCTCTATATACATGACTACTGTCTATATATAGCACTGCTCTCTATATACATCACTGCTCTCTATATACATCACTGCTCTCTGTATACATTATTACTTTCTGTATATAATCACTGCTCTCTATATACATCACTGCTCTCTATGTACATCACTACTCTCTATATACATGACTACTGTCTATATATAGCACTGCTCTCTATATACATCACTGCTCTCTATATACATCACTGCTCTCTGTATACATTATTACTTTCTGTATATAATCACTGCTCTCTATATACATCACTGCTCTCTATGTACATCACTACTCTCTATATACATGACTACTCTCTATATATAGCACTGCTCTCTATATACATTACTTCTCTCTATATACATCACTGCTCTCTATATACATAAATACTCTCTATATACATGACTACTCTCTATATAAAGCCACTGCTCTATATATACATCACTACTCTCTATATACATCAGTGCTCTCTGTATACATCATTACTCTCTATATACATCACTATCCTTTATATAAATCACTCCTCTCTATATACATCTCTCTCTACTCTCTATATACGTCCCGCCGCTTAGTGAAGTGAGCAGCAGGAGCCGGGCGGATTGCTATAGTATGCGCGCCGCGCTCGGACGCTACCATTGTTCCTTTGTAGGGGTGTTGTGTGTTATGCTGCTGTACCAGTGAAGTTAGGAGCGTTATCACACGTGCATTACTTCCTACATAGAGCTGAGCCTGCCCCCTGTTCTGCCCCTGTGACGGGTGTTCAGTGCAATACACGATGTAAGAAGCCGTCTTCCCCCCTCTTTTGTCAGTAGTGTGGACTGGCCCGGAGCGCGCCAACTAGTTTCTGCAGCTCCGGGACAGCGCGGGTCAGACCATGGCGACCAGGAGGAGGAGGCCGGCGTGTGCGGACCGCGGGCAGTGGGTGCTCATAGCGCCAGGTACGCGGGGAACACCGGGCCGTGCACACTGTGCGGCCTCTACACTGGCCCGGAAGCGCACCCGTGGTGGTCTGTGGGCGGCCAGGCACATGTGACTTGTAGATGCCGGGCTGTGTGTTGTGTGACCGGGCGCTGCTCACTGGCGACCCGCCCGCAAAGGAGAGGTCCGCGGCTCCACAGCAACCAATAGGGTCTAGGCTTTCATCCGTAAAATACCTATGAGAATGAGAGCCAGGAGCTGATTGGCTGAAGCAGTCCCCTTGTGTTACTAAAGGAAGTGACAAAGGTTATATAAGTGAATACCTCGCGTTTTTGGTGCTTTTTTTTTTCCTCTTGCAAATCATTCCAGCAAAGTCAGTGGCAATTGTGAAGTGCAGTGCCCACCTTCATGTGTTTTTTCCATGCACAGTTGCAGGAAAAAAGAAAAGCAACATGCTCATTCTTTATGCATTTTTCTCATAGACAATAAAATGGAAACACATGAGGAGGAGGAGGAAAGAACGCCAGAGACACCTAAAATGCAAAAGACAGATTTTGTTTATCTTCTGCACTGTTTACCTGCCTGGACCTCCTCTTCCCCCCCTCCCCTTTGCATAGTCTACACCTCTATGGCTGGTTTCACATCACGATTTCCCGCAATCTGATGCTGTCCGTTGTAAATCGGAGAGCATCGGATCTGATTTTGGCCCTATGTTATCCTATGGGCACGGATCGGATTTGCCCTTAATGACATCCAGTTTGCCTCCGATCTGATCCTGTCTGATTTTCTGCAGCAGCCAATATTGTAGACTGCTGTGATTATGGATTCCGCTGCAAAAATCTGATCGCATATAACACAGGAGTCTATGGGGATCAGATCGGACGGAAAATCAGATCCGATTTCTGTATTGTGCATGCTCAAACTCCAAGACTTCCCACAGCCCTCCGCCATTTAAATCTGATCCAATAAAAAATCAGATCGGTCGCCATCAGTCCGGGTTTTTTTTTAAAATTTATTTATTTTAATATATCTGATCCGATAAATCGGACCGGTGTCATCCGATATTGAGCATCTGATCCGATTTGCAACGGACAGCGTCGGATTGTGGGAAAACGTGATGTGAAACCAGCCTATGCCCATCAACTAACTCGATCACACACCTCCAACTGCTATTGGACTGTTTTACATGCACTTCTTTTTTTTGCATTTAGTAACCTTAGGCTATGTCCAGACACGTTGGTTTTGCAGCAAAACCTCTAGGGTCTACAAATTCCTTGGCATATATTTTTCTGCAGATTTCCTGAGGTTTTATTTCCTGCATTTTTCCATACATTTCACTGACACGGTTTGCAGCACAGAGTCGCTGTCTTCCGGCCGGCAATTCTACAAATTCCTACTCGCAATGCAAAGATTCTGCATTATGGAAAATAATTGACCTGTTCATCCTTCTCAAAACGCAGAGAATCCTGAGAGTTTCAGTTTCACTTCAGAACAGAAACCAATGTGTGTGGACAGCACTTCCTCAATGCACAGATGTTTTCATGTTCACCAAAAACACAAGCTTGCATTACCCTAAATCAACATAAAACCATACAAAAACACACTGTGACTATAGTCTTACACTCAGTTTTATATATTAGATGTTTGTGTGTGTACTGTATGAATCAAGCCCCGCTCACTCCACATAGCCACACTTGCTCAACTTAAAGGACATGGCTATCTTTATAGTATTATGCAGACTTATAGCCCTCCATATGGCATAATGCAGACTTATAGCCCTCCATATATCTTGAATGCAGCCTCATATCTAATATACAAAGCTGAGTGTATGTATGCATTTGTAAGGCTGGTTTCACACTACGGAATTTTTATTTCCGATGCTATCTGATAAAAATCGGACAGCATCGGACCAATTTTGACCCCATGCAGGCCTATGGGCATCGGACCGAATCGGATGTGCACTAAATGGCATCTGATTTGGTCCGATCCGATTTTGTCCGAATTTTTTTTTTTTTTTTTTTTTTTTCTATCGGTGCAAAAATCGGAGCATTGCACCAAAAATAAAATCTGACCAAATCGGATGGCATTTAGTGCACATCCGACCCGACCCGATGTTTTTAACATGGGACCCTATAGAGAACCCCATGGAAACATCTGATGTGTCCTCGGACCCGATTTTACTGTACTGAGCATGCTCAGTACAGTAAAACTGCTCCTAACAGCAGCAGGGGTTAAAAAATAGCAAAAAAACAATGTATGCTCACCTGTCCCTGAGGCCCCCGCAGGCTTCCAGTGTCTGCAGAGGTCTTCTTCTGAAAAGGACCTGCCGTGATGTCACAATCACGTGACCGCCTGTTACACCATGTTAATAGGCGGTCACGTGATTGTGACATCATGGCAGGTCATGTCAGAAGAAGAAGACCTCTGCAGACACCGGGAGCCTGCAGGACTGTGCGGGAGACGGCGAGGGCCTCGGGGACAGGTGAGTATACATTCTTTATTTTTTTCATCAGCCCGGAGGGGGCGATTTTCTGCCGGAATCGGATGCCTATTTGGCATCCGATTCCAGGCATCAGAGGGAGCCGATGCTGTCCGATTTTATCAGACAGCATCGGCTCCCTCAGAAATCGTAATGTGAAGGTAGCCTAAGCCAAGCCATTTCCACCAAGCTGAGTGTATGTGCATAGCCTTGCCCACTCCACATAGCCATGCCCACTTCACAGCCTGCATCTTCACATATCAGCACCCACTGAACTATGTGGAGTGATGGAGCTATGAAGGGGCAAGGTTATATGTGGCCATATGAAAGGCCCAGGGCTACCGGGCATGGTGGTGCTATGTGTAGGAGCAGGGCTATGATATACACACATGCATTATTATATATGGGCGATATTGCCATATATGGGCAATATTACCACATATGGGCATTACATCCGGGCAACCCCGGGCTCTACAGATAGTTAAAAATGTAGTTGAATTAAGGCCCCTTTCACATCAGCGTTTTTTCAAATTGCGGCAGATGCAGCAGATTTACTGCATCTGCCACCTAACGGTCGCACTTGTGGCACACTTGTGGTAAGCTCCATGCGTTGTCTATGGGGCTTGTGGCAGGTGCGGTATTGCCACAGTTCCAGCAGTTGCGGCCGGAAAAAAACGCTACTGACCGCATTTTTTTTTCTTGGCCGCAACTGCTGGATCACGGCAATACCGCACTTGCTGCACCTGCCGCAAGACCCATAGACAATGCATGGAGCTTGCCACAAGTGCGACCGTTAGGCGGCAGATGCAGTAAATCTGCTGCATCTGCCGCAATTTGAAAAAATGCTGATGTGAAAGGGGCCTAATGAATGAGTGTTAATTTTTAAGTTCACGCAGTTGTGGAGCTGATTATAATTGGAGCGGGGGGTCAGGTGGTAAGACCCCCTAAGTGGGGGTTGCAGGAAGGGGGGGAAGTAGTGGCTGTGACCAATTTAGTTGGTGGGCGTGGTGGCTGTCCACACTATAATGGATCATGCACCCCCCTCTCTGCCTCTTACCCCCCAGTCCCCTGCTTCTATTATACTCGGCTCCATGACCACTTGGACTTGAAAATTAATGTTTGTTCCCTCTGTGAAACGCCGAGCCAAGCCCCACTGACTGCAGACCACACTTGCCACCTGAGCCAACGACCTGCAACTTCCGGCTTCTTAATCTGCAAGTTTGCAGAACTAATATATAATCTCACACGTTCTAGTCTACTATATAAAAGCCCTATCCAGTCTGTCTGTGTCTGTAAGTTTGTCCCCAAAACAGCGCCACCTATAGGACATCTCTGATGAAGGGGCCCACACACTATCTGGGACACTGCCCACAGCACAGGCATTCATTATTCCCTTTGTCTGGGTCCACGCTGCCATATTCTTGGGGTTGACCCATCCTGCTGCGGCTCCTCAGCGTACTAATGGGAAGAGACGTTGCACATGGATGAGTGAGACAGTGCACAGGGGGATTGGGCCTGCCAAGCCACAGCCCCCCCTGTGCAGCAGGGGGCTCACCCCGCCTTCCTCGGTGGTGCTGCAGTTAATAGTTGGACTAAAATATAATCGCACACGTTGTAAACTTGCCCGATATGATGAATTGTCCATGGTCTAGTAAGATCAGAAAAGCCCTCCCATTCTTATGGGAGAAAATACACTGGCAGAAGTGTCTGCACCGTCATATCCCCTCTGCGTAGTGAGAAGCTGAGCAGGTGTATATACAGTATGTGGGTACCTGGGGCTCACAGGTGCCATATTAGTTGCTGTTTTTGTATGATTTCTTTGACAGAACCTCAGTGTAAAGGCCCAGTTACACACACAGATAATTGTGCAGAGATTGTTGGCAGATCTCTGGTTGCTGTGAAATCATGGACACCGTGTTACCCTGTTTCCCCGAAAATAAGACACCGTCTTAAATTAATTTTTGCTCTGAAAGTTACACCATGTCTTATTTTCAGGGGGTGTTTTATTTTCCCACACACTTTCTGGACACTGTACCAGTAACAATCGCCCCCATCATTCCATTACAGCCCCCATCATCCTACAATATAGTATTGCAGCCTTCCATCATCCCAGTATCCCACTGTAGCCTCCAATCCAGGTATCCCACTGCAGACTCCCATGGGTATGTACACACACACACTTCACACACACTTCACACACACTTCACACACACTTCACACACACTTCACACACACTTCACACACACTTCACACACACTTCACACACACACACTTTCTTGTTTCCTCCGCGGTGCTGCTTTGGTGGTGCACAGTGCAGGAGCCCAGGGCAAATCACAGCCCAGCAACAATCAGCTATGGACTGACGTCAGCTGGCCCATGGTTCCTGCGCTGTGATTGGCGCAGGGCTCATGGGCGGAGATCGGCACACAGCTCTGGAGCTGTGATTAACTGCAGGGCCGGCGTTAGGGGGGGGCAGACTAGGCAGTTGGGGGCCCCCAAAGGAGCTGAACTGAAAATAGCAATAAAACAGTGAAAAAAATGTAAAAATACACATATTTGGTATCGCTGCGTTCGTAAGAATCTAAGCTATCAATATATGAAGTAAATTAATCCAATTGGTAAATGGCGTAATGGGAAAAAAATAAAAACGCCAGAATTATGTTTTTTAGGCCACCACGTTGTTACAATAAAATGCAATAAAAGGCGATCAAAATGTTGTATCTGACTCAAAATGGTATCAGTAAAAATGTCAGCTCAGGGCACATAAAGTAAGCCCTCACATATCTATGTATCTTCAAAAATTAAAACATCGTGGGTCTCGGAAAATTAAAAATATTTTTTTTTTTTTTACAAATTTCTGGTTTTTTTTTTTTATGATTGAAATAAAAATGATGTTCAGTATGTTCTTATTCTGACCTAGATAATCAACTTATGAAGTCACTCTTACCATATAACTACGGCCTGTTCCACATCTAAGGTTGGTGTGCGTTTTGCTAAATTTGCCTTTCTAGCCGTTTTTACCGCTAAAAACGCATTAAAAACGCTAGCGTTTTTTCCCCCATTGATTTCAATGGGAACGCATGTAAAAACGCATGCAAAACGCATGTGCGTTTTCAAAAACGCAAAATGCATGCATTTTTGCGAACGCAGCACAAAACGTCTTCCCCGATGTTTTGGGCAGCGTTGGCAAAAACGCATGCGTTTTCTGTTTTTGAAAACGCACATGCGTTTTTACATGCGTTTTTGCATGTGTTTCCATTAAAATCAATGGGAACAAAAACGCATGCGTTTTGATGCGTTTTTGCGGTAAAAACGCATGGAAATGCAAATTGAGTAAAATGCAGCAAAGCGTTAGATGTGAAAGTGGCCTGAGCATTTAGGGCCCACTTTAACCTTTTGCCTAGGGCCCCACTTTGCCTAAAACCGGCCCTGATTAACTGCTGTGCAGCTGGGCTGTGACCAGCGCGGCTGCTGGAGTTAAAGCGATACAGAGTGACAGGCACCGGACAGCGGGAGCGAGACACAGCTGCATGTCCCGGTCTTGTGATCGGTGGCATGCTGGTGAGGCACAAAACAAGGTATGCCTTGTTTTCGGGGGGTGCCTTATATTAGCAGGCACAGTGCTCCCCTAGCATGCCTTACTTTCGGGGGGTGCCTTATTTTAGGGGAAACATGGTACATTTGTACACAAAATGTAACAATGTGTCCATGATTTCACTGCAACCAGAGATCTGCGAACAACCCTCTGCACAATTATCTGTGTGTGTAACTGGGCCTTAAGGCTATGTGTCTGCCTAGGTTTTTTTTTTTTTGTTCGTTTGTTTTTTTTGTTTGTTTTTTTTTTTTTTTTATATGGGTTTTTCCTTGCCGATTTCCTAGAATCTGGAAGGAAAAATGTATCCGAGCAAAGTCAATGAGATTTCTGAAGTGCAGAAAAAAGCAACATGAGTATGCTTTCTATGTTTTTCCCTGTGTTTTTCTCATAGACTACACATGAAAATGTGAAAGAAGCATTTTTGTTCTTGCCAGGAGATCCAGATTTACAAAGAAAATTATAAATTCCGCTCACCTATAAACTCCTTCCCGGTGCCTTCTCTTTGCTCAGATAGCAGCAGGCTGCTGCAGTGATTACAACTTCAGACCAGAGTCCAGCGAGTAAGGCTGCATTCACACGCAGCATATTTCCCGCGCTTTTTTACGCTGTGCTTTTGCCCAAAAGCATATCTGCGTTTCCCGGCAACGTGAATGGACTTTTACTTTTGCCGTACATACTCTGCATAATTTAGCGACGCGCTTTTGGGGCCAAAAGCGTGTGCCTAAAAAATGAACTTGTTAATTCTTTGCGCTTAATAGTAAGCGCTTCTTTGTATAGGTGCGATTATATAAGGGTATGTGCCCAAAGGACGTTTTTCCTGCATTTTGCGCATGCAGTTTACCCTTGGTTTTCTGCTAATGTATGGTAATTTTGTTTTGCTGGGAAGCCCAACCGCAAGAACAATGTGTTTCACAGAAAAGCTGTGCCCACACATTGGTTTTGCAAGTGCCAAATACTGTGAAATACCTCCGGTTTTGCTGCAGATGGGATAGATTGATCATGTTCTGTTTTTCCTGCCTTTTTACTGCAGACAATAGCAAAAAACGCAGCATCCCAACTGCAGTAAAAACACATAAAACGCAGGACCTGAGCGCAGCAAATCTCCTGGCAAGGACTCTATGATCCTTGAACCAGTACTGGTTTTGCTGCGTTCAGGACTGCTGGAAGTCCTGTGGGCACATACCCTAAGGAGCTGGAATACGCATTGTTGTTTAGACAATGCTGTATTCCAAGGCCTATAAGCGGGCGCAGGAGGAAATGATATCACACGAGGGCAGGAAGAATCCTGTACCCGTGTGATGACTGTACTTTCACTTTAGCAGTATATGTACATACTCTGCTAAAGCGAAATGAAAATGAATAAGAATATAAAAATACTCACCTCTCTGCAGACTGTCCCAGGATGCGAGGTGTCCATGTCCGATCACTGCAAGGACCTGAATCAGCTGACTGGCGGCATACCTATCAGCCGATGCTGTCAGCTGACACATCAGCTGATAGGTATGCCGCCGGCAGGTCCTTGCAGCGATCGGACATAGACGCCTCACATCCTGGAACAGTTGGCAGAGAGGTGAGTATTTTATTCTATTTTATTACTATTGTTCACATACACTGCCAAAGCGAAAGTACACACATGTTACATGGGAACAGGATTATTCCTGCCCCTGTGTTACATCACTTACTCCTGCGCGTTTGGGGGGGAAAAACACGTCCGTAAAAAAATACGACGAGTGAACGCATCGCGTTTTTGTACCAGCGCTACAAAACGTGGCCACTAAACGTGGGGACAACGCCCGTGCACAAAAGCTGAAAATACGCTGCGTGTGAACGTAACCCAAGGACACTCCAGCGATGTGGTGTAATTAAAATTTCCATTTATTTGAAGAATGATAATTCCATAACAAATTCACTTTCAAAAAGAGCCAAATCACACCATGTGGGCAAACAGAGTAAATAAAACACCATTATTATTTTTTTTGTTACTGTTTGCCCACATGGTGTGAATTCGCTTTTTTATGGAAATATTATTCTTCAGATGAATGGAAATCTTAATTACACCACATGCTGCAGTCTCCTTACTTGTGGGATTCCGGTCTGAAGTGAGATCCGGATTTGGTGCAGAAAAAGGATATGTACCCACCTACATTTAGGCCTCCCGCTCACTGTTTGGCTCGGTCTTTATGATGGATCTAGCTGAACATTCAGACTTAGGGCCACGTCTCACACACAGATATCTGTGCAGATATTGTTCACAGATCTCTGGTTGCAGTGAAATCATGGACACATTGTTCCATTTTGTGGCCGTGTACAAATAGACCAATGTGTCCATGATTTCACTGCAACCAGAGATCTGTGAACAATATCTGCACAGATATCTGTGTGTGAGATGTGGCCCTTAGTTATATTCCCCAGTGAGTCATGAAGCCGGTGTGATCTGAGCTTATTTAATAAAACAACTTGTCCACAGCCCCAATAAATGAGGCACATTTGCCTTAAAACCAAAATAAAATAAAGATGTTCTTATAAGAACGACCCCTTGGGGATGATATCTTGTGAATCATTTATTATTCACTTTACTCATAAATGAAACACGTCTTGAAATATTGCCTTTCTATGTAATTTTTGCCCATTTTACATGTTATTCATCTTGTAATGTTTTGTAGAAATAGCAGATTTCTTTGATTTTTTGATTTCTCATTACAGATTCCCTTAAAGACGATGCAAAAAAGCCAAGTGATAAAACGCTATTTGCAAAATTACGCAGCCCCCTGACAGGTGATAATGGCTTTGTCCTCATCCTTTTTCTCTATTCTTCATTACTCATAGGCCAGGTTCACGGTCCATATACAGACCACAATGCCCAGACTGACCGCAAGTGTCCTAACATGAATGTGCAGCCTCATATACAGGAGACCTGCAGTTAGTGCAGGCGTCATCCATATACGGACCGTGAAATACTCCCATCTGTCCTCTGTTAGATATTGACGCATTATTCTGTAATGCTGACTTCTCTGACCCCATAATTACATGCTGACCTTGTGCAATCAGTAACTACAGCACTGTGCTGTGCATGTCTAAGGCCGGCTTCACACCATGGTTTTCTGCATCGGTTTCTGTCCGGTTTGAACTGGAAAGAAGCTGATCCGGCTGTGCCTTCATTGTATTCCTATGGTGCAGGATTGCTCCTATTTGGCCATCCCGTTTTGTGTTTTCTGTCCCTGATCCATTTTTGTCCGGTTTTTCACTGGGCACAAAATTGGAGCCTGCATCATTTTTTGGCTCCGATGCAAAAATCGGACAAAATCGGATAGTCCCGGGTCCATGAAAAAATCAGATCGTTTCCCAGATCTAATATACACCCCAGCGCAGGCTCTGAAATGGTGCCGTGCTCATTCAGCACCATGGACAGCAGCATTTCAGAAACACGTGTGAACATTCAGCACCATGGAGAGCCTCACACAGGCACAAAAAGAGCAGCACCATGGACAGCAGCAGAAACAAATCCTACAAAATACAGGATCGAAGGGCGTATTTGGCCACACTTCTGCTCATCCTGTGCTTTCAGGTTCTGTCCGGTGGATCCTGCAAAAAACAGGCCGGCTTCACACCACTGTTTTGTGCTGTCAGGTTGGATTCTAAGTGGTAAGCTTTTCTCCTTATGGAGAGATTGTCATGCCAGTAATGTGAAGACTTAGGGCACAGACACACTGGCATGAAAATCGGACGACTGGTATGCGTGATTTTATCGCATTGCAGTCGGACCCATGTTAGCTAATGGTGTAGAACAGACTGGTTTGTGTCAGATGCTTTTTTTTTTTTTTTTTTTTTTTTTTCTCTTTTTTTTTCTCTTTCTCTCTTCTCATCCAGATTCCTGCTACAGTATGCGAGTCACATGCGAGAGTCGCCAATGCAAGTCTGTGGGTCCGAAAAAAAAAGTAACGGACCGCACACCGACCATGCTAGTGGCATCCGATTTTTTTTTTTTCACTGATACATTATCATTCTGTAGCTCAGAAAACTAAAATGTTCCTGTAAATAATTATACAGTAAAAAACGGATTGCACACGGATGCCACATAGATCTAAAAATGGATGTCACTCGTCCAACTCTCCTGGATGAGAATCAGACCGTTAGTTTTCACGCCAGTGTGGCTGTGCCCTTAAAGACACAATGCGAACTATGGGAAATAATATATGCAAAGGCTTCTTCAGAGAGGAATTAGACTTGAACCTTAGGGTACACACACGGTGGCACCGGAGATGTCGGCGGCGACTGGCGGGAGCGCACACGCGTTTGGCGCCCCGCCAGCGTTGCCGCCTCCCGTTTACATGGGGAGACACCTCCGGCGATCTGACAGGCGGCATCGCTGCCGGGGTGTCTCAAAACCCCAGCTGCGATGCAGTACAATGGGAGCCTATGGCTCCCATCGCCTGTCAGGTCGCCGTCGGCCTTTTACATGAGGCGATGTGTACACTGCTCTGAAACCAGGCAACCACTAAAAGGCGTCGCCATCGCCTATTTACATTAGGCGATGCAGGGGCGATATCGGTGCCGATAGGCTACACCTCTGCCTTGCCTAAGAAATCGGCAGTGTCGTTGCACCGTGTGGCGGTGCCCTTAGCGCCACCTATTGGAAGTAGTCATAAAAATTAAATTTTGTCTTTTTAAAGGGAACCTGTCACCAGTTTTGGGGGATCTAAACCCTGCCCACCAGCTTTAACATGATTTAATTGGGGTACCTGTAACCCCTTTATATCCCTATACTGTATGTCCTCAGAAAACTGCTTTTAAAGTGCCCTGTGCTTTATGCAAATTTCCTTTATGGGCCATAAGAGGGCCCTGAACATTGCGGTCAGCGCTGCCTCGCTCCATGGAAAACCTGCCCCTCCTGAGTGTGTGCAATTGAATGACCTAGCGATGTCATCCACGCAATTCCCAAGTCTCGCATCGCCACAGTGGCGCCTCACTGTGCCCTATTGAAGAGCCAGTGATTCCGCTGCACAGGCGTGAGACTTGGCCATTGTGTGGATGATGTCGTTATGTCATTCACTTGAAAGAAATAGTATGGACACAAGCACAAATAGGTCTTAATTTGATATTAAAATTTAGAGTTAGTAGTAAATGTAATGAAGAAAAGCGGCACTCACCGGCAATTATCTTGCAAAAGAGGACTTTATTCCAGTAGATAAAAGGTTACATTGTGCAGGGAGGGTTCAGCAGGGCGGTACAACAGTCACCGTTTCGTTTCGACGGGTCCTATACCGTGTATAGTATGTAGTGTAGGACCCTTCGAAGCGCAACTGCGCAAAATGGTGACCGTTGTTCTGCTCTACTGAACCCTCCCTGCACAATGTAACCTTTTATCTACTGGAATAAAGTCCACTTTTGCAAGATAACTGCCGGTGAGTGCCGCTTTTCTTCATTACATTTATGCAAGTCTTTATTACTTGAGCTGAGCAATGCCGGCTGTGGTGCACGTGAAGCTGTTGTAAACTGGTGTCAGACGCTTATATTAGCCAATGCTCGGATTTCCTACTATACTGCACTTTTAGAGTTAGTAGTGTTCATTAATATCCCTTATTTTTCTTAAATTGTTGCATTTATCCCAAAAAAGCATTTTAGATACTTAGCATATCTTCATTAGCTAGCTGGGTAAACTGTCATCCGGGCAGTTAACGGACGCCACTCGGCTGTAGCAAGGCTGAAATTCATGATGCTTTAGGACCTGTGTGATGTCACGACCACATGACTATAATAAGCAGCGCTAAGTCTACCTTGTTTTCCATGCCTTAGCTCAATTTGCTCCACCCATTATGGTCACATGGTCGTGACATCTCCACAGGTCCTTTATATCCAAGCTTTATATGAATTTCAGCATCCAGCAGTTCAGTGACATGTCTGTTAACTGTGAAATGCCCGGATGACTTACTGGGCAGCTAGATAATACAAACGTGTAAGTAGGGCTGGGCGATTTTGGAAAAAATCAAAATCTCGATTTTATTTAAACCTATGGACGATTTTCGATTTAAATCTCGATTTTTTTTTTCTATTTTTTTTGCTTTTCTTTGATGAATAAAGAGGGGGCCCCCGTGACCCTGTGACAGAGGAGAGGAGGGTAACTGAGGGAAGCGTCCTGCTTCCCTTGGGTGTTCCCACCCCTCCTCTTGTCTGCAGCCCAGGCTCTAACCCTAGCCCTAACCTTAACACCAACCCTAGCCCTAACACCAACCCTAGCCCTAACACCAACCCTAGCCCTAACACCAACCCTAGCCCTAACACCAACCCTAGCCCTAACACCAACCCTAGCCCTAACACCAACCCTAGCCCTAACACCAACCCTAGCCCTAACACCAACCCTAGCCCTAACACCAACCCTAGCCCTAGTGTACAGTATATATAGAACATAACACTACATATTATAACATAACATTATATGTAGCAGCCGGTCCGCACACACTGCACGGCCTCTGGCTTCTGGGTATCAGGCTGCAGTAGAATAGTGCTGGGGCCTAGTACATGGCGGCTCGTCCCAGGCCTCAGATAGACACCTCCCGCCCCTCCTCATGCTCACCTGCTGGTATCTACTGCTGCTCTGCTCCGACATGTCAGCAGGAGATGACACTGACAGAGGCCAAATAGAGACCCGGGTACAAAGTCAGCAAGACGGCGCCATATCCCTGTCAGGGCGCCGGCAGCAAGGGGCAGGTAAGACCTGCACTGGGCTCTGACAGCTATGCCCCCCCGCACACTCCGCAGCCTGCTCCTCACCCCCCCGCACACTCCGCAGCCTGCTCCTCACGCCCCCCGCACACTCCGCAGCCTGCTCCTCACACCCTCCGCAGCCTGCTGCTCACCCTCCACAGCCTGCTGCTCACCCTCCTGCACCCTCCGCAGCCTGCTGCAGTGCTCACCCTCCACAGCCTGCTGCAGTGCTCACCCTCCACAGCCTGCTGCAGTGCTCACCCTCCACAGCCTGCTGCAGTGCTCACCCTCCACAGCCTGCTGCAGTGCTCACCCTCCACAGCCTGCTGCAGTGCTCACCCTCCACAGCCTGCTGCAGTGCTCACCCTCCACAGCCTGCTGCAGTGCTCACCCTCCACAGCCTGCTGCAGTGCTCACCCTCCACAGCCTGCTGCAGTGCTCACCCTCCACAGCCTGCTGCAGTGCTCACCCTCCACAGCCTGCTCCACAGCCTGCTGCACCCTCCACAGCCTGCTCCACAGCCTGCTGCACCCTCCACAGCCTGCTCCACAGCCTGCTGCACCCTCCACAGCCTGCTCCGCAGCCTGCTGCACCCTCCACAGCCTGCTCCGCAGCCTGCTGCACCCTCCACAGCCTGCTCCGCAGCCTGCTGCACCCTCCACAGCCTGCTCCGCAGCCTGCTGCACCCTCCACAGCCTGCTCCGCAGCCTGCTGCACCCTCCACAGCCTGCTGCGCAGCCTGCTGCTCACCCTCCACAGCCTGCTGCTCACCCCTCCTGCACCCTCCGCAGCCTGCTGCAGTGCTCACCCTCCACAGCCTGCTGCAGTGCTCACCCTCCACAGCCTGCTGCAGTGCTCACCCTCCACAGCCTGCTGCAGTGCTCACCCTCCACAGCCTGCTCCACAGCCTGCTGCACCCTCCACAGCCTGCTCCACAGCCTGCTGCACCCTCCACAGCCTGCTCCACAGCCTGCTGCACCCTCCACAGCCTGCTCCACAGCCTGCTGCACCCTCCACAGCCTGCTCCACAGCCTGCTGCAACCCTCCACAGCCTGCTCCACAGCCTGCTGCAACCCTCCACAGCCTGCTCCACAGCCTGCTGCACACCTCCACAGCCTGCTCCACAGCCTGCTGCACCCTCCACAGCCTGCTCCACAGCCTGCTGCACCCTCCAAAGCCTGCTCCACAGCCTGCTGCACCCTCCACAGCCTGCTCCACAGCCTGCTGCACCCTCCACAGCCTGCTCCACAGCCTGCTGCACCCTCCACAGCCTGCTCCACAGCCTGCTGCACCCTCCACAGCCTGCTGCACCCTCCACAGCCTGCTGCACAGCCTGCTGCACCCTCCACAGCCTGCTGCACAGCCTGCTGCACCCTCCACAGCTGCTGCACCCTCCACAGCCTGCTGCACCCTCCACAGCCTGCTGCACCCTCCACAGCCTGCTGCACCCTCCACAGCCTGCTGCACCCTCCACAGCCTGCTGCAGTGCTCACCCTCCACAGCCTGCTCCACAGCCTGCTGCACCCTCCACAGCCTGCTCCACAGCCTGCTGCAATGCTCACCCTCCTGCACCCTAGAGATGGCTATGTCGGGCGTGCAGCCGGCTCCATGCTGGGAGCAGTAGTCCCCCCAGGATGTGCCCGGCAGGACTCGCCATAGCCGCCCCTCAGACCACGCTTCTCCCCGGCTGTGCTCCGCCCCCACAGCCCGGTAATGAGCCCCAGTGTACCGTCGCTTGCTCCCGGCCGGGGCTCCGCACTGTGCGGCTGACAACTCACCTCACCAGCGGCTGCAGCAGGGGCGGGGGGGGGGGCACTGACAGCACTTCTCCCCACCTCCCCCCAGGACATCTCCCGCCGCTGTAGCAGGGGCTGGGCTCTGACAGCACCCCCTCCCCTCGGCAGTGGCCGCGGGTATACCGCTAGGAAGCCACTACTAGCCGCCCGGATCGTTTAAACAGCGCTCCGGCGGCCATTTTAAATCGAATTACACGATTGTTCACAAAACTACAATCGTGGCCACAGCAGGGGGCGAATTAATCGAATTAATTCGATTAATCGCCCAGCCCTACGTGTAAGTAACTAAAATGATTTTTCTTGGGATAAATAGAACTATAGATTTTTTTATTTTTGTTTTAAAAAGGTCACTGATGAACACTACATGGTCTAAATAATATTGGTGGTTTTAATAACAACAAAATAGGACATGACTGGTTAACTTAGTCACACTTGACTTCTAGGATTGCTACTTCCAACAGGTCCTTCCTTCCTTCCTGAAAAAACATTTGGATACACTGTGCAGGATTGTACTTCAGTATTGTCTATAATGCGAATAGACTTGTCCGTGGATCTGCTTGTGGTTTGGCTCCATTGACTATTTATGGCTTTGTCCATGCAATATAGATATGCTGTATAGGCAAACTTGCAGATGAAATCACCAGAAGTTGCAGGGCGTGAGTGGCTTAGGAGGTGGGTGTGGTTTGCCATTACTGGGTGTGGCTTTGCATTTCAGCGAGGGAACAACGTTAATTATAAAGTCCATGCAGTCGTGGAGCTGATTATACCTGAATTGGGAGTCTGGGGGTAAACTCCCAGGGGGGAGGTGCCACCCACTTGCGTGATCCAATGTTGCAGACGGCCGCCACACTCTGCAACTAAATTGGTCATGCCCACGAGTAAGCTTTAAGTATTCAAGGGGGGGGCTATGTCCCCTCTCCTCACCTCCAGACCCCACTTCTCATATAATCAGCTCCATGACTGAGTGGACTTTAAAAATTAATACTCATTGGTTTGCGGAAGGAACCGCCAAGCCACACCCACCGACCCCCAAAACACACCCACCAGCATCAAACCTTCTTACAAGTCCAGCTGCCGACTCCCGGACATTTAATCTGATAGTGTGCTTGCTGAAGACCTATAACATTGCAGTCTTGTCATTTGTCGGTGATGTGGGGTTTTATTTTCTGGCTTTCACTGCATGTAGATGGGGGATACAGTACACCCTGCATTCGCATTAGATGAGAGATGTTAGCAGGTTCTGACGAGTGTTTGGAGTGTATAACTCTAATGAAGGGAATGTTGAGTGCATAGATATTGAAGCGCTATTGGGATATTAAATCTATATCAGACTGGTGGGGGCAGGCACTGAGCACCCCCACCCATCAGCTGTTATAACCTACAGTGTACAGAGAAGAGCACCACCGCTCCTCACCATGTATAGTGGCTGCCTCTGAGCACTGCACCCTAGCTTCTATTACTTGTATTGCAGATCAGCTGCTATGCCCAGGTGCGGCCACTAAGAGTGCTGGCGCTGTGGTGGTCTGTTCTGTATACTGTTACATCCGGCTGGTGCTGTAGATTATAACAGCTGATGGGTGGGGGATGCCCAGTGTCTGCCCCCTACCATTCAGAGATTGATGTCCTTTCCTATGGCTAGGTGGTCAAAATCAATTATATTGGAAAACCATTTCTTCAAGATTGTAATTTACTCCGAAGGCCTCATTCTGTCATCCGTGATTTTTGTAAAAATACAGATTGTTGCTTATCTGTTGGGGGGGGCTGGCAGATTGAAAGCTGTGATCAATAATGGTCCTGGTTTTTACGTATAAGAAAAATCCTTGTCTGAACATGTGACTGTGATCTAGTGGTGCCAGATTCTGTCAAGGACAAGAATCCCATTTCTATATTCTTCTGTCAGTAGTGTCTAGTAATACCCATCAGCCGCTTGTTTATAGAGATTGCTCTCTAAGTGGCAAAGAAAGAAACCAGCTCAGAATCCTTGTCTTCCACATCTCACTGCTAATATCACCTTCCTTGTGACCCTTTATAAAAGCAGAATTGCCGTCGGCATCGCTCCCGCTCTTACTACTTTTACCACAATTTGTTGCACAAGTTCCCGATCTAAACAAACCAAAATGGGGAACTTGCTCCATACTGTGTCTTCTATAAACCCCAAGGGGTTTCCCATGTTGTACAGTTCCTGCCAGTGTGTGCATTTATTTGCTAGAAAGTGGTGGCTGATGAGCGAACGTCACTAGCCTGAAGATGTATACCAGCTGCAGACAGCATCAGACAGAAGTCCATGTTCTTGCTGAGCTTTCTTAGGAAAACCTGCTTCAAGAAAACATCAGATTTAGTTTTCCTGACGTGGCTTTGCTGGCCGTCTTGCTGTCATTCTTGCGTTTTTCTCTCTTGCATCTTTCTTTTTATATTGTGAAGTATACAGATGAATGAGCATGTCCCGTCTTTACACCACATAACGGTTTCCAAAGTTAAAAGATGTGATCTGTGACATAACATGGACACTGCAATGTCATTTAAGTGTCTGTGATCACATTGAACAATGTGACTAACTTTGATCTCTTCTGCTTTTATAGATAAAGGAGCCATGGTTTTATTTATCAACTCTGGACAACAGGTCTGCGAAGTAAAGGCCTTCCAGGAAGAATTTCGGTCATGGTTTATTGGTCAGACAGTTCAAGAAGGTGATATAAGAGAATAATGCAGCTTTTTTTAATTGTAGAAAGGAAATCTGTCAGTAGGTTTTTGCTATGTCAGCTGAGGACAGCATGCTGTAAGGGTTTCAAAAACAAAACAAAAATCTATGCTTCTATTATTAGTGTGTACTATTGTTTACTTAAACTAAATGCTTTATTACTTGATGATTACCATTAAAGGACTACAGTGTCACACGCGGCAGTCCAGCACGCCTCCTGCCGTGATTGTGCATTGAGTATGAAGTGTCAATCACTTATGAGAGTCTGGTGTGAGCGGGGGGCAACTGTGATAGAAAGGGTGCAGCCAATAATCTGTTATGTATTGTTGGATTAATTTTGTTAGCACATTTTTTACATATTCTGACCTTTACTGGCAAAATTATAGTTGGATTAGTCGTTTTATTTTTGCAGTAAATTTCTATTACAATTTTGACATTTCAATAATTGTACTTCTGGTTATATACATTTTTTAGATGGTAGATTACTATATGCAACCCCAGTGGATCCTCTGTTTTTCATGCTGTTCTATCTGATCAAAGCTGACAAAGAGGTAAAGTGTCATCCATCTTCTTGTGATTGCTGAAATTGTAGCAAAAGATAGTTTTATGTATGATCTCAAATAATAAATATACATTTTCCAGGATGTCCCTCCTCACAGCACATCAAGAGGTCGTGCTTCTTATCCTTTATAGGGACAGGAAAAAAACACGAGAGGTTAAATGTATGAGTGGCAAGTGGCATTTATGGGCAAAGTTACTTTAAGGAAACAAGACAGGTTCAAGGGGTTCATCCCCTCCTTCCTTCTGTCAAGAGGTCAGTGGCTGACTCCTTTAAGGGAGGTCCCTTAGGCAATCGTACTGGGGTGCGGCTCATGTTCTTCAGCCACTTCCCTCCATGAAGGACTCTGTCACCTGCATGGGGCCTCCGGACATGTGTTCCAGCGTGGAGCGCACTTCTGGTTTATAGAGAGGAAGCGTTTGATCTGCAGAATGGTGTGTTCCACCATTGAGCGCACAAGATTTGGGGACTGCTCACAAGGGGAGCAGTTTAATGAAGACAAAGTAGTATACAGTGATACCTCAGTTTTTGGCGATAACACACCCGAAACCGAGAAAACCGTTTACAGTTGGACTGTACTAGGACTAATGTCAGGGGCATTGTTCAGGCATGACATCTGAGCAAATCATTGTACATGTAAGGGTGCTTTCACATCTGCGTTTTTCGTAATTCGCGGCAGATGCGGTGAAAAAACCGCATCTGCCGCGTTTGCCGCATAACGGTTCCACTTGCGGCACGGTTGCGGTTTTTTCCATAGGAAGTATAGGGGGACTTGCGGCAGATGCGGCAAGTGCGGTATTGCACTTGCGGCAGGTGCGGCAGAGAAAAAAACCGCAGTAAGCCGCGGTTTTTTTCTCTGCCGCACTGCCGCAAGTTGCAATACCGCAAATTGCCGCATCTGCGCAAAGGTCCCCTATACTTCTATGGAAAAAACCGCAAACCGTGCCGCACAGTGGAACCGTTATGGCAACGCGGCAGATGCGGTTTTTTCACCGCATCTGCCGCGAATTACGAAAAACTGCTGATGTGAAAGGGCCTAAGGCTGCTTTCACATCAGCGGTAAATGTAATTTGCCGCACATCCGGCAGATGTCGCCGCACCTGCTGGATCTGCCGCGTAACAGTCGACCATTCATTCTCTATGGGGCATGCAGTCGGGTGCGTTTTGCCAGATCTGGCACTTGCGGAGCCACAAACTAAAAATGCTGCAAGCAGCTTTTTTTTTTTTTTTTTTTTTTTTTAATTTGCGTGGCCGCAAGTGACGGAACTGGCAAAACCACACTAGCCGCACCTGACCACAAGCCCCGTAGAGAATGAATGGGGCTTGCCGGATTGATGCGGCCGTTACTCAGCAGATGCGGCGACATCTGCCGCAAATTACGTTTACCGCTGATATTAAAGCAGCCTAAATCTATTTGACAGGGTTAACGCCTCCTTGGTCTTAAGTATACTTTAGCATTCTCCATCTTATTTATTGTGAAACAGAAGACCCTCTGCTGGATCTGATACAGCGGTCAAAGGAGAAACCAGAAAGGCTTTAGAGAAAGCAAAAAGATGAGCTGTTAATGATGCATGTAAGTGACTGCATTTCCAAAATCCTCAAGGATGAGCAAACCTCCTCCTTTGCGTAAGGTCTAGTAAGAGAAGAGGTGTAGGCCACCGTCTCTGATCTGGTTTCTCCTCAGACAGTGAAGACTGCTTCCCATCATAAAAGACCAAGATGAGAAATGGAGGTAAGCTCAGAAGGCTGAACAGTTGTTCTATTCTGCCCAGAGCAAATATAGCAGCCACCCAGGTGGCTAGGTCTATACATGTGCGGATTGACGACCTAGAGGACCACATTACTTAGTATGGTGACAGGTTTTATGATGCATACTTCAGTGCAGTCTGTTAGGTTTGTTGTCAGAAATAATTCTCTTCTAATTCATCTTGTCGAGCAAACTGGCTAAAAAACCTGGTCTGGTGACAACCATTCAATGATCTATCCCCTTCTCAGGTCTGGGGGTGTTTGGCCCATTCTTGGATGAGATCTTAGAGGGGGTCTTAGATAATGAGAAGCATTTTCTGGGAGAAAAAAAACTAGGATTTGAGACCTTTTGTAGGTCTTCCCGTTTTCATAGATAGGAGAATAAGGGGAGAGTAAAAAAAATGGGCAAGTGGAGCTACCCGAGAGTGGGTAAAGCTAGAGGTTCCCTGATTGAATAAAGCCCCGTTACCGGAAGACCTTGACGCCAGCAGAGTAGACAGCAGGCTTTGTTTTTTTTTTAGTGGAGTAGCAGGATATAACACTATCGGTGGGTGCTTGTCAGTTTTGGAGGGGGTATAAGATGGCATTTGCCCAGTTTCCATCAAACATTCCCAGTATCAAATTCAGTCCCTAGGTCCCCTTTGACTGTTCTAGATGGACATAAGAAATCTTAAAAAATCCAAAGCAATAATTTGTTTCCCAGGTAGAAAGTTTCCTGTATCGGTACTCAAGCCTCTTCTCCATCAAAAAGCCTTCTGGAGAATTCTGGACCATAATAAACCATAAACCCTTAATACAGTCGGTCACATACAAAAGATTCAGGATTGAGTCAATAAAATCAGTACCCTTGATAGACAGAAATGCTATAATAACTACACAGATCTACAAAAAATATTTTTTGTAATCATCGCAAATGGCTTTGTACTTTTCTGAATCATCTTTTTGTCCCGATTTAAAAAAAAATGTATACCGTATTTTTCGGATTATAAGACGCACTTTTGTTCCCCCAAACTTTGGGGTAAAGTGAGGGGTGCGTCTTATAATCGAATATACGGATCATATAGTATGTTATATAGGGGATGGTGGGGGCAGCTCTGGAGTGTGACCGGGGGTCCAGTGTGCTGGCTGGGGGCTGCAGGAGGGAGCGGGAGATCTCCTGCTCCCGCTCATTTAATATGCACTGCTGCTGTCCATCACCGCGGTGCTGAAATCGCACCGTGGTGATGAGACTGAGGCGCAGCGCATATTACACTGCCTGCGTCCCCCCAGTGATTACACATGCCTCCCCCCATGCTGCATATGGCCCCCCAAGCTGCTGCCCATAATAAAATAACAAACGTTTTCCTCACTATTTCCAGTGATGAGCTGCCTGTCTCCCTGCTCTCTCCCTCCGTGCAAGCTGCGTCCGAACTTCCTGCTTCTCTGCCTGTGATGTGACTCTCTGCTGAGCAGCTCACATGACAGGCAAGAGAAGCAGGAAGTTCGCACGCAGCTTGCACGGAGGGAGACAGCAGGAAGACAGGCAGCTCATCACTGGAAATAGTGAGGAAAACGTTTGTTATTTTATTATGGGCAGCAGCTTGGGGGGGCCATATCCAGCAGTGGGGGACGTGTGCCAGCAGTGGGGGACGTGTGCCAACCATAAACCGATTAAGGGGGCCATATCTAGGATGAGGGGGCTATATCCCAGGATGAGGGACCATGTACCAGGAAGTGGGGGCTATGAGAGACATATACCCTATATGATTTTTAAGACGGACACTGGCATTATAAGACGGACCCCATTTAACATTAAAAATTATTTTTTTTCTCTTTTCCTTCATTAAATTTGGGGGTGCGTCTTATAATCAGGTGCGTCTTATAAAGCGAAAAATACGGTAGTTTTTCTGTAGCACATATAGTTTCCCTGGGGCAGCATCATTATTATAAGGTACAGGAGATATACTGGCGACATTAAGAAAACAGTAATCTACATATCAGAAAAAAGTGCTTCACTTTACAAAGGTTTTTATTGAACTAAAATAATTTCACAAGTAAAATAGAATCCAAAATACGAGCAGAATAAATTTGACATTAGATTGTCATTAATACGATTTTTCAGGGTTGTCCCTAACAGTAATCTGCGTCATTGAGTTCATTCCAAAAACCCTGGTAGAGTTAGGGTGGGCGTTAATCGAATTAATTCGATTAATTGCCCCCCTGTTTGGCACGATACTGATTTGACGAAAATCGTCAAATTCGAGTTAACCTCCTAGCGGTAATTCTCCGTCAGTGTAATCGGGTTAACTTCACTGCTAGAAGCGGATAACTCGATGTACACTCGGAATGCCCCAGCTGTGCCGCTGATACTGTCAGGCCGCGGAGAGTGGTGCTATCAGAGCCCAGCTATTCCCCGTGCTACAGCCGCGGGTAGACTCCAGGGGGGGTCCGTCACTTGCCCGCCGCCCCTGCTGCTGACACCGGGGAGTTCCGGGGGGAGGGGGGGGGTGCGTCATAGCCCCCCCGCCCCTGCTACTGACGCCCGCGGAGAGTTCCGGAGGGGAGGTGCCGTCATTGCCCCGCCGCCCCTGCTACTGACACCGCGGGTGAGTTCCGGCGGGGGAGGGGGGGGGGTGCCGTCATTGCCCCGCCGCCCCTGCTACTGACGCCCGCGGGTGAGTTCCGGGGGGGAGGGGAGGTGCCGTCATTGCCCCGCCGCCCCTGCTACTGACGCCCGCGGGTGAGCTCCGGGGGGGAGGGGAGGTGTCCGTCATTGCCCCGCCGCCCCTGCTGCTGACACCCGCGGGTAAGTTCCGGCAGGGGGAGGGGGGTGCCGTCATTGCCCCGCCGCCTCTGCTACTGATGCCCGCGGGTGAGTTCCGGCGGGGGGGGGGGGGGGGGTGTGGAGGTGCCGTCATTGCCCCGCCGCCCCTGCTACTGACGCCCGGGGTGAGTTCCGGTGGGGAGGTGCCGTCATTGCCCCGCCGCCCGTATGACACCGGGTGAGTTCCGTGGGGGAGGGGGGTTGGCGTCATGCCGCCGCCCAGCTACTGCACCGCGGGTGAGTTCGGGGGGGGGTTGGTCTTACCTGCCCCTTGCGCCATTACAGAGATATGGCACCGCCCCCTTCTGCTAGGGTTAGGGCTAGGTTAGGTTAGGCGCCTGTATGCCACTGGGGGCTGCTGCTGTATACACCGCTGGGGGCTGCGGCTGTATACACCGCTGGGGGCTGCGGCTGTATACACCGCTGGGGGCTGCGGCTGTATACACCACTGGGGGCTGCGCTGTATACACCACTGGGGGCTGCTGCTGTATACACCGCTGTGGGCTGCTGCTGTATACACCGCTGGGGGCTGCGGCTGTATACACCGCTGGGGGCTGCGCTGTATACACCGCTGGGGCTGCGGCTGTATACACCGCTGGGGGCTGCGGCTGTATACACCGCTGGGGGCTGCGGCTGTATACACCGCTGGGGGCTGCGGCTGTATACACCGCTGGGGGCTGCGGCTGTATACACCGCTGGGGGCTGCGGCTGTATACACCGCTGGGGCTGCGGCTGTATACCACACTGCTGGGGGCTGTATACCTGTGCTGGGGTCCACCCTCGGCGTATACACGAGTCAATAGGTTTTCCCAGGTTTTGGGGGCAAAAGTAGGGGGGTCGGCTTATACACGGGTCGGCTTATACACGAGTATATACGGTACCTCTTAGTTTTTTCTCTTTATTCATCAAAGAAAAGCAAAAAAAAAATAGAAAAAAAAAAAATCGAGATTTAAATCGAAAATCGTCCATAGGTTTAAATAAAATCGAGATTTTGATTTTTTCCAAAATCGCCCAGCCCTAGTAGAGGTGTTCCATTACTTTATGTCCTGGTGAAGCCGCTCGCCTTGTTCATCGCTTACATCCCCAAGATTTTGAGGGAAGAAATCTATGTGAATGCAAAAAGTGGCAGACATCCGACACCTTGACATCAAAGACACTGTTATGCATTTAGCAGTTCAACACCTTCAACATATTCTGGAGATTTATTTTTTCCTAAGGTTTCCACAGGATCCACTTGAAGCTTTCTCAAGATCTCAATTCCTTATTTAGAGTTCCTTCACACACATCATCTCTGTCAATAACACTGTCAATCCTCCTTCCCATAAAACTCACTAAATCCTTTACTGATGTTGTCCCTGTAAGAAAATTCACAATTAAGGGCCCTTTCACATCAGCGTTTTTCGTAATTCGCGGTAGATGCGGTGAAAAACCGCATCTGCCGCTTTGCCGCATAACCGTTCCACTTGCGGCACGGTTGCGGTTTTTCCCATAGGAAGTATAGGGGGACTTGCGGCAGATGCGGCAAGTGCGGTTTTGCACTTGCGGCAGGTGCGGCAGCGAAAAAAACCGCGGCTGACCGCGTTTTTTTTCGCTGCCGCACCTGCCGCAAGTGCAAAACCGCACTTGCCGCATCTGCCGCAAGTCCCCTATACTTCCTATGGGAAAAACCGCAACCGTGCCGCAAGTGGAACGGTTATGCGGCAAACGCGGCAGATTGGTTTTTTCACCGCATCTGCCGCGAATTACGAAAACGCTGATGTGAAAGCACCCTAAGTAAGACAAGCAAAGAAATGGAATAGGAAAAACCCCATCCACTGAAAATGCAGAAATAACGTAAGAACAAAAACACTTCTATTTCAGAAACTTTGTGATAGAGCAAAATGAAGCATATTTTTTTGGAATCTGCACATCACACGCCATAAATCAGACATGTTACCTTTGCTGATGCTTTTTTTTTGTGTTGACCAGTGTTATCCATGTAGTCTTTATTAGATGACTATTGCTGCCATCTGGTGGGAAGCACCATTCATAACATAGGAAACCTTTCATCCTTCAATAGTTCTTTCTAGTCTCTGTGTGGTTCTTTATTTTAGCTCATACTGTTTTTATGTAATCCAGTAAGGCTACATTCACACTGCAGCTTTTGCGGATCCGTGATTTGCAGTCCGTGTGTGAATGTAGCCTTGATTATACATTTATTCAAGACAAATGTTTAATGCATAAATCACTGTAAACCCCCCCCCATGCCAATTCAAGACTCCTTGCCAAGGAAATACAGAAAGTCCCTTTTTGGGCCAAGGATGAGCTAGATTCCCCTGCTGAACTGACAGGATCTTCCAAGGCCAATTTTGCTTCTTTTGAGAGAACAACCACCTTCTTCATGGTCCTCTACATCCTAATATATAATGACTGTCAGTCAGCATGGATCCTGAAAGGCAAATATTAAAATCACATATTCTTTCCAACCTGGTAGCTTCTACCATCCCGGCAAGTAGGAGGACGGTACCTTGCTTAGATATGAAGATTTGGAAGAAGTTTTCAGTTCAGAGTGTAGCGAGCCAGCCATAGACTCCTGGGCAGATATCCCAACGATCCTGGATTTTCTACAAGCAGGCCTTAAGTTTTCAGACTTCAGCCCTGAGCATCTTCTTTGATTGCTCTGTAGCTAGTCATTCTTGGGTTGCCAAATACTCCAAAGCAATCCAGAGACTAAGGCCGGCTTCACACCATGTTTTTCCCCTGTCTGGTTTTGTGCGGTGTTTTGTAGGAAGCACCGGACAGAACCTGACAGCCCTGGACAGGACAGAACCGAGGGCAAATATGCTCTCTGGTCCTGTTTTCTGCTGCAATCGGCAGATCGCAGCTGAAGGAGCTGTCCCCTGCTGAAATTTTAAAATCGCGGGGAGCTGGCCGCGGTCCTGAAATCTGTGTAAAGCTCTCCACGGTGCTGAAGTTCAGTGCCGGCCACCACTGAGCCTCAGCACCCGGGTGCCGGATCCTATTTTTTGTCAAATCCGGTGCCTTAGACTCCCATGTTGGGGGGCGCCAGATCCAGCACAATCCAAAATTTTTAATTTTTTTTTTTTCCCCCTTCAGATTTTTGACCCGGAAACAAAAATGCTGCAAGCTATGATTTTTGTGTCCAAGACCAAATCCCAAATTCTGCCGGATCCTCCCGGTCAGATGGAATCCGGATAGCAAAACACTGCCATCGGGCCCCATCCGGCTCCATAGGAATACTATGGGGCCAAAATCTGATCCGGGGCTGTCTGGTTCACACCGGACAGCCCAGGATCACGAAAATCGTGGTGTGAAGCCAGCCTAACGCCCACAGTGAGAAAATCAGCACCTTCATGGGACCTGAATTTAGAGCTGAACACCCTTTTTAAGATGCCCTAAAAGTTAATTTTGGCAATTCAATACGTAAAGTGAAATGTGTAGATAATATCGAGTCATTACAGAGTGATCTATTTCAAGTGTTTATTTCTTTTAATGTTGATGATTATGGCTTACAGCCAATAAAAACCCATGGGTCATTATCTCAGAAAATTAAAGTAGGGAGGATGAAGGGTCTGAGAGATAAAATATAACCTAAATAGGTATCAGAGGCTTCACCTTGTGTGGTTGTGAGAGTCACAACCACTATAAAAGCAGATCACAGCTGCTGCAGTCCCCAGTGTGATGAATATAGAGTAGAGAGGATGAAGGTTAAAAAGCACACTGCTGTATTCCATGAGACATCAAAGGGTGGGTGTCTGTCTGTGTCAGTATGTTTTAGGTCGTCTCAGGGAGCTATGAAACACATTGACTAATAAATCAATATTCACCCTTTGTTTCATGGCATACGGCAGTGAGATTTTTAACCCTTCATCCTCCCTGCTTTAATTATGAGATAATGACCTTTGGGCTTTCATTGGTTGTAAGCCATAATCATCAACATTAACAGAAGTAAACACTTGAAATAGATCACTCTGTCTGTAATAACTATATAATATTTGCATTTCACTTTATGTATTGAATTACTAGAATAGAATATCATCAAAAAGTTAATTTTAATTCGTTGAGATGCACCTGTATGTTCCTAGGCGTCCATCATGTCGGCACTCTTACATTTCCTCCCTTAAATTCCTTGCTTAAGAAAATTCAATTGAAATGGAGTTACATCCATCCTGGTGTGATACTTGACAAAGGCACTGACTGAGACCTCGACAGGAGGAAGGAGAGGATGAACCCCCAGATCCACCTTAGCCTGTCCTCTTTCCTTAAAGTAACTTTGCCTCCGGGTGGGAATGGCCCTATAAACTCTCATGTGTCTTCCTATTCTTCTAGAGGATGAGAAGGGCTTCTTCCTGATGTGCTGGTATGATGGACTTCTTGAAATGGAAATACAATTATCGGTAGAACTAATTAATTTTTTTTTTTTTTTTATGTTCAAAAGCAAGGAAAATTTCAGCCGGCAGAACAGATTGTGGTAGATGAAGAATTCCCATCATGTCACCTGTTACTCCAGTGCACACAGGTAGCACAATCACTCCATCATGTCACAGAAGAAAAAGGTAATCATGGAGCCGGCCGTAGAGTGGGTGCAGAAGGGGCAGGAAAGGTTCCCTGTTGAGGAATTGGGACGGCTGGGGCAACTCGCGTGTGGCGGCTATTTAAGAACATGAATATTCACTGCTTCCTTACACCCTGCATTGAAGAGAGTGCGGAGAGATAGGCATGTGGAGCAGGAAATACTCTTAACGCCACCCATGAGGCCATGTTGCTCCCCAGGTTCCTGCAGCTGCTGGGGAGATCAAGAACAGAGGAGCAGGATGTCGGCAGCGGCAAGTGTATCAGTGTGTGCTGAAATCCCTGTCGTGATGATGACTGGGCGCTGCTTCTCAGTGCTCACGGGAAGGATGTAGCCTGGTCCTGCCGCCGAGCTGAAATCCAGGATGTGGACAGTCTCCCGTCCAGATCAAAGGCTGCAGTGAATGAAGAGGCAGGGCTACAGCATTACAGCACTGTACAGTCCCCCTAGCCCGGCCTCTTCATTCACTTCAGCCTTTGATCTGGACGGGAGACTGTCCACGTCCTGGATTTCAACTCGGTGGCAGGACCGGGCTGACAGCCGGAGAAGCTACAGGAAGAATTAAGGCAAATATTAAGCCCTAGTAAAGTACAGTAAACAAGAAGTATAACTCCAAGCAATGTCATAGGATCTTCAGGACATGCTGGGAGTTATAATTCTACTTAAAGGGGTTGTCCACTACTTGGACAAAGCCCATCGGGTCCCATGTGACATTGATATGACACCCAGGCCCTGTGACCAGTGAGCGCTGGTGTCTGTCTCCCCATCTTCAGACACTGGAGCAGGAAGTCCGCGGTGCGGGTCACATTCTGCTCTTGAGTCTGAAGGAGGAGACGTCTACACCAGCGTTGTTTGGGCGCAGGCCTGGGTGTCTTATCAATTGCATTTTTGAGACACAAATATAAAAATAAATTAGATAATTTTCTACTTTAAAGTTCCCCAACTGCTCCAGTGGCAATGCTTCTGTATCCTCCCAAAATATCTTCTTTACCCTGGTCTTACATGCTGACTGACATCACTAGTCAAGGTCTGTGAGGTTTTTTTTTTTCTTATTTTGTTTTCTATGAAAAATGCTAGACAGGATGTCGCATGCTGTTATGAGGCGACAAGGATAGACTTATATATCTTATCTAAAAATTAACGAGTCAGAAAATTTTATGGTTTCGAATAATTTTATTAAAAACAAGTCTGGTTGGGTACCATATTAAGGTTCGTAAAAAATCAATGTTAATCAATATATCATAAAAATCCATCAAATTCATATAAACATTAAATCATAAGCTTTAATAAAAACTCTTGATAAAAATCAATACCGATTCGCCCAACCGGCCGTGCTCAATGAGCACAGCCCCCCCCCCAAAAAGGCCCCCCCCAACCAGAGCTCAACAATCACTTGCAGCCCCGAATTAAAAAATGCCATTTCCTATGTCGGAAAAGTGAACTAAGTCACTCCGATAAAATCCCATTAGTCCACCCTCTAAATCCCGGTGCCGATAAGACGCCCACTTATAAATGGCATAAACTGATCCATAGCTTTATTCACCCTCCTCAACCTTTTCAGATACCATTGATCTTTGACCCTCCAAACCATTCAACCAACCTCCTCAGAGAAAAACTACTATGGTACCCGGAAATTCCTGACAAATCCTTACTGAGTCCTGCTTCAATTGGCGAATCAAGTCCACAGACCTGCATTTGCCAATATCAATACCTACTACATGCAAAATTAGCAGATGTGACGATGAGCAACTTTGTTTTATATCATACAATACTTGTTTCACCGATCCCCAACGAAGCCCATGCATCCCGTGCCAGTAAAACTGCACTTCTTTGACACTTTAATATAAATTTGTAAAATACTTTCCATTTTGATGCATACTTCGAGAAGCGCTGTGCACAATTTATGCAACAGTTCAAAAGATAAAGGACGTCTCTTGTCCTCTGAAAAACACACCTTCTTGTAAAAATTGTTTTACCACAAAGAAAAATTGAAACACCACCATTCAATTTAATGAAAAAGGCAACACCTGAAAGAATTTTTTGAATGGACGAATACGACAAGCCTTCCTCGCTTAGTTCTTCCAAAAACGTAAGCACTGACTCTGCCGTAAACCAATATTCATCATATAACATATAACATATAAAAATTAATCCACCGATACCAGGCAGCTGCGTACCCAGACCACATACGGGATGCCAATGAATTATTAATAAACACCGGGACTAGCTGTAAATCAGCACCCATAGATTCCGGGGAAACCCTGTCCCCTCTCCATCCGCATCTGGCACCACCGCCTGAAACCGATCTGGACGCTGCCATGAGAGAACGGTGCCTAATAAATTGGTAAATCCTATAACAAAACAAGCTTTCACCCAAATATTATTACTAAGCAAAGATAGGGTCAAGTAACGCAATACCCTAATCCCTACTACTTCTCCACATGCCATATCATTAATGGCTGTGAAAGTAGCGGCAGCATTAATGAATAACAAAATCCTCCTATTTCTCAACTCGTCACCCCACACAGTAAAGGCCAAAGCGATGACAAAAAGGTCCCTCACAACTGGACTAACTGCTTCTCCTATTGCAGGCTCCGGCCACCGGGAAGATATCCAATGTCCCTGAAAAGAACACCCTATCCCCATCTCCGATGCACCAAAAAACAAACGCAAATCCACAGAAGATACCGAGCGGTCCTGCCAACAAGCAATACCATCAAATCGCGATAAGTAACAAAGCCAGACTTCTAAATCCGCTCTCACCTCAGCAGAAATAAAAATCTTAGCATGATACTGCTATAAAGTCGCCGCATAAAAACACGTCCCATAGGTAGTACCCGTAAAGAAAAATTAAACAACCCGAGAAGGGACTGGAAATTCTTTAAAGTAGTAAATTCCCTACCCAAAAAATCATGAATCATATCTAATAGCTTTTGAATTTTTCTTCTGGCAAACGACAAACCATCTCCTCTGAATCAATTTCCACTCCTAAAAATTCAAGCCTACGACACGGTAAAAAGGTTTTTTCTTCAGCTACAGGAACCCCGAACAATTCCATTAACTCCAAAAATGATTTTAACAAATCACTACAATCAGAACCCTCCGCAGAACCAACAAACAAAAAATCATCTAAATAATGAATGATGTGTCCCTTCGGACAAACACTCTGTACAGACCATTCTAAAAAAGACAAAAACAACTCAAAATAAAAACAAGATAACGAAAAACCCATGGGAAGACATCGGTCAAAAAAATAAAACCCCTCGATCGAAAAACCCAATGATGAAAAACACGCTGGGTTTACAGGAAGAATCCTGAATGCTGACTTAATGTCACTTTTTGACATTAGGGCGCCTTGCCCAAACCGCTTGACACAATATAACGCATCATCAAAAGAGGCATACCTCACCGAAGTTAATTCCTTGTCCACCTGGTCATTCAAAGAATGCCCAGGAGGAAAAGAAAGATGATATATTAACCTGAACGAACCGGCTTCTTTTTTAGGAACTATTCCCAAAGGAGAAAGCCGGAAATCCTCAAATGGCGGAACTATAAAAGGGCCAGCGCACCTGCCCGCCTCCAATTCTTTCCAAATCTTATCCCTAGCTTCCATCGGGTAACGCTCAACTGACGGTAAATTAGATAACATAGAGCAACCTGATCCCTAAATGGAGGGACATCAAAACCTCGTAAAAAACCCATGTACAACACTTCAGCTCTCTTCCTGTCGGGGTACCGATTTAGAAACTGCAACATTTCCTGAAGCCGAACTGGCGTCGGAGCCCTTAAGAAAGGGCTCCTTTGCTGGCGCAGCCTGCGAACCTTGCGCAAGCCTCCTAAAACATTTAATCATGGGATGATTCCCACCGCAAACTGAGCATTCGTGCCTATACTTGCAGTTCTGCAACCATTTGCACGAAGACTCATTAAACGCGAAACAACAACCTTTCCTCAACTGCTGTGTTGATGGCACTTTAGCAACCGTCGTGCGTTGGGGAACCATTAGGGTCAACCATAGTCCCACATCCTTTGCTCCCCAACGCAAAGATGGTTGCACCGACAATTTCTGCCGGAATGCCTCATCGTAAGTCAACCACCCATTTCCACCAAAATGTCTATACGCTTCCAAGACTATATCTATATGCTGTAGCAAGCCACAGCATAGCTCAGGGATCCGTTCCCCCAGGACCGCAGCGTAAACTAAAAAGGCTTGGAGCCACAAATGAAATGACCGAAAGGTCTTTTTCTTATCTTCCGACTCCGCCTTATCACACCTAGGCTGCTCCCTGGATGGTAATAAATTAAATAAGTCCACGTATTCCCCTGCCCAAATACGCTCTTTGACCGACCCTGATAAGTGAAAGCCTAATGGCGATAAATCACATGGCAGGGCCTCCTTATAACAAACTTCAGGCACTGGAACACGTGGGTCCAATCTATGTAAACCAGTCCTACCTCCCCCACCCGCAGCTAAAACATCAGCTACCGCTGTCTTTACCCATTCTTTCACTAAGCTTAATGATACTTTCGTGGGAAAGGAATTAAAATCGATCTACCATCTTGCGGTTCCGTTTCGGCTAACTGTATATCCAGCTCGACTGCTCCGATTTCATCCCATTCATCAGACCACTGCCGTTCAGGAAGCCATGCTTGGGACGCATTATTTGCCGCCGTATGAGCTCCCCACGTCATAGCACGCTCCGATCTTTGACCATTCGCCTGCGATCTCCAATTATCCGCGATGGAGAGGCCTGCTGTTGCAGCGTCCCTCTTGTCCTGCGATCTAGCACTCCCTGCTCTGGCTGGCCCAGTTGAAGCGGCTGCGGCCGAAGAACCTGCGAACCGGATCAGGCCTCTGCTATGATCCGTTCCTTCACCATTCCTGCTGCGCCCGCTATCCTCAGTAGCGGCGCCTGAGAATTGTCAGCTGATATACGCAAGTCCTGACCATCAGAGGCCCGATAACAACATGCCCCCAAGGATTCCGAACCTCCTGGCCCCTGGGCACGATCACGATTAGCCCTTGATGCAGCCACTGATGTTCTCCGTGACCTTGTACGGTTGGCCTGATCACCGCTGCCTGATCTTCTCGCAGCCCCATCTCCTTCAATGAGACTGCATGCTGCTTCTATACTGGGAGGCACGGGTCCAGTGCGCCGTCTGCCCTGCGATCTTCCAGTGCCGCCCGACCTCCTGTTCTCACCTTGTCCGCTAGGTGGCGCCATATCTCCACAAACGAGAGGCAGCACTATGTCATCATGCTCCTCTCTTCCTGTTATGGAAGAAGTCTCCTCCTCGTTCAGCCCACCTGTTAGTGCGGCTGCTGTGATCTGCTCCTGTCTGGAACCGGTGCATCCTCTGACCTGGATCCGCTGACCTCCGCTTCAGAAGCGAAGGTGGGAGGAGAAAGACATCTCCTCTTCCTAGCCCTGGCACTCCTCCGAATTGTCTGCCCTGCCTCAAGACGGCAGCCGTGATCCGCCTCTTCAGATAGCGGTAAGGGCTGATCTTCCGCCCCGGGAGGGCCCCCTTCTAAACATTTCCTCAGCCAATCCATCCCTCCTTCCGCTGCCGCCCTGTCCACAATCTGGCTCAGCAGCTCTTCCATGGATCTTCACAGCTGAGACTTTCTGACAGAGCCTGTCAGAAATCTCCTCTTTTTATAGCCCATACCCAGCTTCCTTGACCAATCAGATGACCATTAAAAAAAGCGCAAAAACGCTTGACCAATCACTGTCCGTTGTCCCTTTAGCTGGACTTTTCCTGTTGCTACCCTGAAGTGGCTAATAAAATCCTGTCAGAACTCAATTAACCCTTGCTGCCCCGTCTCCTCATATTGTCCCATTCATAAGGAATGGGCCTTTCTATTCTTGCATTTTTATGCTGTGATTTATGGAGAAAATACAGTTCTAGAAACATGACATGGCCACTTTTTTTTTTAACCCCTTCACGACCCTTGGCCCACCGTTTGGGCCATGGAAACAAGTTCGTTCCCGACCCTTGGCCCAGGGGGTGGGCCATGGATTGATCGGGCTCCTGCAGGCCGAGTGAGGGTCTCACTGACCTGTCATTCGGCCTGCAGGTACATGGGGTGTTGTACAACACCCCATGGGGGGTCGATTTGCCCCCACCCCCACCCCCCCGGCTACAGGCGCGGTGATTGGCGCTCAAAAGTGAAAATCACCGCGCCTGTCATGCTTCCCTGCCTGCCCCTGCTCTCCCTACCCTCCGATCTGCTACCCTGGCATCCTCTAAGTGCCCCCCTGTCCCCCACCTCTCTATCCTGCCCCCTCTTCATCTTTCTTACCCCCCCCCCCCGCTTCCTGTCCCTGCGCCCGCTTCCTGTCCCTACCGCGGGCTTCCTCTTCCTGCCGCCCGCCTGCTCCTGCCTGCCCCCGCTTCCTGTGAGTGCCCCCCCATCCCCTGTCACCCCCCCTCTTCCCCCTGCCTGCCCCCCCCGACCACCGGAGCGGCGATCGCTTCTCCCACTCACCCCTCCGGCGATCGCGCTCCATCCTGCACCCGGTGCACGGCTGCGTCCCGCTCCTCCTCCTCTTCTCCCGGCCGCTTCCGCGATCTGACAGCTCTGTGCTGGAGCTGTCAGATGACTTCTACAGCTAGATCCTGAGGATCCAGCTGTAGGAAGTGATCTGACAGATCCAGCACAGTGATCCACAGTGACCATTATGTGATCACTGTGGATCACTGTACTGGATCTGTCAGATCACTTTCTACAGCTGGATCCTGAGGATCCAGCTGTAGGAAGTGATCTGACAGATCCAGCACAGTGATCCACAGTGACCATTATGTGATCACTGTGGATCACTGTACTGGATCTGTCAGATCACTTTCTACAGCTGGATCCTGAGGATCCAGCTGTAGGAAGTGATCTGACAGATCCAGCACAGTGATCCACAGTGACCATTATGTGATCACTGTGGATCACTGTACTGGATCTGTCAGATCACTTTCTACAGCTGGATCCTGAGGATCCAGCTGTAGGAAGTGATCTGACAGATCCAGCACAGTGATCCACAGTGACCATTATGTGATCACTGTGGATCACTGTACTGGATCTGTCAGATCACTTCCTACAGCTGGATTCTGAGGATCTAGCTGCAGAAAGTGATCTGACACCCCGGGCGCAGTGACCCACTATGTGCATCACTGCGCCTGGGCTGCCAGATCGCTTTCCGCAGCTCGATCCCCATGCATGGGGATCGAGCTGCAGAAAGCTATCTAACAGCCCGGGCGCAGTGATGCACATAGTGGGTCACTGCGCCCAGGCACTTAGATTGCTGCTCTGCAGCCCGATCTCCCTGCATGGGCATCGAGCTGCAGAAAGCAATCTGACAGCCCGGACGCAGTGATGCACATAGTGGGTCAATGCGCCTGTGCTGCCAGATCACTTTCCGCAGCTCGATCCCCATGCATGGGGATCGAGCTGCGGAAAGCGATCTGGCAGCCCAGGCGCAGTGATGCACATAGTGGGTCACTGCGCCCAGGCTCTTAGATCGCTGCTCTGCAGCCCGATCTCCCTGCATGGGCATCGAACTGCAGAAAGCAATCTGACAGCCCGACGCAGTGATGCACATAGTGGGTCAATGCGCCTGTGCTGCCAGATCGCTTTCCGCAGCTCGATCCCCATGCATGGGGATCGAGCTGCGGAAAGCAATCTGACAGCCCGACGCAGTGATGCACATAGTGGGTCAATGCGCCTGTGCTGCCAGATCGCTTTCCGCAGCTCGATCCCCATGCATGGGGATCGAGCTGCGGAAAGCGATCTGGCAGCCCAGGCGCAGTGATGTACATAGTGGGTCACTGCACCCAGGCTCTTAGATTGCTGCTCTGCAGCCCGATCTCCCTGCATGGGCATCGAGCTGCAGAAAGCAATCTGACAGCCCGGACGCAGTGATGCACATAGTGGGTCAATGCGCCTGTGCTGCCAGATCGCTTTCCGCAGCTCGATCCCCATGCATGGGATCGAGCTGCGGAAAGTGATCTGGCAGCCCAGGCGCAGTGATGCACATAATGGGTCACTGCGCCCGGGTGTCAGATCACTTTCTGCAGCTCGATCACCATGCTGGCGGATCGGGCTCCAGAGTAGCGATCTGAAAGCAAAGGTGATCGAGAGTCGTAGGACCTTCGTTGTGGACTACGTCGGAGACAAACGTCGTGGGACCTTCGTTATGGACTACGTCGGAGCGATCGAGCGTCGTGGGACCTTCGTTGTGGACTACGTCGGATCTTTTTATAATAAAGATGGAGTCCGAATTGTGTCTGTTTTTTTTTTCAAATAAAAAGATTTTTCTATGTGTGTATTTTCTGACTATTTACCAGAGATTCCTAATGGCGGGTCTAACATTGGCCCTATATTATGAATCTCGGGCTTAGTGCCAGCTGCCAATAAAAAGCTGGCATTAACCCCTTTATTACCCAGTTAGCCACCGGCACCAGGGCAACTGGAAGAGCGTGGGTACAGCGCCAGAAAATGGCGCTTCAATGAATGCGCCATTTTCTGGGGCGGCTGCGGGCTGCAATTCGCAGCATGGGGGGCCCAGAACGCTTGGGCCCTCTCTATGCTGAGGATTCCAGCCCCCAGCTGCCTAGTTGTACCTGGCTGGACCAAAAATATGGCGGAGCCCCACGTAATTTTTTTTTCTAGAAATATTTCTAGAAATAAAAAAAAAATAGGCTTCGCTGTATTTTTGGTTCCAGCCAGGTATGACGAGGCAGCTGGGGTGGGTGGCAGTCCGTAGCTGCCAAGTTGTACCTGGCTGGACCAAAAATATGGTGGAGCCCTATGTCATTTTTTTTCTAGAAATATTTCTAGAAATAAAAAAAAAATAGGCTTCGCTGTATTTTTGGTTCCAGCCAGGTATGACGAGGCAGCTGGGGCCTGGTGGCAGTCCGTAGCTGCCAAGTTGTACCTGGCTGGACCAAAAATATGGCGGAGCCCTATGTCATTTTTTTTCTAAAAATATTTCTAGAAATAAAAAAAAAAATAGGCTTCGCTGTATTTTTGGTTCCAGCCAGGTATGACGAGGCAGCTGGGGCCTGGTGGCAGTCCGTAGCTGCCAAGTTGTACCTGGCTGGACCAAAAATATGGCGGAGCCCTATGTCATTTTTTTTCTAGAAATAATTCTAGAAATAAAAAAAAAATAGGCTTCGTTGTATTTTGGTTCCAGCCAGGTATGACGAAGCAGCTGGGGGCTGGTGGCAGTCCGTAGCTGCCAAGTTGTACCTGGCTGGACCAAAAATATGACAGAGCCCCATGGGTTCCCTATGCTGCGAATTGCAACTACTAGACTAGTATGTTTTTTCACATAAAGTTTCTTTATTCATTTATACGTCTCAATTTGTGAAGCACATGGTGGTTCAAAGTGCTCACTGTGCATCTAGATATGTTCCCTGGGGGTCTAGTTTCCAAAATGGGGTCACTTGTGGGGGAGCTCCAATGTTTAGGCACACAGGGGCTCTCCATACGCGACCTGGTGTCCGCTAACAATTCCAATTGTTGGCAAACACCAGGTTGCGTATGGAGAGCCCCTGTGTGCCTACACATTGGAGCTCCCCCACAAGTGACCCCATTTTGGAAACTAGACCCCCCAAGGAACGTACCTAGATGCATAGTGAGCACTTTGAACCCCCAAGTGCTTCACAAATTGATCCATAAAAATAAAAAAGTACTTTTTTTCCACAAAAAAAGTATTTTTTTCATTTTTACAGATCAATTTGTGAAGCACCTGGAGGTTCAAAGTGCACACTATGCATCTAGATACATTCCTTGGGGTGTCTAGTTTACAAAATGGGGTCACTTGTGGGGAGCCCCAATGTTTAGGCACACAGGGGCTCACCAAACGTGACATGGTGTCCGCTAACAATTCCAATTGTTAGCGGACACCATGTCGCATATGGAGAGCCCCTGTGTGCCTAAACATTGGAGCTCCCCCACAAGTGACCCCATTTTGGAAACTAAACCCCCCAGGGAACATATCTAGCTGCATAGTGAGCACTTTGAACCCCCAGGTGCTTCACAAATTGGTCCGTAATAATGAAAAAAGAAATTTTTGTGGAAAAAAAAGTGCTTTTTCATTTTTATGGATGAATTTGTGAAGCACCTGGGGGTTCAAAGTACTCACTATGCATCTAGATACGTTCCCTGGGGGGTCTAGTTTCCAAAATGGGGTCACTTGTTGCGGAGCCCCAATGTTTAGGCACACAGGGGCTCACCAAACGCAACATGGTGACAGCTAACAATTTGAGCTGATTTTTATTCAAATTGTTAGCGGACACCATGTCGCTTTTGGAGAGCCCCTGTGTGCCTAAACATTGGAGCTCCCCCACAAGTGACCCCATTTTGGAAACTAGACCCCCCCAGGGAACTTATCTAGATGGATAGTGAGCATATTGACCCCCCAGGTGCTTCACAAATTAATGGAAAAAAATTGTTTTTGCGGAAAACAAGTACTTTTTCATTGTTACAGATCAATTTGTGAAGCACCTGGGGGTTCAAAGTGCTCACTATGCATCTAGATACGTTCCCTTGGGGGTCTAGTTTCCAAAATGGGGTCACTTGTGGATGAGCTCCTATGTGGAGACGCACAGGGCTCTCCAAACGCAACATGGTGTCCGCTAACAATTTGAGCTCATTTTGCATTCAAATTGTTAGCGGACACCATGTCGCGTTTGGAGAGCCCCTGTGCGTCTCCACATTGGAGCTCCCCCACAAGTGACCCCATTTTGGAAACTAGACCCCCAAAGGAACGTATCTAGATGCATAGTGAGCACTTTCAACCCCCAGGTGCTTCACAAATTGATCCATAATAATGAAAAAAGAATTTTTTTGTGGAAAAAAAAGTGCTTTTTCATTTTTATGGATGAATTTGTGAAGCACCTGGGGTTCAAAGTGCTCACTATGCATCTAGATACGTTCCTTGGGGGTCTAGTTTCCAAAATGGGTCACTTGTGGGGGAGCCCCAATGTTTAGGCACACAGGGGCTCACTAAACACAACATGGTTACAGCTAACAATTTGAGCTGATTTTTATTCAAATTGTTAGCGGACACCATGTCGCGTTTGGAGAGCCCCTGCGTGCCTAAACATTGGAGCTCCCCCACAAGTGACCCCATTTTGGAAACTAGACCCCCCAGGGAACATATCTAGATGGGTAGTGAGCATATTGAACCCCCAGGTGCTTTACAAATTGATCTGTGAAAATGAAATAGTACTTTTTTTTTCACAAAAATTTTCTTTTAGCCTAAATTTTTTCGTTTTCACATGGCAACAGCATAAAATTCATCCTAAAATTTGTTGGGCAATTTCTCCTGAGTACACCGATACCTCATATGTGGTCATAAACCACTGTTTGGGCGCACGGCAGGGGTCAGAAGGGAAGGAGCGCAATTTCACTTTTTGAATGTAAAATTAGCTCCAAAAGTCAAATTGCGCTCCTTCACTTCTGAGCCCTGCCGTGCGCCCAAACAGTGGTTTATAACCACATATGAGGTATCGATGTACTCGGGAGAATTTGCACAACACATTTTAAGATCCATTTTAATCCTGTTGCCCATGTGAAAATGAAAGAATTGAGGCTAAAAGAACATTTTTGATAAAAAAATTAAAATATCCATTTTTTGTTTCCACTTTGCTTTAGTTCCTGTGAAGCACCTGAAGGGTTAATAATCTTCTCGAATGTAGTTTTGAGTAGCTTGAGGGTGCAGTTTTTGGAATGGTGTCACTTTTGGGTGTTTTCTGTCATGTACACCCCTCAAAAGGACTTCAAATGTGATGTGGTCACTAAAAAAAATGGTTTTGTAAATTTTGGTTGAAAAATGAAAAATTGCTCATGAACTTTGAACTCTTATAACGTCCTAACAAAAAAATTTTTTTTTTCCAAAATTGTGCTGATGTGAAGTAGACATGTGGGAAATATTATTTAATAACTTTTTTCTGTCACATATCTCTCTTGTTTATCAGAAAAAAAAATTAAAAATGTGAAAATTGTGAAATTTTCAAAATTTTTGCCATATTTTTGATTTTTTCACAAATAAACGCAAAAATTATCGACTTAAATTTAACACTAGCATGAAGCCCAATATGTCACGAAAAAACAATCTCAGAATCGCTAGGATCGGTTGAAGCGTTCCTGAGTTATAACCTCATAAAGGGACACTGGTCAGAATTGCAAAAAAGGCCAAGGTCTTTAGGGTCAAAATAGGCTGGGTCATGAAGGGGTTAATGCATTTTGTGACACATCGTCTTGTAAGTGCGGTTCTTTAGCTGTTGTGGGAAACACTGGAATAAAGGGGCGGTGCTTCTATTATGTCTACTGTTTGTTTCTGTACATTCACAATTCTCCCCACGTAAAAAAAAAAAAAACAAAGCTTTTTTTATATTTCATTGTTTTTACTAGAAATTGGCAGCAAGAAATTTTACAGATACAGCAAAGACAAGACACTTGCATGGCTGAAGAAAAAGGTAACTTTGTCTTAAGGTAAATTCTAACTTTGTCGGTCACCAGGTGTTCCCAATTTGAGCTAAAGTCACCACCTAAAGGTTCATCAACTGGTGTAGAAGCCCCCAACTCCACCTTATTACAAAAAATATCTTTTTTTAGGCCCCTTTCACAACAGCGGTTTTGCTGATTTGTGGCAGATCCAGCAGATTTACCTCATCTGCCGCGTAACGACTGCACTTGTGGCAAGCCGTATTCATTGTCTATGGGACTTGCAACAGGTGCGGCAAATGTGGTTTTTGCTGTGAATCGTCACTTCTGGCAGGTCAAAAAAACACCGCTAGCAGCATTTTTTTTTTTTTTTTTTTTTTTTTTTTAACCTGCCACAATTTCCAGTTCGCAGCAAAAACCGCACCTGCCGCAAGTCCCATGGACCATGAATGCGGCTTGCCACAAGTGCAGTCATTATGCGGCAGATGCAGTAAATCTGCCACAAATCAGCAAAAACGTTGATCTAAAACAGGCCTTATAAGTTTCACATGCCAATTGCTAATTGGTTTGATTAGCAGAATCGCCATCGTTTTGCCTTGATTGAAGTGGATGGCGCATCCTATGACATTCACAGATCCCTGTCCATGCGCGGTGAAAGCACAGGTGCGTACACTGTCCTACTAAGGGCACAGCAAAGTTCTCTAATACACATGTGCTGGCTTCACTTGGTGCCGGCACTTTACATGTCTTTAGTATACATTTTAGGGTAAAACAAAGTGTGTCTGCACTTCAACTGTGTGGACTTGTGAATGACATAGGACGCATCATTCACTACAGTCAAGGCAGGAGGTCGGGAGCCACTGATGCCCATCAGACCTAACCGTGCTTATTAAGAGTCCTGGAGACTTATTAAAGGTATTTTTGAGATTATTCAGTGAGAGTTGGGGGCTTGAATACAAGTTGATTAACTGTGGTAATAGTTGAATTATGATGGTGGTTTTAGTCTGTATTGGGGAAACCTGGTGACAGGTCCTCTATTACAAAGCATGCTGTAGAGCAGGGTGGGGAACTCCAGTCCTCGAGGGCTGCAATCAGTGCAGGTTTTCAGGATTTCCTTAGTTTTGCACAGGTGATAACATAATCACTTGCACTGGTGATGATTCCAATCCCTGTGCAATACTAAGGAAATCGTGAAAACCTGCACTGATTGCGGCCCTCGAGGACTGGAGTTCCCCACCCCTGCTGTAGAGAAATACTAGGATAGTGCAGTCTTAAGAACGGAGGGGCATCATCCACCAGGACAGGTCCTCTATTACAAAGCATGCTGTAGAGAAATACTAGGATAGTGCAGTCTTTAGAATGGAGGGGCATCATCCACCAGGACAGGTCCTCTATTACAAAGCATGCTGTAGAGAAATACTAGGATAGTGCAGTCTTAGGAACGGAGGGGCATCATCCACCAGGACAGGTCCTCTATTACAAAGCATGCTGTAGAGAAATACTAGGTTAGTGCAGTCTTTAGAATGGAGGGGCTTCATCCAACAGCATTTCTGCAAAGTAAAATTTTAGAACCTGTAGGCTGGATTCTTACGTCTTTGATGCATCAGAACATTTGGCGTCGGGGACTTGTACTCTTTTGCACATGCCAAAGTTGCTAATTTATGTAAAATGTAACAAATAACTAATTTCTTATAAACATGAGCCATGTGATGTAATGGTACCCCATAGCATAAATTCCAGCTCTCATCTGGGTCTTATTGGACCTTTTGAGGCTCCTAAACACATTACATAGCTGTTGGCCAAATGATTGTTCATCCGACAGCTATCTCCTCATACACAGGAGCTCTACAAGGGACTTTTCTAGCAGCAACTCTCCAAGAACAAAAGCATCAATTGTTGAAATTCAACATGCCGGATCCTTCGCTCCCTTATTATTATTTTGCCTATTATCAGTGGGTTTGACCAGCTTTAGGCTGGCTTCACATTTGCGGACCCTCCGCAGCATCCTGTGGAGGGGATCCGCAAGCTGTCCGCAGCCCCTATCTTTATAATGGGAATGCACGGTCATATGCAGGTCTGCGCGTGACCGTGCGCTCTTTCACTGCAATATGTGATTTGTACGCAGGCGGATGCCCGCGCACAAGTCACACACAATCGCACACTTTCGTCCACACCAGGAATGCGACCATGTCACGTTCCTGGTGCGGACGAGAGTGTGTGATTTGTGCGCGGGCTTCCGCCTGCGTACAAATCACATATTGCAGTGAATGGGAGCGCACGGTCATGCGCTTGACCGTGCATTCCCATTATAAAGATAGGGGCTGCGGACAGCTTGCGGATCCCCTCCGCAGGACGCTGCGGAGGGTCCACAAATGTGAAGCCAGCCTTAGTGTAAGTGTACATTAAGGGCCTTTATTCCCCCTTCCTGTGTGTACAGTCTTTCAATAAGCATAATGGAATCTCTTAAGTAATTTGAATTGTGTTTTCTTTTCTAAATAACCCATTTCATATGTTTAGTAACGTTCCTTTCTATGTACTGATTTAATTTTAGAGAACATTAGAATTGGGTCTTTATAAAAGATTAATGTGCTTTGTGCAATAATGTTTTATGTAATTGTTTCTTTAGGTTGATCAAACTGTTAAAGTACTAAAGGACAATGACGTATGTGTGGGGGAAGCGCACAGTCTGCCAGCTTTATTCGGATTAAACAAGAATCTAATGTGAAAGAAGGTACATGGCTGCTGCCATAATGTCTTGACTGAGCCTTTGGAGAATGACAAATCTTGTGTTCCTGAATGGCGATGTTCTCGGAGAGTGACAGTAGACAGTATACTTGTGTTGGGTGCTGCTAGATTTTAGCTTGGGAGTTTTCAGCTATAAGCTTATTAACGCCTTCATGACCTATGATGTACAGGATGTAGAGGGAGCGCTTTTTTGATGATGCTGTCCGTCTGCACCGCCTTGTGCTGTGACGTGAGTTACTTTACCTGCCCTGCTCCATGTTATCACGAAGCAGGGCTGGGAAAGGTTATGACATCACCGCAGGATGTCGGCTGCCCCGCCTCCTGCCTGACGTCACTGCTTATCCCCGCCCTGCTCCGTGTTATGCTGTATCCACGGAGCAGGGCGGGGATAAGCAGTGACGTCAGGCAGGAGGAGGGGCGGCCGGCATCCTGCGGTGATGTCACAACCTTTCCCAGCCCTGCTTTGTGATAACATGGAGCAGGGCGGGTAAAGTAGCTCACGTCACCGCAGAAGGCGGTGCAGACGGACAGCATCATCAAAAAAACGCTCCCTCTCTCTGCGTCATACAGGCCAGGGAGAGCATGACTGACGGGAGGAGGCAGCAAAGGGAGATACGTTATGCACAGGATGTGAGATTCCCCTGTGAGAAGTGGCTCCAGCCTCTAGCCACCTCCTATTTGGCTCCAGGATGTAAGTTTTCTAAATCAATTATCTATGGGTACAGGGGGCTCAAAGGATGGGGGACCCCTTTGCTGAATGCAGCAGACGTGCTGCAATTAGATCATCTTCGTTGGGAGATGACTGATTTTCTTTAAAATCACTATTTTTATCTATTGCAAATCTAGCAGTCCTCTGACTGCTGAGCTCTATGTAACCCTGCCCACATCACTGATTGGCAATTTTCTGCCCGTGTACAGAACGTTAACAATCAGTGGTGAGGACGGCATGAATATGCTGGACTACCTCTAAACAGGTTTACTAGTCCTCTAGTGATAATCTCCTGCTGTTAAATCAGTGATTTTTATCAACTACAGCAAGCAGCTCAGTAAGTGACATCGCTGAAATCAGGGTCTCTGTCTCTACATTATGCTGCTCTCCTATTAGGTGGCAATAACCTGGTGACAGATTCCCTTTAAATTTGGTAATAAGTCTGGAAGGTTACTCTTCTGCTAACATTTAAATTATTTAGACAGTGTGTTTAGTTGTTTACTTAAAAAGACTTAAATCAGTAGTTATTATCTAAATCTATTTTTCTTCACAGTTTTGTTTACACCTACGCTCCATCTTTTGGTTGGCACTACATTTTTGACATTCACTCTGCTTTGCGATTGCTTATGGTCTAAAATAAAGAATTCATTAAAAAAAAAAAAAAAAAAAAAACAGCTTCTGCAGGGCATCGACCGCAAGTCACTATTAGCAGACAGCTGATCATAAAGGCATAGGGGAATCGAGGCCCAGGATTGGGACACTGGACACTTGTACAAATTATTTCAGCAACGGTGTGTACAGCCGAGCCGGTAACAGAACATATGTTTATCTGTGTCCTAATCCAGAGCCTTCATTCCTCTTCACTGAATGTGATTTCTTTTATCTAATTTGATTCATTTGTAAACCTGCCTGATGAGGGAGCTCCCCTTTGTTCTGAAAGCTTTCAAGTATCATTTTTCTGGTTGCCGAATAGGTATCACTCTTTGAATACTTTAGGCCCCTTTCACATCACCGATTTTTGCTGATTGCGGCAGATTCGGCAGATTTACCACTTCTGCCTAACGACCGCACTTGCAGCACACTTGCGGCAAGCTGCATGCATTGTCTATGGGACTTGCGGCAAATGTGGTTTTGCCACAAGCCTGGACTTGCGGCTGTAAAAAACCCTGCGGCTAGCAGGGTCTTTTTTTTTTCGCTGCAACAAGTGCCGGATCGGCTGCATCCTGCAGAACCGCAATTGCCGCACGTGCTGCAAGCCCCATAGACAATGCATGGGACTTGCCGCAAGTATGCTGCAAGTGCGGCCGTTAGGCGGCAGATGTGGTAAATCTGCCGGATCTGCGTAATCGGCAAAATACACTAATGTGAAAGGGGCCCTAGGGCACGTTACACATGACGATGTTCCTGCGATCCCACCAACGACCTGACCTGGCCGGGATCGCTGGAACATCGCTGTGTGGTCACTGGTGAGCTGTCAAACAGGCAGATCTCCTCAGCGACCCGTGTGACGACCTCGACATCATGGAAAAGAATATAAACTATTCTTTTCCACAATGTCTAGGTCCTGCTACTGTATTCTGACAGGTTGGGGTAAGCGGGAGAATGCTGGTAACCAGAGCACTAATCTGGTTACTAAGCACAGCCGATGTGCACACCTGGTTTACCAGTGCGCTGTGCTTGGTAACCCGATGTGTACCCTGGTTACCAGGGAACACATCGGGTTCGAGGGGTGTCGCACACGCCGATGTATGCTGCCCAGCGGGAGACCAACGACCAAAAAATGGTCCTGGCCATTCCACAGCGATAAGCGCGAGCTCATCGCTGGTCATTGAGGAATGTCACACACAGCGAATTCGCTGGCGAGGTCGCTGCTACGTCACAAAACCTGTGACGTTGCAGCAATATCGCTGTGTGTGAAGTACCCCTTAGTCTTTTCTTTGGTCTTTAAACATAACCTATTCCTGCTTCTTCTTGTGATGAGTCCTTCACATCTGATTTATGCTGATATGCTCTAATCGCCTTGTAATGAGGAATGGTTTTAATTACATTGGATCATGAGCGTAAAGTATGATAAATTAATCGTTCCCCTTGCCAATTTTTTTGAGTAAAAAAAAAGTTGCAGATTTTAGTATGTGTCCTATTTTTGCAGAAGAATATTTTCTCTTTTTTTTTTCTTTTCACCACTCGGCATATTTCTAAGAAAAACAAATAAAAAAAAATAAATAAAAGTAACATTGATGCAGTTTAGCTGAAAGAACGTGACCATCCAGAGCACTCAGTCACTCATTGCGTATGTTGTATCAGGTTTACCATTCTATTGATGCATTTTTATTTTTTATTTTTTTACTACATAACTCGCTGGTTAATAAAGTATAAAGATGAGATTCTCTTTATATAATCGGGCCTTTGTCTTTGTTAATTCAGCAAATATTGTCTAAACTCTGCTCGCTGGTCTGAAATTCCCCAAAGGTTTATAAACTGAATGATGATATACTTGCACAGCATTATATACTCCCTGTGTAAGAATGCCAGGTCATAAGGCGCAGAGACGCCTTCCTATAACCTGAGATTAATTCCTGATGTGAAAATAATGTGTTAAAACCCCATAAAATGTGTTTAAGTAGATAAAATGTAGAAAAGCTCATACAAGTTACCATACATCAAGGTGTTAATATACGGGAGCATCTCATTTAATTAGAATATCATAAAAAGTTTAATTTATTTCAGTAATTCAATACATAGTGAATTGCATATGTTATATAGAGTGATCTATTTCAAGTGATCATTTCTGTAAATGTTGATGATTATGGCTTACAGCCAATGAAAACCCCAGGGTCATTTTCTCAGAAAATTTATAGTAGGGAGAATGAAGGGTCTGAGAGATAATATACCTAAATAGGTATCAGAGGCTTCAGCTTGTGTGGTTGTGAGAGTGACAACCACTATAAAAGCAGATCATGGCTGCTGCAGTCCCCAGCATGGTGCATATTCCACGAGACATTCAAGGGTGAATATAATATTGATTGATTAGTCAATTTTTAACGCTCCCTGAAACATGGCAATATGATGTTAATTTGCGGAAGGGGCCAGGGAGCCATGAACTAATTTTTTGAGGTTATGACCTTTGAGTTTTCATTGGCTGTAAGCCATAATCCTCAACATTAACATAAATGAACATTTGAAATAGATCACTCTGTTTTAAATGACTCTCTATAATGTATGTGTTTCACTTTATGTATTAAATTACTCAAATAACTTTTTGATGATTTCTAATGCATTGAGATGCATTAGTATGAAATTTATTTGGTGTTGTTTTTTTCCCTTCCATGAAAGGCATAATTTCTCCATTATGGGTTTCATGTACTGTACAGCCATGCATGCAAAAATTGCCAACAGTGATAATAGGACAGGTGTGTGATTTTAAAGGGACTTTTACAGGTCATTTTTCAGTATGAAACAGGAAAGACGTGGCACATGAGGGAGCAACACCACAACACAGTCAAAAAATGTAAAAAAAGGAAAATCTTTATTGCACAATGTGGGGAAGAATAAAAATATTTAAAACCATGGGGCGCTCCCATGGTCGTGGATCGCATATAGAACAATCACAGGAGTATGTACCATGGCAATATCATAATAAAGTACCTGACACATGTGTAATTGTTGGCATGCAGTCAGGGCCAGCGTCAGGACTGCATACCGGCAAGTGCTGGGGCCCTGAACAGCTGGGAACGGCCCACTGGCCATCAGGGACAGGCATCCCGACAGCCAGGGGCCCATTAGGGACAGACAGCCCTGGTTAACAAGGGGTACATGGGGCACATCAGGCAGACTCCGCAAGGAGATGAGTGCTGTGCTGAGCTCCCAGTGCACATGGCTAATTTGCATGCGATTCAGAGTAGCCATGTGCTGGCTCCAGGGAGCATAGAGCTTCCTCCTTTGCCTACTGTAGCAGAGTGAGTCCATCACCCTGTGACCTCATCACACTGCTGCAGGAAGGAGGAGGAAGCTCCACAGTCCGGGAGCTGCTGCTATAAGGATGTGGTAGGGAAGAATCTGAGGAGGACACAGCCCCTGGGAGCGGATGGAAGGTGAGTATGATCAGTTTTTTTTTATTCTTTTCTTTACTGTGAGCAGCAGGATGGGGGATTATATGTACCATGGAGGCTGTGCTGGCTGTATATGGAGGCTGTGCTGGGCTGGATATATTATTTGGAGGCTGCTGCTGGGCTGCCACAGCTTCCAAATAATATATACAGCCCGACAGACTCCAAATAATAGTCGGACAGCTTCCCAATAACGCCACACAGCTTCCAAATTATATATAAGCCCAGCACAGCTCCAAAGGCGCTATATATATACAGCCCAGCCACCAGCCTCCAAATATGTATATACAGCCCGCAGCCTCTATATTATATATACAACCCGGCAGTCTCCATATTATATATACAACCCTGAACAGCCTATATATTACATATACACAGCCTGCAGGTTCTATATTATATTGATGAATCATAGTATGTGTTAAAGGGGCCAACTGAGACTGTTTTGCCCGGGGCTCACAAAAACCTGGAGCCGGCCCTGCATGCAGTACATAGAGTAGTCACATATGGACCAAAGATTAACGGTCAATCGTTGATAACACTATGGATGATATATATACAGTGTGAACAAAAACCTGTATGTTAATGTTAGCAGGTGGCAGCCCGCATCAAATATTAGCATGGATAAAATGCGCAGAGATGGCAATTGTACATAGGACAGTTGTGCTTAGGTCAGAAGTTAGTAAGCCCACAGATGCCACTCAACTAGGACAACATTAAGTGTATGCTAATTATAAAAATACCAGATGGTGGCGGGTATTCCAGAATATGTATCTAGTGTACTTACTGTGACTGACAGAACTTGTTCAATCATCGTGCGTGAACTACACCGCTCCTCCGTCTCTCCTCCTCCTGGCACCCCCCCCCCCCCCCCCACTCCTCTGTCTCTCCTCCCGCTCCTCTGTCTCTCCTAATGTCTCCCTCCTGTCCCCTCCTCCCCCCCCCGCTGATCCTGGACCCCCCCCCTTCCTCCTGCAGTACATACTCCCACACTGTTTTTAGCCCGTCAGAGAGGCTGCATGAACATAATAACGGTGTAACACCTTTCCAATCCTCAGTGCACAGGGCCCTGTTCTCCAGATTGATGCGGATGCTCAGACATTTTTGTCATATTTTATCTACATGCCTTCAAATATTCTAAATGGGACCACTCCTTGAATTCCGCAGAAGAGAATCTCAGGCGCTGCTCACATTAGCTTGTCTCTTTTGAACATTTCTTTCCATTCTTTCAGAGGGACTATGTGCGCTATGCTCATGGACTGATTTCAGAATACATTCCCGAAGATCTTCGCAATGAGCTGTCTGCGTATTTAAAGTAAGTTTCATAGTTTTTATGGCTGAAGGAAGACTTTAAGTCCATCTAGTTCGACCCATAGCCTAACATATTGATCCAGATGAAGGCAAAAAAGAAACATATGGCAAACACTAAGCTCCACATTGAGGACAAAATTCCTTCCTGACTCTACATACGGCAATCGGACTAGTTCCTTGGATCAACTCCGTTTCAAAGAAACTAGTTTATGTAACCTGTAATATTATAGTTTTCAAGAAAGGCATCCAGGCCCTTCTTAAATGTTCGTAGTGAGTCACTCATTACAACATCATGTGGCAGAGAGTTCCATAGTCTCACTGCTCTTACAGTAAAGAATCCACGTCTGTGATTATGGTTAAACCTTCTTTCCTCCAGACGTAGAGGATGCCCCCTTGACCCCGTCTCAGGCCTAGATGTAATGAGATCATTAGAAAGGTCTCTGTACTGTCCTCTCGTATTTATACATTATTATAAGATCACCCCTAAGCCTTCGTTTTTCCAAACTAAATAACCCCAAGTTTAATAACCTGTCTTGGTATTGCAGACCCATCAGTCCTCTAATGACTTTTGTCGCTCTTCTGCACCCGCTCTAGTTCAGCTATGTCTGTGTTATACACTGGAGACCAGAATTGTACACAATAGTCAAGTGTGGTTCCACTAGTGACTTGTATGTAGTGTGACACCATATGCATGAATTGCACTTTATTGGGTATGAGGTTTTGTATGCGATGTTAACAAAAGCCTTGTTTTTGGTTTGTCTCTTTTTAATAGATGGCCCTCCATCTCATTAAGGCCCAGTTTATACTATATAACTTACTGATGTTTTTCCATTTAAATGTTTATGTAATACATGGTAATCTATGTTTATATCCAGGCTGGGTTCTTGGCTGTAGAGCCCAGGATTGCCTGGGTGTAATGCCCATATGTGGTTATGTATTATGTATGTTTGTATCAAAGTTCAACTGTAGGGAAGGAATCTGGGCACTAGAAGGCACTTGCCATTAGATGAAGGTTCTTTTAATCCAAGTGTTCCGTTAAGAGGTGCGGGTTACAAACATTATGTGGCGGGGAGGATGACGGATGCATGTTTCGCCTGGTTAGGCTTCCACGGGTCCTAACGGAGCATTTGGATTAAAAGAACCTTCATCTAATGGTGAGTGCCGTCTGTTTCTTCTAAATTTTTGGACATGTATTATGTGTATGTAGTATGTATATGTATCGTAGCTCTGCTCCCTCCGGTAATTCCCACACCTTCATAGCTCTGACCCCACACAGCCCCACCCCTTTATAGCTGCAGCCCTTCATAGTTTTGCCCCGCACCGTCCCTTCACATAGTCGCAGGGCTATGTGAAGGGACTGAGCTATATAAAGGGGTGGGACAAACGGGAGTGGGTGGAGCTATGACTGAGTTAAATAATATATGAACTTAATCATAGATTTTCTGATGATGGCTTCCCTATAATTGGGTTGTCTCATAATCTTAAATGGGTAAAGTTGTAAAGAGCTTGTATTGTTGAATTTTAATTTTTAATAATTCTCTCCTTGTTAAGAACTGAGGTATTTGCTGATTAGACTTCAGAGGTGGATGGTGAATTAGTCAAAGGCGTTTGGTCTCCTAGGCAAGAAGTATAATGCTTACAAGCTATTTCTAATGGAGATTGTAAGGACTGCTCTGAAGGTGACTAGCTGTTGTAGTCTGCTCTATGAACTGCGCATCTTTGATGCTTCAGAGGCAGAGCTGCATCATCTTGCCGCATTGGAGAGTGCATAGTAGGGTCGGTAATGCCCCAATACCTGATATTTGAACTGTTAGACAGAAACATTGGCCCCTTGGGAAGCCAGGAGAGTGGTGTAGTAATGTCAAACACTGAGATAAACTCTTCACTAGTGATGAGCGAGTAGCGAAATATTCATAATCGCTATACTTTGGGCTCGCTATTCAGACCAACATGCGAATATTACAGTATAGGTCAATTATTGACAGGCTGTGCCCACACACATCTGGCCATAAAACAAGTATTTCGGGGGCACTGCAGGAGGGTGCACGTTTTTGCAGTTTCAATGCTTAAAATACCTTGTTGTGCCCCCAGAGAGAGCCTAACATTCAATGTGCTCTCACTGGGGTGCAGACTGGCTTTGTTTACTGAAGGGAGCTGTCAGTTTGTTAGATTGTTCGCAATTGACATATCACTCAAAAGCAACAGTGATACTCACAGAGTAATGAGTATCGCGAATAGTAACTATTACACTCTCTCACCAATACCCTTCACCTTTCTCACAGATCCGCCCCTGTTTGAGGTGTTGCTATTATTGCTTATTATTTATGTCCTTGTGCTTTTCAGTCTGCCAGATGTCTCCAGTCCAACCCCAGAGCCGCCAACAAAGGTAACTCCTTGTGCACGGCATCGGCCTGCCTCGCTGCTGCTAGCATTTTCATTAAGCAGAACTAACACTTTCCTAATAAATTGCAGTAAGTAACACCTTTTATGTCAATGTTTCTTCTTGGGTTTTAATAGTATAACTCCTAAAACTAGTTAGTGAATAAACTGGGAAACAGGAGGGGGATAAGAACTGGAAGATGTCTCTGAAGCATCTCTGGTCAGTTCCATCTTCTGTATCTAAAAATATCAATTTTTTTAAGCATTTCAAAGGCAAACCAGACCTCTTGTGTCTCTTCACAAAGAAACCTTTTTTGGTTCATTTTTAGATTTTTCTGATTGCTAAACATATTAATTTCCAAGATCTGGACCAGAACTTGGTCCAATGATGTTACCAGCTTAACACATTGATTCTTCCCCCTTCTGGACTTAAATGTTAAAGTGTACTGAGTACGTTCCCCCATCTAAATTTGCAGAAAAGGAAAGTGTCCGACAAGCCCGTGGAAGCAGAAGAGGACTACTCAAAAAACAATTCAAATGACAAAGGCAAAAAGGTGGGCATATTACCTAAAACGTCCAGTAAAAAAAGTTTTTAAGTGTAATAAACGTTTCATACAAACCAGATCTGGGCAGCCATATTTATTTCCTTGGTGGGTTATGATGCTTTTCTATCCATGATTGCCTTTTGCTTCTTACTGCCTATCTATTGCCTTTCCAATGTTGGTGTCCTTTTTTGTGTTATATTAATACGTTTATATAGAATTTGTGTAATGTAAAATAAAAGCAAAAATGGAATTTATATATTTTTTTGAGCTTCTGAGAGAAAGAAAAAACTGAACAAAAACAACAAAAAATGAATATGAGGTCTATATAGCTCAAGATATAACTAGAGATCAACAAAGACGAGTGTAAGTCCAGGTACAGAAAACTGCGAGGAGCTCTCCCACTTGGGCCACATTCAAATGTCCATGTATCGTATAAAAAAATAAAGGCTAGATTTTGTATTTTTAAAGGGAACCTGTCAGGTCCCTTGTGCACATACCTAGAATACCTGCCTAACAGTCCCGTCATATAGTAGTTTACATAGATATTTACATGAAGTAATTCTAAAGATTGTTTATAAGATGCTACGTAGGGCTTTGACTAGTCAAAGGGGCGTTGGTTCCATGACCAGCCGGTGCCTGATAACATCCTTTGCCACCGCAGTGCCATCGCTATACAACGCCGCATGTGGCTTTGTATGTCTCAGCATTGAACTTAACTGACACTGGATGTGTGCACCCCAGTTTCCGAGAGGCTCACTGCCCATGATCGGACATTTGTCAGCACTTCCAGTCGTGCATGCTACTCTGAAGCTGGGGTGTATGTGACCCGGCTTTAAAAAGGCGTGCTGCTGATAAACATCCTATCCTAATCAATAAGCCTCTCTGAAGCTGGTGTACGCACACCCAGTGTCAAAGAAGCTCAATGCTGAGGTACAAAGCCACACTGATGACGCTACTGTGATAAAGCATGTTAAGTGGGTCGACTAGTCAGGGGAACTAGCGCCTCCTCAACTAGTCAAAAACTTAATTAGTTTGAGATGCTATCTTTAAAAGTACTTTTTGTGTTAATTGCAAAGTTTATTTTCTTAGGCTGGTTTCACACTACAGTTTTTGCCATTCTGTTAGGGATACATGGGAGGCTAAAAACGATCCTGTTCTGTTCTTTTAAAAACCTATGTTGCTGGATTGGTCATAAATGGCCATCTGGTTTTGTGAATTCAGTCACGGATTTGTTTCTGTCCTGTTTTTTTTTTTTCCCGGGACACAGAATCGAAGACTGTTCTGATTTTGGGCTCCGGTGAAAAAACGGACCAACCCGGACAGAAAAGAATCTAGGGCGATCTGGGACACACAGCATGGGAGTCTATGGGCGCCGAATCTGTGAAAAAGAATTGGATCGTTTCCCGGATCCAGTTTTAGTGCACTGAGCATGCCCAGTACACTAAAACTTCTCTGTTCTTGTAATTTAACTTTAGCAGTGAATCTATATATACTGCTAAAGTAAAAATTAAAAAAAATGGTTAACAATAAAAAATTCTCGCCTGTCCGCTGTGTGTCCCGTGATGCATTCACCTTCTATGGCTTAAGGACCTTTTATCAGCTGACTGGGAAGGAGCGGGGCAATTCGACCAGCTGATGGCTCACATGACCGCATCAGTGCAGTTTAAATCTTTAAACTGCGCTTATGCGGTCATGTGACCCATCAGCTGGTCGAGTTGCCCCGCTCCTTCCCGGTCAGCTGATTAAAGGTCCTTTAGCCATCGGAGGTGAATGCATCGTGGGACACACAGCGGACTGGTGAGAATTTGTTTTTAACCTTACCTTTGTTTAATTTTTGCTTTAGCAGTGTATTTACATACACTGCTAAAGTGAAAGTAAACAGCGCTGACACCATTTCCCTGTGCTTTGCAGGCTCGGCTTCCCCCAGCTCTGTTTGGATCCCTCAAAATCCCGGATCCAGACACACAAATGGCATCCAGAGTTTATAATCTGGACCGGTCTGTTCCTGTTTGTGCAAAAAACAGGATCCCATGGACAGGAACAAACTATAGTGTGAAGCCAGCCTTAGGTGTGTCAGGCTCAGATGAAGACATTCTTATTTCGAATGGTACTTATAGAAATAATATGGTGGCAACTGGTGAGAAGAGGGAATTTGGTGATGGATTCCTTTTAATTCAACACCATATCCAAAGGCTACTTTAGATACTTTTGGATACAACAGTGTAACCTCCAAGTTTTTACTTGCCTGATCCCACTTATCCAGAGATGCATGGAGATCTGTGCAGAGTCCCAGCCCGGTGATATTGGACATTACCTAAACATATTAGGGTGCCTTCACACTGCGGTCAGATCTGGTCCGGGGCTGTCAGGGGTCATAGCTGCCATCCAGCCCCATAGGTTACTATCTGCCATCCGGCTTCCATCTCGCTGAGAGAAGTGGAATTTTTCTCCCGGATACAAAAAACGTTGCTTGCAACGTTTTTGTGTCCGGGGAGACCAACCTTCCCATAATTGGTGTCTCCCGGATCATTCTGGGGCAATCCGGCGCTCCCTTAACATGGGAGCCTATGGGCCCGGATTGCCCCTATCCGTGAACCGGACACCTGCGGCTGCACGCCGCTGTTATAATTCAGGACCGCGGCTAGCTCCCTGCTAGCCGTGGTCCTGAACCATCATCAGCAGCGGCAGCTGCGTCCGGATGCACACCGAACCGGAGGGCATATTAGCCCTCCAGTTCTGTGTGCTGATCCGGTCTGGGGCTGTCAGGTTCACCCCTGACAGGACCGGACCGGACCGCAGTGTGAAGCCACCCTTAGCTGGCTGCTCGTGGATGTCATTCTGAGACCAGGTTACTTAATCTTTTGGCTGGACTGATGATGATCACCTCTAAACTTCATTTATAACAAGTTTCCTAAAATAGGAAAAAGCCTTTCACGTTAAAGATGTGTGGAGACACGGGTCAGTGGGTGCTCTCGTCTACTGGCCCTGGCCGCCTTTAGAAAGACAGCATGGGCCAGGGCTCATCCCAACTGAGTGCCCGAACTCCTTATCTATGGGCAGTACACTACTCAAACAATAGAGGATGAGGGAACCACAACAGTAACACTGTATTGAATCCCCAAGAGTTAAAGGCATATAACGCCAAATAAAACACAAAATGTAACAAGCAACAGAGTCTCACCCTTCCACTGGCACACCAGGGATTAGAATGTTTGTGCCCAGGGATTCCAAGGCCAGTTACTCCAATACAGCAGCACCCCGCTTTTGGCTGGCACTCACCGAGAAAGGAATAGCTGCAAGCGTAGGAAGCTAACCAAGCATAGCAAAGTTTGTAGCCAGGTGACTGAAATGTCCCAACCTGGATATCTTTTAAGTAGTCTCTGGTGCACCTCTAGTTGGGGCTGAAGTCCGTAGACTGAGGCCACAAAGCATATTAACCCCTGGTTAATGAACACACCCCCTTTTATACCCCCATTCACTCCTTTCAGGACATTGGGGACTTCAGGATTGGTGGAATAAGACTGCTCTCATTGACTGAATTTCAAGCTGTATACATAATATCACTATGAATTATGAGTCTCTGGCAGAGGGGATGTGGGGATCAAGTAATTTACATTGAATTAGCAATACACTACCTCCAAGGAATAAAGACTCTGTACCATCTGGCAGAAACAATGACTTGGCAAACATGAGGTAACCAGCAAAAGGTCAATACATCTGGCTCATTAAGAATATTAACGCCAGAACATGCACTGAAACAAGCTGTCTTCACACTATAGTTACTATACTTAATGGCTGCCGCTCTGCTGCTTCTTCCATAGATCAGTGTTTGTTCTCTTGATGTCCATAATGTACCGTATTTTTCGCTTTGTAAGACGCACTTTTAGTCCCCCAACTTTTGGGGGAAAGTGGGGGATGCGTTTAACAAAGCGAAAGTGTGCTTTGGGGGGTGGGAATGGCGGCTCAGGAGCGGTGTCCGGGGCTGAATGGGGCCAGGAGCAGGCTGCAGCTTCGGGCTCATTATCTCCTGTAATATGCACTGCATCCTGCTGTCAATCACCAGCGGGAGCAGCCCATGTTACAGGAGCCGGGTCCGCAGCTGCAGCCTGTATGTATAGTCAGTGCTTTCCACGCTTGCATTGCGTGGAAAGCACTGACTATACCATGGATTGATACTCACCTAGCTTCACCGCTGCCTGCTGACCGCGATATCCCCGCTGTCGGTGTTCTGCCGGCATCCGGGTGCTGTGAGCGTCGCTGCGAGTGACGTCATCACCGAGCGGCGCTCTCAGGACCCGGATGCCGGCAGAGCACAGATGGCGGGGGTATCGCGGTCAGCAGGCAGCGGTGAAGCTAGGTGAGTATCATGTGCGCAAAGATGTGGGGGCTGCAGTGGGGGCTACAGTGCCAGCAGTGGGGGCTACAGTGGGGGCTACAGTGCCAGCAGTGGGGGCTGCACAGTGGGGGCTCCAGTGCCAGCAGTGGGGGCTGCACAGTGAGGGCTCCAGTGCCAGCAGTGGGGGCTGCACAGTGGGGGCTCCAGTGCCAGCAGTGGGGGCTGCACAGTGGGGGCTCCAGTGCCAGCAGTGGGGGCTGCACAGTGGGGGCTCAGTGCCAGCAGTGGGGGCTACAGTGGGCTACATGCCTGCAGTGGGGGCTGCACAGTGGGGGGCTACAGTGCCTGCAGTGGGGGCTACAGTGCCTGTAATGGGGGCTACTGTGCTAGCATGGGGGATATATATATATATACCAGTATTGACATATATATGATTTGTAAGACGGACACTGACATAAGAATGGACCCCATTTAACATAAATTATTTTTTTCTCTTTTCCTTCACCAAATTTGGGGGTGCGTCTTATAATCAGGTGCGTCTTATAAAGCGAAAAATACGGTAAGCTGGGGGTTATAGGGAACTCTGTGGTAAGTCTGAACTATGACTCAGACCATTCTCTGCGCCTTGGTGGACAGTACTGTTGTCATTGATGATGGGACATTCCACACCAAAGCAAGAGTGGCAATGGTTCAGGTTTACCTCAACAGCTTTGCAGTGGCCATTTTCAGTCATGATTTAGAGATGAGCGCTGTGGAGTTGATAAGCCAAACATCCGACTCGCTCTTCAATTCCCCTGAATCTGACTCCAACTCCACCAAAATGGACACTGACACAGACTCCACAGCCATAGCTGTGAAGTTGGCAATTCAAACATCTGACTGTGGCTCCAAGTCAGACTTCTCAATGTCCTGGAACAGACTGATTCCACCCAAAATGGACACAGATTTCAACTTTACAGCGCTGCCTATTTGGCAACTGAACCCTAACGAACACATGGATGTTTAGGTTTGGTGCCGCTGTTTGGGAACTGAACTTGACCCTCGCTGTCACTGATTGGCTGTTCGGGTCTCCACCCACATATAACCAGCCATAAGCAATCCACTTCTGGGGTAGGAGGGCGGGGATTTTTTTTCTTTCTTCTTGTACAGCCACTCTACAGCTGATAACTGTTTTTACCCCTAACCCCCCCCAGTGTGAGCTGATCAAACACTACTGGTAGCTCGCACTTGGCCAGGCACTAGGCGGACCTGAGAATAGTGATGCTCGCTCCAGTGATTTTTTTTTTTTTTCATACCTAGATCACCTGAACCCAAACAGGGTATCTCATCTCTAGTCTTGATGAGACTTGCACCCCAATCTCAGGGACAGGATAGCTGCAGAGCGGTGGCCAGTGGGCAAAGTGACCACATATTAGATATGTGAACATCGAATTTACTGAATGTGAGCAGGAAACCAAATAGAAAGGTGGTGATGTAAACAAGGTGTGGGGTTGTCAGATTTTCTATTACTCCTTTACAAACAAATGTGTAGTACATTTTATGGACCCGGCATATTTACTGTGGGAAAATGAACTATGTTCTTTGCTGTTTCTGTTCACAGACTAATGGTAAGATGACTGCAGCTCAGAAATCCCTGGCTAAAGTGGACAAAAGTGGAATGAAGAACATATCATCTTTTTTTAGTCCAAAGACCAAAACCACAAAATAGTAATGAGAACATTTATATGGAAATTCAATACTTTATGTAATAAAAAATATTGTTTTGATACATGTGGTTTATTTACTGGAGGAAAACCTAAGATTTAGATGTTCTAGTTATTGCTTTTTTACTAAGGCTGTGGTCACACTAATGTCATCATATCTTCTGCTTGTACTGGGCTGCATTTCATTTCTAATAGATACTGACGAATCCTGACTGTCGACACTCCATCATTCCTACCAAAGCAGCCTCCTTTTAGAAAGAGAAAACGGTGTATTTTAAAATAGTAAATTTATACATCTCATTCACATTCAGCTTGGTTATCTATTTGAAGGATGTAGCTAAAAGTTAAATGTAAATAGGTCAAATTCACATTTCAAGGATCAACCTTCTAAGCCACCCAAAGTTTAACCAAATGATACCTTGTAATCCGACGTTTTATTCCGGAGAAATCCACATTTTTCATATATGTAAAGGAGCTGAAAAGAACTGAGGACTAAAGAAGGTCCTACTCTGTAAGAGATTTTAACATGGAAGTCCATGGAAAACGAGTTTGTCATGTCATGAAGGGGTTAATCATCAAAGGTTTACATAGTAACATAGTTTTTAAGGTTGAAGGAAGACTTTAAGTCCATCTAGTTCAACCCATAGCCTAACATGTTGATCCAGAGGAAGGCAAAAAAAAAACCATGTGGCAACACTAAGCTCCACATTGGGGGAAAAAATTCCTTCCTGACTCCAGATACGGCAATCAGACTAACTCCCTGGATCAACGTCCTATCAAAGAATCTAGTATGTATAACTGATAATATTATAGTTTTCAAGAAAGGCATCCAGGCCCTTCTTAAATGTTAGTAGTGAGTCACTCATTACAACAGCATGTGGCAGAGAGTTCCATAGTCTCACTGCTCTTACAGTAAAGAATCCCCGTCTGTGATTATGATTAAACCTTCTTTCCTCCAGACGTAGAGGATGCCCCCTTGTCCCCGTCTCAGGCCTAAGAGTAAAGAGATCATTAGAAAGGTCTCTGTACTGCCCCCTCATATATTTATACATTATTATAAGATCACCCCTAAGCCTTCGTTTTTCCAAGCTAAATAACCCCAAGTTTAATAACCTGTCTTGGTATTGCAGACCCCTTAGTCTTCTAATGACTTTTGTCGCTCTTCTCTGGACCCGCTCTAGTTCAGCTATGTCTTTCTTATACACCGGAGACCAGAATTGTACACAGTATTCTAAGTGTGGTCGCACTAGTGACTTGTATAGAGGTAAAATTATGTTCTCCTCATGAGCATCTATGCCTCTTTTAATGCATCCCATTATTTTATTTGCCTTTGCAGCAGCTGCCTGACACTGGCCACTAAATGTGAGTTTATCATCTATCCATACACCCAGGTCTTTTTCAGTGACAGTTTTGCCCAGTGTTTTACAATTAAGCACATAATTATACCTTTTGTTTCCTCTGCCCAAGTGCATGACTTTACATTTATCCCCATTAAAGCGCATTTGCCATTTAGCTGCCCAAGCTTCCAGTTTACATAAATCCTCCTGTAATATAGAATTGTCCTCCTCTGTATTGATTACCCTGCAGAGTTTAGTGTCATCTGCAAATATTGAGATTCCACTCTGTATGCCCCCTACAAGGTCATTAATAAATATATTAAATAGAAGCGGGCCCAACACTGACCCCTGTGGTACCCCACTGTTAACTGTGACCCATTCTGAGTGTGTTCCATTAATAACCACCCTTTGTTTCCTATCACTAAGCCAGTTCTTAACCCACTTACACATATTTTCCCCTATCCCCATTGCCCTCATTTTATGTATCAACCTTTTGTGTGGCACCGAATCAAAAGCTTTTGAAAAATCCATATACACCACATCCACTGCATTTCCTTGGTCCAGTCCAGAACTTACTTCTTCATAGAAGCTTATTAGATTAGTTTGACAGGAACGGTCCCTCGTAAAACCATGTTGATAATGGGTCATGAGGTTATTTTTGTTCAGATACTCCAGTATAGCATCTCTTAGAAAACCCTCTAGGATTTTACCCACAGTAGAGGTTAAGCTTACTGGCCTATAATTTCCAAGATCAGTTTTTGTCCCCTTTTTGAATATTGGCACCACATTTGCTATACGCCAGTCCTGTGGTACAAACCCTGTTATTATGGAATCTTTAAATATTAAAAATAATGGTCTATCTATGACAGTACTTAATTCCTGCAGCACTCTGGGGTGTATCCCATCCGGGCCCGGGGATTTGTCAATTTTAGTGATTTTTAGATGATGCCGTACTTCCTCTTGGGTTAAGCAGGTGACATTTAATTGAGACTTTTTGTTATCACTGATCATATTGTCTGTCATGGGATTTTCTTGTGTAAATACTGTTGAAAAAAAGTCATTTAGCATATTGGCTTTTTCCTCATCCTCATCCACCATTTCACCCAGACTATTTTTAAAGGGGCCAACACCATCATTTTTTAGTTTCTTACTATTTATGTAGTTAAAAAATATTTTGGGATTCTTTTTACTTTCTCTGGCAATGAGTCTCTCTGTCTCAATCTTTGCTGCCTTGATTTGCTTTTTACAAATGTTATTTAATTTTCTGTATTTATTTAATGCCTCATCACTACCTACTTGCTTTAATTCCCTAAATGCTTTCTTTTTGTCACATATTGCACTTCTTACCGCTTTATTTAGCCATAGTGGTTTCCTCCTATTTCTAGCATGCTTATTCCCATAGGGTATATATTGTGCACATGTCCTATTCAGGATGCGAATAAACATCTCCCATTTGTGTTGTGTACTTTTATGTCTCAGGACATCGTCCCAGTTTATTGCAATAAGGCTGGCTTCACATTAGCGTTTGTGTCTGCATGCTGATGGCATGCAGACACAAACGCTGTCAGAAGCAGTGTCCAAATGATGTGTCCGCAGCGGATAATGTCCGCCTGCGGACACATCACTATGGAGCCCGGCAGCCAATCGGCGCTGTCCGGGGCGGGCCGGGGGCGGAGATCAGCGCCGGAGATCTCCGCCCCCCCCGGCCGCCGGTAAGCTCCGGGACTGTCGGCGGGGAGAACAGCTGATGTGAGAGCTGTTTGAATCTTCCCGCGCCGACACTGAGAGGAGATGTCGGCGCGGGAAGATTCAAACAGCTCTCACATCAGCTGTTCTCCCCGCCGACATCGCTAGGAGATTACAGGCGGCGGGGAGAAGGAGGACAGCAGAGGCTGAGCTGATCTCCCGGTGGCCGTCGGTGAGCTCCTGTGACATCACCGGCGGCCACCGGGAGATTTTTCAATGGGTCCGCAGCGTTCTCCTGCGGTGTCATGCAGAGGACACTGCGGACCCATTGAAGCCAATGCATTTTTTGTACGCTTGGGGACGCTTGCTGATTGTCCAAGCTCCCCAAACGCACAAAAAAACCCAACATGCTGCGTCCCGGGTGCGGATGCTGGACACCGGAAGCAGCAGATATCGTCCGCATCCGCACCCGAACGCAGCAAACGCAGGCACCATGCGTTCCTATGTTAAACATAGGAACGCAGTGCGCATGCGTTTGACTGCGTATGGGAACGCAGCAATACGCTGCCTTCCCATACGCAAATGTGAAGGCAGCCTTAGATCATCTCTCAACCGTTGGAAATTTGCTTTCCTGAAGTTTAGTGTCCTTGTGGCCCCTTTACTACACGTCTTAGTAAAGGATACTTGAAAGCTTATTAAGTTATGATCACTATTACCCAAGTGACCTCCAACCCGTATATTTGATATGCGGTCTGGCCTGTTGGTTAATATTAGGTCCAGCAGTGCCCCCCTTCTTGTTGGTTCCTGAACCAGTTGTGAAAGATAATTGTCTCTCATAGTTTTCAAAAACTTATTACCTTTGCTGGAACTGCAGGTTTCTGATCCCCAATGTATTTCAGGGTAGTTGAAGTCCCCCATAATAATGACTTCTCCCTGAGTCGCTGCTTCATCTATTTGCTTTATGAGGATATTCTCCTCCACTTCCATTATTGTTGGGGACTTATAACAAACCCCTATCAGTAATTTATTATTTTTTCCCCCTCCCCTTATCTCCACCCACAGAGACTCTATATTTCCATTAGATTCACCTATATTATCACGCAGGATGGGTTTTAAGGATGATTTTACGTATAAACATACACCTCCTCCTCGCCTATTTGTACGGTCATTTCTGAACAGACAATAGCCCTGTAAATTAACAGCCCAGTCATGGCTCTTGTTCAGCCAAGTCTCCGAAATCCCCACCATGTCATAATTATTTTCCAATAAAATCAATTCTAATTCCTCCATTTTGTTGGTGAGGCTTCTGGCATTAGTGAACATGCACTTTATGCATCTCTCTTTACCTCTCTTCCTTCCTACTAGTTTGACTGTTCTAACCCCACCCCCCATGCCACCCCCAATTTTATTACTTGTGCCCAGGTTACTGTTTACACTATCTTCCCCTCCTATACAATGAATACCCTCCCCCCCCAATCCCTAGTTTAAACACTCCTCCAACCTTCTAGCCATTTTCTCCCCCAGCACAGCTGCACCCTCCCCATTGAGGTGCAGCCCGTCCCTAGCATAGAACCTGTAGCCAACAGAGAAGTCGGCCCAGTTCTCCAGGAACCCAAACCCCTCCTTCCTACACCAATTCCTGAGCCACTTATTTATCTCCCTAATCTCCCGTTGCCTCTCTGGTGTGGCACGTGGTACAGGCAGTATTTCAGAGAATACTACCTTGGAGGTCCTTGCCTTAAGCTTGCAGCCTAATTCCCTGAAATCATCTTTAAGGACCTTCCACCTACCTCTAACTTTGTCATTTGTGCCAATGTGCACCATGACTGCTGGCTCCTCACCAGCCCCTCCCAGTAATCTGTCAACCCGATCAGCGATGTGCCGGACTCGAGCGCCAGGTAGGCAGCACACTGTTCGACGATCCCTGTCTTTGTGACAGATTGCCCTATCTATTCCCCTAATAATTGAGTCCCCCACTACCAGCACCTGTCTGGCCTGCCCTACTCTCCTGTTTTCCCCCTTACTGGAGCTGACACTCCTCTGGCTTTCAGAGGTCATGCCCTGCTGCAGCAGTGCTATCCCTGAACTCACACCCCCCTCATCTGCCAACATAGCAAATTTATTGGGGTGTGCCAGATCAGGGCTAGCCTCCCTGGCACCCTTCCCTCTACCCCGCCTTCTAACTGTCACCCAGCTAGCTACCTCACGGTCCTGCAACTCCATACTACCATCCTCCCCCACATCTATCCCATTGAGCAGCTGTTCAGTGAGCAGCAGACTCCTTTCCATATTGTCTATGGATCTCAGCGTTGTCAGTTGTTCATTTAGATCCAGTATCTGGGCTTCCAAATGCACAACGTACTCACATCTCACACAGCAGTATGCACCCTCGGCCGGCGGGTCAAGGAATGCATACATGTGGCAAGATGTACACTGGATGGCATTGCCAATCATGGAGCTCATTTCCTAATGGGGATTGCACCAGACAGAAATGATAAGTAAAAAGAAATGCAAAGTATTAATTAAATACAACCAGCAATTCAGTAAATCCTCCCTTCCAAACTCCCTGAATCCAAAGTCACTGAATCACAAGTCACACACTTACTTCTGTCGCACTTGCGCTCTGTCACACGCAGCTCGTCACACTCGCTAGCAACTCGGATATATAGAGGTTTTTTTTCCCTTAGCAGAAAATCAGCCTGTATCTCAGTGCACTTCCAAAGTTTGAGAACAATCAAATGTGAAGCGACCAGGAACCCATTATCCTCTGGTTCTGTCATATTCCAGAACTGCAACCGCCCCCACACTCCCCAGGAGAGCCCTGAAGAACAAGGTGTCCAGTTCTCAGAGATATAGCCTAGGTAGGAGAGGCTGATACCTGACCACTTGACAAGACTCGGAAGTGGAAACCTCTTGACCCATTTGTTTGACAGACTCTATGGATGAAGAGTGGCTACTGTATATACTCTAGTATAAGCCGAGGCCCCTAATTTTACCCCCAAAAACTGGGGAGACCTGTTGACTCTAATATGAGCCTAGGGTGGAAAATGCAGCACCCCCCATCCTGGTATATAACCCCTCATCACTGTAGATAGCCCCTCATAATGGTGTATATAGCCACTCATAATGTGCCTGCATCCCTAGTATATAGCTCCCCCATCACTGGTATATATTGCCCTCATCACTGGCATACCTCCCTCATCACAGTATATGCCCCAATCACTGTTATATAGCCCCCAATCACGGTTATATAGCCTCCATCACTGGTATATAGCTCCTCTTTACTGTATATAGGCCCCCATCACTGGTATTAGCACCCACATCTTTGGTGTATAGCCTCTATCACTAATATATGGCCCCCATCATTTGTTTAGGGCCCCATGCTGGCACTCGCCATAAAATAACAACCGGTCTTACCTTCCGACAATTCTGTGCACTGTCTGCGGGCTCCATGCGTCCTCCCTCTGGTCTGCTGGCTTCTAATCATGTGACCGCGGCACAGCAGCGATGATGTCACTGATGCGCCGGTCCCATGATTAGAAGCCAGCAGACCGGAGGGAGGACGCATGGAGCCCGCAGACAGTGCACAGAATCTTCGAAAGGTAGTAAGACCGGTTGTTATTTTATGGTGAGTGCCAGCATGGGGTCCTAAACAAATGGTGGGGGTGGCGAGAGTCCAAAATTGGCCCCACATCCGCCTCCCATTTCTCTCTGAATGTGACCGGGTGCCGTTACATGAGTGAATCCAGGACCCCTCTGTACATAAAGGTGGGGTCACACCAGGCGATTCTGGCCGGCGATGTCGGAAGCGATGTGCAGGTGCCCGCTCGCTTCCGACATCGCAGGCCAGCTGTCACACGGCACGACGTTGCCGGTGACGCGGCGGCGATGTGGGCGGAGCCATCGCTCGCTGGGCTGGGCTCAGCCCAGCGAGCAATCCTCAGCAACGCTGCGATATAGGCTGGATCGCACCGCCAACAGTGTCAGAAGGCGCGATCCACCTAATCGCTGGTCACAGGTTGCCAGGTTTATGAATATGTTCATAAACCTGTCAACCTGCGACCAGCGATAATTTGCAGTTGCGTCGCGCTGTCACACAGCGCAATGCACTTGCAATATCGCCCGCGACATCGCTGTGACGTCACTTTGCGGCGATGTCGCGGGCAACATCGCTACGTGTGACCCCACCTTAAGAGTGATGATCCGCCTTTTGCCCCTCAGCAACCTGATAAGATTCACCAAGTTGTCCGTTTGCACAACTATATGTGATAATCTAAGACTAAGTTATTGAGCAATGGTGTGCCGCAGCTGTAAGTATTGGAAGAATAGAGATTGATTCAAAAGGAATTACTTCCTGGGCCCCTCGAAGGTTTTGAGTACGCGACCAAAAAACAGATGCAACATGAACCATATACCCACACATTTACACTGACCAAATCCCCTAAAGCGCAGTAACTCCTCCAACCTGGGTCAAACCAAAACAGCATGTATCGCGTGAGCTCTGTTATGCCTCTCCATTGTTTAACAAATTTTATCCATCATGAATTGTCTGGGACTCACTCGGAACCTACGAGCCTCCAGACTAGCAAACAACGGATCCCTTCCCGACCATGAACTCGATAAGCATTCCAGCTGTTGTAGATTGTGTGGGTTGACCCCAGCCCACCATGTGCTGACACTGAGATGCCGCATAGTAAACCCATGGGTTTGGGTCCACCAGACCCACCTCTTCCTTTGACCTCTGTAAATGTTCCAATTAGATACGTGCCTGGCTACCTTTCCAAATCAAATCCCGAAAAAGAGTGTTAATCCGGTAGAATATTTTTTTGTGCCAGTCAGACCGGAGTGTTATGGATTACATAGAGCAGTTGAGGGATAAGGATCATTTAATTAAATTAACTTTACCTGCCATGGACAGGAGCAGCTTCTTCCACGCCCCAATCTTTTGCTAGAATCTACCAATAAGAGTAGTCAAATTGAGCCACTCATAGTCCTCCAAATTAGCCGAAATCACAATGCCAAGATTTTAAATTCACTAACCACCCGCAATGGGATATCGGGGTCCAGCGTCAGGGGAGCCGCCGCATCCAAGGGGAGAAACACGGATTTATCCCAGTTAATGGACAGTCCTGAAATAGATCCAAACTTTTCAATGGTTGTCATAGCAGATCTTGGAGAGTCTCATGGTTGGCCAGACACTGCAACACATCATTCACATATAAGGCTACCTTCTCTACATGGCTCCCATACTGGAATCCCCAAATGTCTCCATTACCCCGAAGCACTGCTGCCAATGGCTCCACAGCAAGGGGGACAGGGGGTTCCCCTAAATAGAGAGAAGCTTCCTGACAAATGGCCATTTACTCGTATTTTAGCACTGGGGGCCGCATAAATCAGACATACCCAGCTAATGAACTGCTCCCCAAATCCCATGCTTCTCATTACTGCCCAAAGGTACCTCCACTCCACGCTATCAAATGCCTTGGTGGCTTCTAGGGAAACTATTACCCTTTGTCCTGTGTTATCCGCCGTTGCCTGCATGTTCAAATATAGGTGCCTAAGGTTCGTTGCAGTGCATTTATTGGGCATAAAACCTGATCGGTCTTGGTATATTAGGGATTCAATGACTTTATTGAGTTAGTTAGCCAATAACTTAATGTCAGTTGTCAATAGTGAAATTGGACAATATGGAGCTGAATCTTGTCAGGTCTTTACCTTGTTTTGGCAATACAACAATTATGGCTTCTCGCATGGAGCGCAGCAGCTCCCCCCTCTGCCAAGCCAGCATTGTACACTCCCAGCAAAGCAGGAAGAAACATGCTCTTATATTTCTTGTAGACTTTCCCTGTAATTCCGTCCCCTCTGGGGCCTTGTCAATTAGGCATAGAGGCTAGAGCAGCTTCAATTTCCTCCAAGTTCAAAAGGCTCATTTAGAAGTCTCTGCTCCACTAATGAGAGTCGGGGAAGCTGCACCTCTGCTAACAAATAACAATCTCCTCCGTTGGCTGCATTTGGGACTTATACAAATCCGAGTAGAATCCCATCAAACCCTCCAGAATGGCCCTACTACACGTGTGCTCACACCCATCTTTCCCCTTTAATTTAGGGATATATGCAGAATCTCTCTGAGCTGCCACTACCTGGGACAAAACATGACCATCCCTCTCCCCTTTCTCATAGAATTTCATCATATGAAACATTTGTTTCCTTTCTGCAGTTTTCATGGCCATCTTTCATACCTCCTTTTGCATTACTCTCAATAGTTCCTGAGCCTCAGGTGTTTGCTCCTCAATGCCTCTTGAGCTCCCTCCAATGCCCTGATCAACACTTGGTCTCTCCTACCCATTTCTGCTTTGACTCGTGATATTTGTTTTATACATAACCCTCTTAAATAGGCCTTCATGGCTTCCCTGACCATCAACACCGAGGCGGACCCTCAAAAACAATAATTCCATATGGCATATATTCAAGAGCTCTCAGGCGGAAAGCCTAACTTCGCTCAGCGACTCAAGACACAACAATTCATATATATAAAGGAAGAACAAGTAGTGGAGCCATAACTGCTCTCAATTTGCATTCAAAAACTTATTTCTCCTTCGCCTCATTGGGGGACACAGGACCGTGGGTGTTATGCTGCTGTCCACTAGGAGGCGACACTAAGCAATCTGCAAAAGAGTAACAGTGGCTCCTCCTCCTCAGTATACACCCCTGGGCAGGCACTGCCTCCTCAGTTTTTGCTTAGTGTCGAAGGAGGCACACGACCATTTTTACTCTCATCTTTTTTTTTTTTTTTCTTCCGATGAAGAAAAGTGGGTCCGGTGTGACCCCCGGCATGCTCCCTCCTCGGCCACCCACTGTTGGGGCGCTAGGTTGAGGTTGAGAATCCATACATATGCCGTACTCCTTTCTCGGCCTCCCACTGTTGGGTTGCTGGGTTAAAGTTGAGACAGCCCAGCATAACACCCTCCTTCCTCATTCCCTTCGGTCTGAGGTGAAGTAGAAGCTGACGGCCTGCCAGATGACGTCCCCTAATCACCCCTGGGTGTTTTAGGCAGTGGCACCACAGGTATCAGCAGCCCCTGGCTGCAGGGGCTGGAGATGTACGGCTGCCTGCAGCACAGGCTAGCAGGATATACAGTTTCAAGATGCTGAGGCTGCATGGAGGGGGCTCTTGCAATCCAGCACAGGCTTCCAGTGCTTTGCACAGCCTGCACAGCTGAGGGGCACACAGCACAAGGACGTGCAGCTGCATCCACTGGAGCAGCTTGCACATACTGTGGAGCACCCCCCTGATATACTGGCGGTTCCCCCGCCAGTACCTTCACCTATGCCCCCGGGACCTTCTTGTCCCGTTTTTCTGGGCCCCCCAGCGCCGTTTTCGCGCCTCCGCGCCGGCCCCTCACTATTTCCGGAGGCCTCAACTAATTGAGGCCCCGGCTTGGGCCTAGCGCGGAAGCCGCAACCCACTGCACCGCCCCCGTCCCGCCCCGCCGGATGACGCGGACGCGCGTCATACTGGGGGCGGAGCCGAGAACGGGCGCGTTTTCCAGCAAGGAGCCCGCCCGTTTAGCTCCGCCCCTTCCTCCTTCCTGCACGGACGCCATTAGCCCTGCACGTGGACCCGGCCTCAGCCATCCGGGGGGACACAGGATCCAGGCGGCCTGTCACAGCGGCGCTGGGGGCTGGTAAGACCTCTGCAGGGATCTCCTCTGCAGAGGTTTCTCTGTCTCTCTCTATCTCTCCCCTCTGTATCCCCCTGCAACAGGCACTGTTAGACCACAGTGACCCTACTCAGCCCCTCAACTAAGGGCCCAGGCACCTAGCTGGACAGCTAGACAGTGCCTGATTACACAGGGGACTCCTGGTTACCTTATATACTGCTCACTGCCCATACCACAATGTCTGGCAATAAGAGTAAGAAAGGCTCCAAGGCAGCCAGCACTTACTATGCTACCTGCACTATTTGTCAGGCTGACCTCCCTGCAGGATGCACCTCGCCACATTGTGAGAGCTGCACGCAGGCTGCGGACACTGAGACCCCCACTACCCGGGCTTCTGACAGTGCCCCTGACCCTACCCCTGCGTGGGCCACGGTCATGTCTCAGAATATGACGCAGTCCATGGACAGATTGTCTGACACACTGCTGCAGTTTATGCAAGCCCGTTCGCCACCTGCAGCCGCTGTTCAGGCTTCTGCGTCGCAGCAGGAAGTCCCAGAACCGCGACAGACTGCTGACCCTGACCCGTCAGCCTCCGACTGGCCGTAAGAGACCAACCACCTTCTCCAGAGTCCCATGCAGGCTCTGCAGCCTCTGCTTCCCGAAGGCGTCAAGATGACGCGCAGGACTCCGAAGGTCTCTGCTCTTCGAGCTCGGAGGATCACTTAGATGACTCCCTAGATTTGGATACGACCGATACGGTCGCGTTGGTGGAGGATTTAATTACTTCCATTAACCAGGTTCTGGAGGTGTCAGACCCTCCGGCTGATACTCCAGAGCATAAGGTGTCCTTTAAAAGGGCCAGGAGACCACATAAGCATTTCTCGGACCATCCAGAGTTCCAGGAAATCCTCAAAAAACATAGGTTACACCCTGACAAAAGGTTTGGTAACCGTAAGGCGCTGGAAACCCGTTATCCTTTTCTGCCTAAGGTCACCCAGGATTGGACAGATCCGCCACAGGTGGACCCTCCTGTTTCTCGTCTCGCTACTAAGACCCTCGTGTCCTACCGACAGTTCATCCATAAAGGACGCCACTGACCGTCAGGTGGAGCAGATGGCGAAGTCCGTCTTTGAGGCCTCAGGCTCTTCTCTAGGGCCTGCCTTTGCCTCGGTTTGGGCTTCAAAGGCTATTATGACTAGAGCTAATTCCGTACACTCGGCCCTACGGTCTTTGCAGGTCGACCCAGCCTTGTTAGACCAGGTTGCCCAAATAGCGGTGACCGCCGAATACTCCATGCACGCTGCCTTCGATTCAGCTAACTGTGCCGCGGCTGCGGCTTCCAACGCCATAAACCATCAGGCGAGCCCTCTGGTTGAGAGAGTGGAAAGCAGATGCAGCGTCTAAAAAGTCGCTCACCTGCCTTCCGTACAACGGTGGACGTTTATTCGGCGAAAAGCTGGATCAATTGATTTCAGATGCCACTGGGGGTAAGAGTACCTCTCTTCCACAACGTCAGATTAAGCGACCCTTCTCTCGTCGCCAACAAACCCGTTTCCGGTCCTTTCGGAACTCCTTTGGTTGGTCAGTCTCGAAACCCCCGACGGCGGCCAATAGGTCCCCCCGTAGGGAACGCTCCCAGACGACACGGAAGACTGGTGCAAACTGGCAGTCCCATTCACGCCAGTCCAGAGCCAAGGGTTCAAAGCCCGGCAGATTTTCTTCTTCCTGACTCCCCCCCTTCGGGAGACACTATTCAGGTTGGCGGCCGACTTCCTCGCTTTCGTCAGGTCTGGCTCGCTTCTACCGACGACAAGTGGGTACACACCTTGGTGTCTTCCGGATACGCCATAGAATTCACGGTCTATCCTCCAAATCGTTTTTTTCTGTCAATCCCACCTGCTCATCCCCCCAAAGCTCGCGCCTTCTTTCATGCGGTCGATTCCCTTTTGAAAGCCGGTGTCATCATTCCGGTACCGCCAGCCGAACGCTTCCAAGGGTTCTACTCCAACCTGTTTGTGGTACCCAAAAAAGGAGGGGCTGTTCGCCCCATTCTGGATCTGAAACAGTTAAACTCCTTCGTGAAGGTTCGGCATTTCCGCATGGAGTCACTGCGCTCCATCATAGCGTCCATGGAGAAGGACGAATTTCTCGCGTCCAAGACATACAGGACGCTTACCTCCATATCCCGATCGCGACAATTCACCAGCGGTTTCTCCGATTCGCCATCGACCGGGATCATTATCAGTTTGTGGCCCTCCCGTCGGCCTAGCGACGGCCCCCAGGGTGTTCACCAAGGTCATGGCGGCTGTCATGACCATACTGCACACAAGAGGAATGGTAGTCCTACCATACCTAGACGATTTGCTCATCAAAGCTCCCTCCTTCAGGGAGTGTCAGCAGAGTGTTTCCATCACGGTGGACACCCTGCGTCGGCTAGGCTGGTTGGTGAATCTGCGGAAGTCATCGCCAGTTCCGTCACAATTTCTAACATTCCTCGGGATGCTTTTCAACACCCCCAGGGGTCTGGTCCTCCTCCCTCAGGACAAGGCGAAGGCCCTTCGACAGGGGGTCCACAGTCTTCTACAGCCGTGTCCTCATTCACTTCGGTTCGCCATGAGAGTCTTGGGAAGGATGGTTGCCTCTATGGAGGCGGTGCCGTTTGCTCAACTTCACCTCAGGCCTCTCCAACGGGCAATTCTGACTTCGTGGAACAGGAATCCTTCTGCCCTGGACAAGTTATTCCGTTTGTCACCTGCAGCAAGGAGTTCCCTCCATTGGTGGCTCAAACCTCGTTCCCTCACAAGGGGGAGGTCCTTTCTACCGGTTTGCTGGAAGATAGTCACCACCGACGCAAGCCTCAGCGGATGGGGAGCGGTACATCGTCGTCACACAGCACAGGGAACATGGTCCCCAGCGGAGTCGGCCGAGCCCATCAATCTCCTGGAAATCCGGGCCATATTTCTAGCTCTGAAGGCCTTTCATTCCATGCTGGCAGGCACACAGGTACGGATTCAGTCGGACAATGCCACGGCCGTGGCATACATCAACCATCAAGGCGGAACACACAGTCTCCAGGCCATGCACGAAGTGCAACGCATTCTCCACTGGGCAGAATCGACGAACTCGACGCTGTCAGCAGTTCATATCTCAGGAGTGGAAAACTGGGAAGCGGATTTTCTCAGCCGCCAGGGCATGGACTCGGGAGAGTGGTCCCTACACCCCGACGTGTTCCAACAAATCTGCCGTCGCTGGGGGACCCCGGACGTAGACCTGATGGCATCTCGCCTCAACACGAAGGTTCCCAGGTTTATGGCCAGATCTCACGACCCGCAAGCACTAGGGGCGGATGCCCTAGTTCAGAACTGGTCCCAGTTCCAGCGGCCTTACATCTTCCCTCCTCTGCCTCTCATTCCCAGAGTCATGCGGAAGATAAAACAAGAGGGCATTCAACTCATTCTCATAGCCCCAGACTGGCCCAGACGGGCATGGTACGCCGATCTCGTCCAGCTCGCGGCGGACGTTCCTTGGCGCCTCCCTTGTCGTCCCGACCTTCTGTCGCAGGGACCGTTTTACCACCAGAATTCAGACGCCCTGAATTTGATGGCGTGGCCCTTGAGACCTGGGTACTAACCCAAGCGGGTTTCTCCCCTGCCGTTATTCAGACCATGATCAGAGCTCGGAAGTCGGCATCGGCAAAGATTTATCATCGCACCTGGAAAGCCTTCTTCGCATGGTGCTCTTCTCGAGATCAACCCCTCTTCCCTATTCCTTGCCGCTAGTTCTAGGGTTCCTTCAGTCGGGGTTGGAGTCTGGTCTCTCACTAGGTTCCCTTAAGGGTCAGGTCTCGGCTCTTTCAGTACTCTTTCAATGTCGCCTTGCTGTTAAGCCACAGGTTAAAACTTTTCTCCAGGGAGTTAATCGCATCGTCCCTCCGTACAAACGACCGTTAGATACATGGGACCTTAACCTGGTACTTACGGCTCTGCAGGAACCTCCATTTGAACCTCTTCGGGATATCTCCCTCCACTTTCTGGTTCTGAAGGTGGTTTTTCTAGTGGCTATCACTTCTCTTCGCCGAGTGTCCGAACTCTCAGCGCTTTCCTGTAAGCCACCCTTCCTGGTGTTCCATCAGGACAAGGTCGTCCTACGCCCGGTGCCGTCATTCCTGCCTAAGGTTGTCTCCTCTTTCCATTTGAATGAGGATATTTCATTGCCTTCCTTTTGCCCTGCTCCGGTTCACAGGTTCGAACGAGCCCTGCATACTCTGGATCTCGTCAGGGCGCTTCGCATTTATGTCTCCAGAACTGCACATTTCCGTAAGTCAGACACTCTGTTCATTCTGACGGAAGGCCCCCGTAAGGGTATGCCAGCTTCCAAGGCTACACTGGCTAGATGGATTAGATCAGCTATCCAAGAGGCCTACAAGATGAAAACTACTCCTCTTCCAGCGGGGATCAAGGCACATTCTACCCGAGCCGTGGGGGCCTCCTGGGCCATTCGGCACCAAGCCTCGGCTCTCCAAGTGTGTAAGGCGGCCACCTGGTCGAGCTTACACACTTTTACCAAGCACTACCGTGTTCATACCCAGTCCTCGGCGGACGCTAGTCTGGGTAGGTGCATCCTTCAGGCGGCGGTTGCCCACCTGTAGGTGTTTCTCTGTTCACTGACTTGTTCAGTATCATTAGTTCCATTGTCTTTCCCACCCAGGGACTGCTTTGGGACGTCCCACGGTCCTGTGTCCCCCAATGAGGCGAAGGAGAAAAGGAGAATTTTGTATACTTACCGTAAATTCCTTTTCTCTTAGCCTCTAATTGGGGGACACAGCACCCACCCTGTTGGCCATACGGCCTTGTTTCTAGTGGTTTTTGTTACTCTTATATTGTTACGTTATGGCCTTGCCAGGCTTTGTTGGTATTGGTTAACCTTGTTACTTCTCCTACTGCTTTAGCACAAAACTGAGGAGGCAGTGCCTGCCCCAGGGTGTATACTGAGGAGGAGGAGCCACTGTTACTCTTTTGCAGATTGCTTAGTGTCGCCTCCTAGTGGACAGCAGCATAACACCCACGGTCCTGTGTCCCCCAATTAGAGGCTAAGAGAAAAGGAATTTACGGTAAGTATACAAAATTCTCCTTTTTATAGAAAGATGAGACAACACATATCAACACTATTGTGCTGGATAACAGGTGATAATATTAAAATTGCTTCAGCACAAGGTATATCATGATTTCATACAAATTAACATGATTGGACAAGCAACACAGTAGTAATTGACATTTCACAATCAGTGATCTATATAGCATAAATAGGAAACCACTCCTTGTAAGGGAATGTATATCATAAGTATACTATAGGGTCCTGTCGTCACAAATAATTAACCCACATATGTTATTTAATAAAACTTCAGCATAATATCACTGGAAAGGCCACTTCACACACACACAGATATCTGAGTCCAATATCTGAACAGATCTCTGGTTGCAGTGAAATCATGGACACATTGCTCCATTTCGTGGCTGTGTACAACATGGAGCAATGTATCCATGATTTCACTGCAACCAGAGATCTGTTCAGATATTGGACTTAGATATCTGTGTGTGTGAAGTGGCCTCCAGGTGTACAAGTGAACATTGTTCCAACCCATGAACCCATCAGGCTGATTCATACCTAAGGTGCGAGTGCAAGGAGGGGGGAGGGGATCCCCTGTGAACCGGACTCCTCTACGAATGTTTCGCTTATTCACTGCATATGGTTTCATCATGAGGAGTCCGAGGCGGACCCTGTATTCTAAAATACTCTTAACTCCTCCATATGACCATCCAGATCTATCAACTGGAGCCTGAATGGGTTTAACCCCTTAACGACATAGGACGTTGTGCAACGTCCTGTGTTTCTGCCCGTTCCCGACACAGGACGTTGCACAACGTCCTGGCAGATTTGAGCTGCTGCAGCTCCTGTGAGTGGGATCGCTCAGGTGTCACAGATGCTGCTGCTCTGTGACAACCTGTAGATGACCCCACAGGAGGTGGATTAACCCCCCGTGCCCAGGACCCCTCCGATCAGCAGTTTAAAAGTGAAACTGCCGATCGGAGGGAATCATAGGGATTCACCCCTCCAGATCTGATTGAAGCTCTCCAATCAGATCTGGAGGGGCGGATCGGCAAGTGCCCACCCCTCCACAGCCCCCTCCAGCACCAGGACCTACAGGGGCCCCCCCAGAACCGCCCCCCCCCTCTATTGTTATGTATATGCCGGCGGGCTGCAGCCGCGGCTGCGCTCGCCGACCACAGTGCCTGGTCCCCTCCTATGGACCCCCCTAGGCAGCCCCCCCCCTAGGCAGCCCCCCTCCAGGCAGCCCCCACCCCTCACCTCCTGCGGCGGGCTGCACACATCGGTGCACCCGCCGCTGCGTCCGGCTGTGCAGCTCCTCGGCCGGCCGGTCGGTGGCCCCGCCTCCTCTCCCCGCCTCCTCTCCCGGCCTCCTCCTGCTAATCGGTCTATCGGAGGAGAGTATGTATGTTGTATGTATGTATGTCTATGATCTATGTATGTATGTATCATGTATATCTGTATCATGTATCTATGTATGTATGTATGCATGTATGTATGTATGTGCATGTATCTATGTATGGGATTAGTATGCATGTATCTATGTATGTATGTATGTATGCTATGTATGTATGTATGATTAGTATCTATGTATGTATGTATCTATGTATGTATGTATGCATGTATGTATGTATGCTATGTATGCATGTATGTATGTATGCATGTATCTATGTATGTATGTACTATGTATTATGTATGCATGTATGTATGTATGTATGTATGCATGTATGTATGTATGCATGTATCTGTATGTCATGTATGTATGCTTATGTATGCATGTATGTATGCATGTATGTAATGCATGTATGTATGTATGCATGTATGTATGTATGTATGTATGCATGTATTATGCAATGTATGTATGCATGTATGTATGCATGATGATGGATCATGCATGTATGCATGTATGTGCTATGTATGTATTGTATGCATGTATCTATGAATGATTGATGGATGGATGGATGATGGATGATGGATGGATGGGGGTGCTGCGTGTGCGTGCGTGGACGTGAGCGTACATGAGCGTGCGTGGACGTGTGCTGCGTGGACGTGTGCATAGATGGATGTGTGCGTGGATGTGCGTGCGTGGATGTCAGATCGTGCTGGATGTCAGCATGCGTGAATGTAGCATGCGTGCGTGGATGTGGTGCTTGCGTGGATGTGCGTGCGTGGATGTGTGGTGGATGCGGTGGATTGCGTGGTGGATGTGCGTGCGTGGATGTGTGCGTGCATGGATGTGTGTGTGGTGTGCTGCGTGCGTGGATGTCCGCGTGCATGCGTGGATTGAGTGCGTGGTTGTGTGCGTGCGTGGATGATGGGTGCATAGGTGGATGGATGGGTGCAACAAGGATCAAGTGTCCTCTTGTTGTAGTCTCTGGGATCATAGTCATGGTGCACTGTATGACAGATCATTGTCATACAGTGCACCATAACTCTGACCCCAGAGGCTGTAGGAAGAGGACACTTGATCCCTTGCTGCAGTCTCTGGATTGAGCAGAGGCGATCGAGCGTCGTGGGACCTTCGTTGTGGACTACGTCGGAGGCGATCGAGCGTCGTGGGACCTTCGTTGTGGACTACGTCGGATCTTTATAATAAAGATGGAGTCCGAATTTTGTTTGTGTTTTTTTTTCAAATAAAAAGATTTTTCTCTGTGTGTATTTTCTGACTATTTACCAGAGATTCCTAATGGCGGGTCTAACATTGGCCCTATATTATGAATCTCGGGCTTAGTGCCAGCTGCCAATAAAAAGCTGGCATTAACCCCTTTATTACCCAGTTTGCCACCGGCACCAGGGCAACTGGAAGAGTCTGGGTACAGCGCCAGAAAATGGCGCTTCAATGAATGCGCCATTTTCTGGAGCGGCTGCGGGCTGCAATTCGCAGCCTGGGGGGCCCAGAACGCTTGGGCCTCTCCATGCTGCGGATTCCAGCCCCCAGCTGCCTAGTTGTACCTGGCTGGACCAAAAATATGGCGGAGCCCCACGTAATTTTTTTTTCTAGAATTAGTTCTAGAAAAGAAAAAAAAAGGGCTTTGCTGTATTTTTGGAAGCCAGCCAGGTACAACGAGGCAGCTGGGGGTTGGTGGCAATTCGTAGCTGCCAAGTTGTACCTGGCTGGACCAAAAATGTGGTGGAGCCCCACGCCATTTTTTTTCTAGAATTTAGTCCTAGAAAAAAAATAAAAATGGGCTTCGCTGTATTTTTGGTTGCCAGCCAGGTACAATGAGGCAGCTGGGGGTTGCTGGCAGTCCGTAGCTGCCAAGTTGTACCTGGCTGGACCAAAAATATGGCGGAGCCTCACGCCATTTTTTTTCTAGAATTAGTCCTAGAAAAAAAATAAAAATGGGCTTCGCTATATTTAGATGCATAGTGAACACTTTGAACCCCCAAGTGCTTCACAAATTGATCCGAAAAAAGAAAATGTGTGAAAAAAAGTACTTTTTCCTTATTACGGATCAATTTGTGAAGCACGTGGGGGTTGAAAGAGCTCACTATGCATCTAGATGCATTCCTTGGGGGGTCTAGTTTCCAAAATGAGGTCACTTGTGGGGGGAGCTCCAATGTTTAGGCACACATTGGCTCTCCATATGCGACATGGTGTCCGCTAATAATTCCAATTGTTAGCGGACACCATGTCGCGTATGGAGAGCCCCTGTGTGCCTAAACATTGGAGCTCCCCCACAAGTGACCCCATTTTGGAAACTAGACCCCCCAAGGAACATATCTAGATGCATAGTGAGCACTTTGAACCCCCAGGTGCTTCACAAATTGATCCGTAAAAATTAAAAAAGAAAATTTGTGTGAAAAGAAAAGTACTTTTTCCTTCTTACGGATCAATTTGTGAAGCCCATGGGGGTTCCAAGTGCTCACTATGCATCTAGATGCATTCCTTGGGGGTCTAGTTTCCAAAATGAGGTCAATTGTGGGGGAGCTCCAATGTTTAGGCACACATTGGCTCTCCATATGCGACATGGTGTCCGCTAATAATTCCAATTGTTAGCGGACACCATGTCGCGTATGGAGAGCCCCTGTGTGCCTAAACATTGGAGCTCCCCCACAAGTGACCCCATTTTGGAAACTAGAGCCCCCAGGGAACATATCTAGATGGGTTGTGAACATTTTGAACCCCCAGGTGCTTCACAAATTCATCTGTAAAATTGAATAAGTACTTTTTTTTCCACAAAAAAATTCTATTTTCATTTCTACAGATTATGTTGTGAAGCACCGGGGTGTTCAAAATGCTCACCACCCATCTAGATAAGTTCCCTGGGGGGTCTAGTTTCCAAAATGGGGTCATTTGTGGGGGAGCTCCAATGTTTAGGCACACAGGGGTTCTCCAAACGCAACATGGTGTCCGCTAACAATTTGACTGAAAAATCAGCTCAAATTGTTAGAGGACACCATGTCGCGTTTGGAGAGCCCCTGTGTGCCTATACATTGGAGCTCCCCCACAAGTGACCCCATTTTGGAAACTAGACCCCCCAGGGAACATATCTAGATGGGTGGTGAGCATTTTGAACCCCCTGGTGCGTCATAAATTAATCCGTAAAAATTAAAAAGTACTTTTTTTTCCATAAAAATTTTCTTTTTTCATTTTTACAGATTAATTTGTGAAGCACTGGGGTGTTCAAAATGCTCACCACCCATCTAGATATGTTCCCTGGGGTGTCTAGTTTCCAAAATGGGGTCACTTGTGGGGGAGCTCCAATGTTTAGGCACACAGGGGCTCTCAAAACGCAACATGGTGTCCGCTAACAATTGACTGAAAAATCAGCTCAAATTTTTAGCGACACCATGTTGCATTTGGAGAGCCCCTGTGTGCCTACACATTGGAGCTCCCCCACAAGTGACCCCATTTTAGAAACGAGTCCCCCCAGGGAACATATCTAGATGGGTGGTGAGCTTTTTGAACCCCCACGTGCTTCACAAATTCATCCGTAAAAATGAAAAAGTACTTTTCTATCCACACAAATTTTCTTTTAGCCTAAATTTTTTCATTTTCACATGGGGAACAGGATAAAATGGATCCTAAAATTTGTTGGGCAATTTCTCCTGAGTACAGCGATACCTCATATGTGGTCATAAACCACTGTTTGGGCGCACGGCAGGGCTCAGAAGGGAAGGAGCGCCATTTGACTTTTTGAATGGAAAATTAGCTCCAAAAGTCAAATGGCGCTCCTTCCCTTCTGAGCCCTGCCGTGTGCCCAAACAGTGGTTTATGACCACATATGAGGTATCGCTGTACTCAGGAGAAATTGCCCAACAATTTTTAGGATCCATTTTATCCTGTTGCCCATGTAAAAATGAAAGAATTGAGGCTAAAAGAACATTTTTATTAGAAAAATTAAAATGACCATTTTTTCCTTCCACTTTGCTTTAGTTCCCGTGAAGCACCTGAAGGGTTAATAATCTTCTTGAATGTAGTTTTGAGTAGCTTGAGGGGTGCAGTTTTTGGAATGGTGTCACTTTTGGGTGTTTTCTGTCATGTACACCCCTCAAAGGGACTTCAAATGTGATGTGGTCACAAAAAAAATGGTTTTGTAAATTTTGCTGGAAAAATGACAAATTGCTTATGAACTTTGAACCCTTATAACGTCCGAACAAAAATTTTTTTTTTTTCCAAAATTGTGCTGATGTAAAGTAGACAAGTGGGAAATGTTATTTATTAACTATATTGTGTCACATACCTCTCTGGTTTAGCAGAATAAAAAATTCATAATTTGAAAATTGCAAAATTTTCAAAATTTTTGCCATATTTTTGATTTTTTCACAAATAATCGCAAAAATTATCGACCTAAATTTAATACTAACATGAAGCCCAATATGTCACGAAAAAACAATCTCAGAATCGCTAGGATCCGTTGAAGCGTTCCAGAGATATAACCTCATAAAGGGACAATGGTCAGAATTGACAAAAATGGCCTGGTCATTAAGGTCAAAATAGGCCCGGGGGTGAAGGGGTTAATCTCCATATGGGTCTCCTAGATCAGAGGTCCCCAACTCCAGTCCTCAAGGCCCACCAACAGTGCAGGTTTTCAGGATTTCCTAGAATTGCACAGGTGTTGGAATCATCCTCTGTGCAGGTGATTAAATTACCACCTGTGCAATACTAAGGAAATCCTGAAAACCTGTACTGTTGGTGGGCCTTGAGGACTGGTTTTGGGGACCTCTGTCCTAGATAACTCAGAGCCCGCCCCTTCAAAGCACCCCACACATGGGTGAGTGATCCGACAAAGTTCTAGCTAGGTATGTGTCTTCACTAACCAAACCTAACATCAGACCATTCCCCAGGGCAAGATCAATCCTGGAAAATGAGGCAAAGGCAGACAAGAACAGGAGTATCCATAGACACCCAGGTGGCAAGTCCTCCATGTATCAAATAACTCACCACCTCTAAAACCTTGTGGAGCAGTTTTCCACAATAAGACGGAGGTATATAAATATAGAGAGACCAGTATCCTCAAGATACCATGCAGGTTACTAAGTAAACATACAAATCCTCCCAATGGGTCTATAATCACTTTATGCTGTTATAAAGGGATACCTGAGTAGACAAGAACACTAATGGCCCCTTTACACGCGGCAACATTTCTAGGGTGTCAACAGGTAACTTACTGGCTGCAGTGAAATCATGGAGAGATTATTCCATTTGTACACAGCAACAAGATAGAACCTTGTCTCCATGATTTCACTGCAGCCAGTAAGTTACCTGTTGATACCCTAGAAATGTTGCCGCATGTAAAGGGGCCATAACCCCCTTGAGTACAATGAGTATGTTGCCTGATACCCCGCCTGTGGCCAACCCTTGTTTAGAAGATGTGTTCTACATTCTCTCGTGTGTTTCCTGTAAACAGATTATTGATGGCTTGACATCACGCAAGAAAGTAAATACTGCCTGTCGCTTTACTCTGGACGCCAACCCCCTGACATTTCAGCTCACAATCTTTATTTTATCCACCATTACCCCTCTGCTCTAGATACAGTGCCATCCACCTCCATAACTGAGAACCTGAAGTGCTACATCTGTGAAATCCTGTGCGACAATGAAGATGAAAGAACTTTACCCCCACTCCCTCCCAAACAATACTCCAACAATACCCAACTCGAGCTTTCCATCTCCTCCAGGTGTTACGGACGAGAGGGCGTAGTTTATCCGATACAGTCTATCCACTTGGACGAACCAAACTGCACTTCTCCCCAGGTTCTGACAGTGCCATATAACTAGTGATTGAAGCCAAACTATACTCATCAGTTAACCATAGAATAATCATATCCCAGCATTTGCTAGACATATTCAACATATCCCGAAAATATTAAAAAAAGGAGGTAACCCCAGAAAGAAGAAAAGGTCCCTCCCTCAAAAAAGGAGGAAAAAAAAAGAGAACATAGGATCACGTCCCATGTAGAAGATTAGATGGCTCAGTCAGCCAGGAGATTCCTTGGAGCACGCCTTATGGAGTCGTATCTCATTGCCGTCCAGCCATTTAAGAGCCTCCTTATCATCTGTGAAAAAATGAACAGTATCATCATCTACTGCTCTCAATTTAGCCGAGTACAGCATCGAATAAAAAACACCCAGTGCACTTAGCCTCTTCTTGCTGTTGACAAACTTGTCCCTTTGTTTTTGAACCTTTATGGAGAAGTCCAGGAATATAGTGCCATTAATCCTCACCCATTAATCTTCAGATCCGAATGATTACTGGAATAATGAAGAATAGCATCCCTGTCCCGATAGTGTAGGACATTAACTAGCACTTGTCTCAGAGAGCGATCGGGAGGGAGGGGATATGTAGGAACACGATGTGCTCTCTCCACAGCATATAAATGGGACAATTTGCTTGAGCCCATGGTGTTCAATAGGCACTGTTCAAAGAATTCTGTGGACGCAGATCCATCGTTTTTTTCAGGCACCCCAATGAGCCGTACATTATTACGTTTTGACCTGTTCTGTAGGTCATGAGTTTTTACCTGCACAGCTGAAATTGCAGTGACCATACGTTTATTATGCTTATCAGACTTGGCCATAGAGTCCTCCACAGCACTGATACGTTTCTCAGCTTCCCCCATCCGTTCCTTAGTGACATGCCTGGAGTGCTGCAGTTTTAAACATGCTGGCTTGCAGGACCCCAAGCTGTGCCGCCACATCAGTTATAGTAGTGTGAGAGTGCAAAACCAACTTAAATAAGTCTGTCAAGGTGGGCTCATCTGAGATCTGAATCCTGCAAATCTGCAGCCTGATGTTATCTTCCTCAGCTCCACTGCTCGTTGTACTGTTTTCCTGCACATCGTCCCGACTCCCACAATCACTCTCCTCTTCCTCCTCCACCCTCACTCTTAGCTGCTGAACACCAGGCTTCTTTCTCTACTCTGGTGAAACTCTGCAGCTTAGACGCAGCATCAGCTCTCCTGGGGTCTCCCCCATGCTCCTCCGGACCCGCTGCCAACGCTTCCTCCCCGCCAGCGCCATCTTGATTTCTCCTCTCCGGCTCTCCCGACGACTTTTTAGTGCTCTTTCTCCCCATCTGTGCCGGCTCACTAGATCTTTAGTGAACCCAAAGAGGGTATTTGGCCAATGTGAAAAGGCCGCAATCGATTTTCCTGGCAAGATACTGAGCTCCTTCAACAGACGTCTGCTCCATCTCAGGCCACACCCTATGCTTTTTTTGTTTTCTATACTTAAATTTCTATGGGGAGAATTGCATGACCTATAAGTCTCCATACACCAACTTGGTGCCCTCCGCAGGGAGAAAATGAAACCTTTCAGATCGCCTCCTGGAGACCTCTCACCCAGTCAAACCAGTTCTGTTATACATTGATACTAAGCAAGTTTTTTTTGAGGATCCGTTTTTGTAGTGAAATGCAGTGACGTTTGGCATCCCAGACAAGTCAATACATTTCTAAATTTAGCATTATGGTGCATCGTTTTTTGAGAATCTAGGATTTTGGCTGGAAAACAAATCCTCAAAAAGAATGATCATGTCAATTCTTTGGCGTTTTTCCTGATCTGCTTTCTTCATTTAAAAAATGGATCCATAAACACATCAAAAGCGCACTGTGTGAATGGATGATGTGTTTTTTTGTTGTTTTTTTTTTTTTTTTTTAAATGATCTGTTTTGCAGCTGAAATGCAGGAAAAAACAAATGCGTACCGTGTGGATGTAGCCTAAAGCTGGGGTTACACGTAGCGATGTTCCAACGACCCGACCAACGATCGGGATCGCTGGAACATTGCTATATGATCGCTAGTGAGATGCCAGACAGGCAGATCTTGCCAGAGATCACCCAGCGATGCGCCAATACCTGATGGTTGCTGGGATCGGTCAGGGTGTCGGGCGCACACTAGGTGGTGCTGGTCGTTGTCCCTGTCACACATGCCGATGCATGCGTGGCAGCGGCAGACCAACGATTGAAAAATAGTCCCGGCCATTCTGCAACGATCAGTGAGCTGATCGCTGGTCGTTGCGGCATGTCGCACGCAGCGACGTTGCTGGCGAGGTCGCTGCAACGTCACAAAACCTGTGACGTTGCAGCGACATCGATAGCGATGTCGCTGCATGTAACCCGGCCTTAAGTCTCCAGCTGTTGGTACTCTCCTCATGTAGAAATCTTAAAATATAACAGATTCAATTCCTTTTAAGACACTAGAAGTATGGCAATTGGTTTTTGTTTTGTTTTTTCTTTAAGGCCCCCTTCACATCACATGTTTTGTGGATCTGTGTCTATCCATTGTAAAACAGATAGCCACGGATCCGATCGATTTGGCCTCCATGAATCTCTATGGGCACGGACATGCACGGATTGGCCCTTATTGGAATCCGATTGTGTCAGTTTTGTGATGGATCAGTTTGTGTCAGCTTTATTCCCGTCCCCAAAATCGGAACCTGCCTTGAAAATATCGAACGGAAATGAATCCATTGCTGTCCGTTTCAAATAACATGGAGCTATTTAGTGACGGATCAAAATGGATCTGTCAAAAAATCGGATCCGTAAAATGGATGTACTGCTGCACTGCGCATGCTCAGAAGCAAGGTACATCCCTATCTCTGCTAACTGATGACGAATCCATGGAATAAACTGCTCCATGGGCATCAGTGGCATTTGTTGGCACAGATCCGTGCCTGTCCGTGTGATCCTTGAAATTCAAGGATCACCACATATTTGCAAAAAATGTGATGTGAAGGGGGCCTAATTCTACTCCATGTTTATCTAATTTTATGGTAAGGTGAATAATGCAAAACTACTAGTTATCTGTGGAGAACATTCTTGTAATCTGTTGGGTCAATGTTGATGAGGTGTGAAGTGTATTGAATGATTGCTACCCTGAGCAATATAAACAATTAAGAGTATTCACAGCTCCTATGGCTCATAACTGTGTGTGGGTCCTAGAGGATCTCATAGGGATTATTGTATTCCCTGTTTTACCATAAGCAATCATCACCTTGCTCAATAATAGGACGCAAGGAGACACTGGAGAGCTTGTGCAATTAATAAAGTGACACCTGAACAGATGGGGATTCTGGACACTCACAAAATACAAAATGTGTTTTCCATGCTGAATTGTAAGCCTGAGCATGTGATAATCTAATGGGCAAAAACCTTCCTGTTACGTTAAAACTTAATGTAGAGATTTATGTAACGGGGTTTGTTGCTACCACAATCCCAGTTATCACATTATATTGTCTGATACATGGCCATCAGAAGTTGTTCCCACTACCACTTTTTTTTTTTTTGTTAATCTTATTTTATTGAATTTTTGGAATACATTACAAGGTATACATATATTGTAACCAGAAAGTATAAAATAAAGAAACACAGAAATAATACCAGATATATGTGTGTTGGAAAATGACCAACCGAAAATCGAATGTACCCTCTTGCATAGCAGGGTCATCTAGTCCCTTATTTATAGTCCAGAACACTAGAATAAAATAACCTTTCTCTGAATACAGTGGCTCACAACTAATGGTGGTGTAAAAGAACCCCACCAGAAATATTATAACAATGGTCCTCTCATCATCAGTTCGGTTGTGTACAAAAGAACATTTGTTGGGTTATCTTGTAACGTATTATCTTCTTTTTTGTTTAAACCCATGTTAGCAGAGCCTCGGAGAACTCGCCCAAAGTTTCCCACTACCACTTTGACGCATTTTTACTTTTTTTTTTTCTTGCCTATTTTGTCTCTTTTATTGTGTGTATAAAATTAATATAGATTTATTGAGTTAAATGTGCAAAAATTCTGGTGCATTTTGCGTAAACAACAAAACCTTCCTAAATTTCATGAGTTGTGCCACATTATTTGTATCTTTGACACTTTCTGCACTTTCTTTGACAAGGGGGTGTTGCTTAGCAGAACAGGATGGGACATTGTTCAGTAGGGTGTGACTTAACGTGATGTACTGTGTGGCAAAAATGCATTTTAAGGCTGCGTTCACGTGTCCAATAGTCATCTCTTAAAATAGATACAGCAGCAATCCATTCTGCAGACAACTTTTTGTTATTGTTATGTCCGGCCAGGTCCAAATAGGCACCTGGGGGTTGGTGGCAGCCCGTCGCTGCACTGGAGTCTATGGAAAACAGATCCGGTAAAGGCCCCGTTACACGTAGTGATATCACTAACGATATCGCTGCAACGTCACAGGTTTTGTGACGTTGCAGCGACCTCGTAGCAAAGTCGCTGCGTGTGACATGGCGCAGCGACCAGCGATGAGCTCGCTGATCGCTGCGGAATGGCCCAGGACCATTTTGTGGTCGCTGGTCTGCCGCTGTCACACATGTCTGACAGGGGCAACGACCAGCGATCCCCAATCTGAACGATCATAACAACTGTCGGGTGTCGGCTCAGTACTGGGTGTTCGCTGGTGAGAACTGCCTGTCTGACAGCTCACCAGTGATCACATAGCGTTGATTGGGTCGCTGGCACATCGTTATGTGTAACCCGGCCATAATGGTACCTTTACACGCAGCAACATTTCTAGGGTGTCAACAGGTAACTTATAGGTTGCAGTGAAATCATGGAGACATTATTCCATTTGTACACAGCAACAAGATAGAACCTTGTCTCCATGATTTCACTGCAACCAGTAAGTTACCTGTTGACACCCTAGAAATGTTGCCGCGTGTAAAGGTACCATAATTGATTGCAATTTATCTTCCATTTGCAACTGATCCATTAAGCAAAAAACAGATCCTTTACAGATGAAAGAAAAACGGAGGCTAATGAATGGATTCATTTTCTGTGGACGCCAATGATGAAAACCAGATCCAGCTGAAATCAGTCATTAAAAAAAGCGACAAACAAAAAATTTTCTTCACAACTCTTTTTTTTCTTGCTTCTGTATCCTTTCTAAGTGACGATTCTTGGACATGTGAACTATCCCTTATGGCCCCTTTACACGCAGCTACAGGTAACAGGTTTTCCACAGGTAACTTACTGGCTGCAGTGAAATCATGGAGACATAGTTCCATTTGTACACAGCTCCAAGATAGAACCATGTCTCCATGATATCACTGCACCCAGTAAGTTACCTGTGAAAAACCTGTTACCTGTAGCTGCGTGTAAAGTGGCCATAAGGGTACCTTTATACGCGGCTACATTTCTAGGGTGGCTACAGGTAACTTGGAGGTCATGGAGACAAGGTTCTATCTTGTTGCTGTGTACAAATGGAATAATCTCTCCATGATTTCACTGCAACCAGTAAGTTACCTGTAGCCACCCTAGAAATGTAGCCGCGTGTAAAGGTACCCTTAAGGTTCCTTTACACGCCACAACCAGAGGAGACATTTTTGTCGGCGATATTTCTTGCTGCAATTATCGCCGCCAAATTGCCTCCTTATTGCGGCGTGTATTTCGGGAATTTGGCGGCGATAAAACCAATGTTGCCTGGTTTTGATTTTACAGCACTTCTCTAAAATTGAAACCAAGCAACATTGGTTTTATCGCCGCCAAATTCCCGAAATATACGCCGCAATAAGGAGACAATTTGGCGGCGATAATTCCAGCGAGAAATATCGCCGCCAAAAATATCTCCTCTGGTTGTGGCGTGTAAAGGTACCCTAAGGGTATGTGCACATCGGACGGTTCTGCATCTTTGCAGACCGTCCTAAAACCGGTGTAGAATAGCAGAAACTGAGTTTTCTGAGCTCAGCAGTGTCCCTCGTTTTGTTAGCGTTTTGCTAACGATTTACGATCGGGTTATTAGAGTTTGTACAGCGTGTTCTTGGCGATTTCCCCGGCGTTTTTCTTAGCGTTTTCCAGACTGGTTTTTGGTGCACTTGTAAGCTAGATCCGCTGGTAAAACGCTCAAAAGAAGTCACTTGCTCTGTTTGAAAACCGGTGGAAAACCGGTGAAGAAACTGGAAAGGAGACAAAAAAAAACGTTCTAATGTACACAGCGTTTTCTAAACTCCATTGACTAGCATGTTAATCCAACCGGTGGCTAGGATTAATATAAATTAACATAAAACTCAGCGGAAAACGCTAAAAAACAGCCCACAAAACGTCCGATGTGCACATACCCTTAGGCTTCCTCACATGTGCCTGTTTCCAGTATGTGTGGCATCCATTTTTTCTTTTTTAATGAATATTGCCTGCACCCATTATAATCTATGGCGATATTCATGTCTGTGTTTTCACACGGTCTGTATGTCCATGTGAACTACATGGAGACATGTCTGTTTTTTTTGTCTGGCATCACAGATGACAAGGGCCAATGCAAGTGTGTAGGTCCATGAAAAACATCTAAAGCACATGAATAGCATCCAAGTTCTGTTCCTTTGCTGTATTGAAAGTATAGGAGAAGCTTTGTAATAACTATTTCTTTAGTCATACCAGAAAACACAGATGACACATTGATGACACACTAATGGAAAATGCACTGGTACAAATGTCATCAGTGACATGCATCTGTTTTATTTGGATGCGTGAAGGGAGCCTGAGACTCATCGAGCAGTCTCAAACATGTGGTCCTTAAGGCTGTCATCATCTGCTGACTTCAGACCATCGGTGTTTCTGAGATCTCTTCAGGACAGGAAGAGAAGCATGCCAACGCATGCTTCTTCTAGTCCCAGCATTGCCCTTTCATGTCATAATTGACAGTGCCACTTTCCATTAGAACATGAAATAGCAGTGGGTATCGTTATCATAGGGTAATTCCCCTTAGTAGAAGGGAACCGAATGCTGCCATTTGTTTCAATTAAGTCTTTCCTTGCTGGCAAGTCTTCAGCAAGTCTTAAGTGTTAGACCGGAGATACACTATGCAACATGCATGTGAGATACTCGCATGACTCACCCGGAATGGCACCTGTCTGTGAATGGGAGCATGTCAGCTGCGTGCGTTTCTATGGAGTTGACAAGCTCCCATTCAGACAGGAGGCAGCCACGTTCAAACCGGACAGAACCTGATGCCAAAAAGCGTGGTATGAATCTAGCCTTAGGAGTAAGGAAGTTGTGTGCATATACTATTAGGCCTCGTGCACATGTTGAGTATTTGTTGTGTTTTTTGCCACAATGTTTGCAGCCAAAACCAGCAGTGGGTGATAAATGCAGAATAATAATAATCTTTATTTAAATAGCGCCAACATATTCCGCAGCTCTTTACAATTCAGTGGTTCACATACAATCGGTCATAGGTAGCAATTATATAAAAACAATACAGTAATTAAAGAAGAGAATCAATGTAAAGAATAGAATACTTAAAGCAGAGAAACAATGTAAAAAATACAATACAATGATTAAAGCAGAGAATCAATGTAAAAATTACAATACAATTAAAGCAAAGATAAAGGTGACCTGTCTCAAAAGAGCTTACAATCTACAAGATGGGGGTGACACACATAGTACAGAAGCTTATTACAATGTTGGTCCAGGCATCTTGATAGAAAAAATTACATGAATGGTCACCAGCCAATCTGTGTAGAGCTTTTGGGTTTGGCTGAGTTTGAAGGAGAGTTATGTCCAGAGACAGGGCCGGCGTCAGCACCCAGCGCACCCGGGCAAATGCCGGGGCCCGGAGGTGCCTGGGGGGCCTACGCCATCTGCTGCAGGACAGCGTCCCCTGCCCTGCATCCTCCGATGGCTGTAGGACAGTGGGCGCTGTTTATGTGCCCGTTATAGTCGTCCCCCAAGAGCTCCCCTGTGTGCTGCTGCGGCCCCCTCCCCTCTCTTCTCACCCCCTAACCTGTGTGCAGCTGTGTGGCAGACGCGATCATGCCCATCTCTCTGAACTGAGCAGAACTCTATGATCTCCGAGGTGCTGGAGGTCCAGAGGTCATAGACACCAGCTCCTGGCTCAGTGCAGATGGGCATGTCAAATCGCTCCGGGAGCTGATGTCAATGATCTCCAGCACCTCAGAGATCATAGAGTTCTGCAGTGCTCATTGCAGAGAGATGGCCATGAGCGCATCTGCCACACTGCTGCACACAGGTTAGGAGTGAGAAGAGAGGGGAGAAAAGACGAGAGGGGAGAGAGGGCCGCTGCACAGAGGGAGCCGGGCCCCTATGTCAGGAACAAATACACAGTGCCCAGGGGCTCACAGCAGAGGAGCAGAGGGGACCACAGGGCTCTGCTGTATGTCTATGGCTGCGCTGTGTGCCCGGGGCTGCGCGCTGTGTCCAGGGATGCTCTGTGTGCAATGCATCCCACCCCACCAGCCCTTCTCTGTGCACTAGCTGCTGCATTGTGCTGAGTACAGGTGTAGACTAGAGGACTCTGCTGCTGCCGGTGAGCTCTGCAGTCTGTGCTCTGCTGTCCGGTGTTCTTTGCTGTCAGTGTGCTCAGTTGTCTGTGCTCTGCTGTTCGTGCTCTGCCGTCCGGTGTACTACAGAAAAATGGCTGTGCCAACTGTGCGTTTTGTTTTGCTGCGGATAATGTGTGTTTTTGTTTTAATTTCTGTTCCAGACTCTACTAAATTAATGTTTGTGGGAGAGAGGGAGATAGAGAGAAAAAAGAGAGCAAGCGAGTGCACAGAAAGGAAGGAGATGGGGAGAGAGACGGTGTACAAGGGGGAGACTGACACAGAGAGGGAAAACAGCGCACATGGGGCAGAGACATCATATAGGTAAGAGACAGACGCAGGGGAGAGACACAGCACTGGAGGAAACAGGCACAGAGAGGAGACACACAGTGCACAGGGGGAGACAGGCACAGAGAGGTGAGACAGCACACACGATGGAAACATCATACAGGCGAGAGACACAGCACACGAGAGGAGACAGGCACAGGGCGGGGAAACAGCGCACAGGGGAAAACAGGCTCAGAGAGGGATTACATTTGTGGGGATTATATGTATATGTGTGTGTGTTAAAGAGGCCCACTGAGACTCTTTCGCCTGGGGCCCAGAGAAACCTGGAGCCGGCCCTGTCCAGAGAGATAGTGAATGGGCTATATACCGTATAAAGGACTTCTCACAGAAGTGGTGACGTGTTTCCATTATGCTTTTCCTCTGATTGTTCCACTCCTGGCTTATGAGTGTGCATTGTGTTAAGTGATATGCTCTCACTTTATATGCAATGACATTATGGTCGGTGGGGGTTTGATGCCCTATGACTGGAGAATGAATATCCTTTTATTTCCCTGCACACTTACATGCTTTACAGGTAACTTCAGCAAAGCTCATTTGAGTAAATAGGATTGGCTACAATTCCTGGACTGACATGTCTCCGTAATTGAGAGAAAAGAACACTTAAAAGTAAATGTAGTGCTAAATAGAGTTGATGGTGTTCCCAGAAGTTGGGCCCCACATCTCCACGGCAATCATAATGTGTTGGCATATTCAAAAGAAATTGGACAGAAGTCAATTTTTTTGCATTCAGATGAAATCTCACTGATTGTCAGGTGCATCAGATTTGTTGCATTATGATATATACCCAAAATCATCCGTGTTGCCTCACCTGAAGTACACTGATGACACATGAAACTGACCCCAAAATCATTTGTGTTGCCTCATTGTTGCATTATGAATCTACTGTTAAAGTCTGTTGAAATTTAAAGTGTAAATGTCATTTAATTGAAAAATAATACAGACAGATCAGAGAAGCTTGTGCCAAGGAAAGGAGAGAGGAGTTTGCACTGATTATTCTGACATTGCTTAGCAACTCTGCTGTAGCCTGAGGTCACCTGATACATTGGAAAAGAGGATGTTTTTTCAGCTCACCTGTCCCTTTATGCTTGGTTGCAATCCCAAGCTAAACCACATTCATGAAGAAAACCTGAATAACCCAAGGTTATGACTAAGGGGCACATTTGGCTCTGAAACACGTAAACCGGTGTCTGAGATTGCTGCTATCTATGCCATTTATCCTATCTCGATTGTCTATGTTTTATACAAGATTTGAAATAAAGTTTTAGCAGTCTTCTGGTGCTGGATTTTCATCGTGAATGTTGATCACCTGATACATTGTTTACTACTATGTGCAGTCAGCAGTGTGGACACTGTATAGGCCCCGCAACTTACCCTTATATGGTTATGTGGCTGTATTCAGTGTGAAGACGGATCTGACTGAGAATGAGCATATGTCAGCTTCACACACAGTCTAGTTGGGACATATTGTGGAAGGTTTATGAATGGTTTTACACTAGATTTCACTTATAAAGTATATTTGAAACTTAATTAAAATTTCTTACTCTAGATTATTATTAAATAAAAATTTAAACAGTGGTTACACTTTAAGTATTGCAAATAGGAGCTGACAACATGCTGTAATACCAAACAGCCCAGTTTTGTCTGTGCCCCCTACTAACTACCTGCTGAATTGCTATTTCTACAAGCTTCTACTTCATGGTTACAACACTTCATGTCATGTTGAAAACTACGAATCTCTACAAAGCTGGAAATTACATTGCATTTCTCTGTATTTAATTATTTAACTTTGACCTCTGGAAGTGTTGACTGTAACGATTATTGGACTATCTACAGCAGACGGCAGGTCTTGGACGTAGGAACAAGCAGATCATCACTCTTCTCTTCTGTTTCCTCTTTCTGTACTGATCCAAACTCAGCACAAGTCTGTGAAGTACCTAAATCAGCTGTTTCTAGAATAGAGCAACCTTAAAACGTTATCATATGGCATTTATGTATTCTGCTCAAACATAATGATAGGAAAATAATTATAATCCGCAACCAATTATCATACGTTATCTCCTAACCACTATTCCGTCTGAACACATTCCTGACATTTTATAGGGAATCTGTCAGCAGGATTTCGCCCCACAAACTATTTCTATGTAAATGTAGCTCTTTCAAAGACAAGTCCAGTAATATTTTTATATGGTCGGTCTGATCCTTGATTAGTGAGAAATCAGCTTTGGCATTGATATGTAAATGAGGCTTAAGAAATATTTGTAGATCTGAAGCATCAGTCACTCCAGCTCTATTCTCCATCCAGCGCTGCCTCCTCTTGCTTGACTGACAGCCTCTATGCTGTGTGTCTTCAAACATAAGAACCAGTCAGTCAAGCAGGAGGATGAGGTGCAGGATGGGGAATAGAGCTGGAATGACAGAGGTTTCAAATCTACAAATAGTTCTTCCACCTCATTTACATGTCAATTTAAACTCTGATTTCTCATTAATGATTTAACAAACTGTCCATGCAAATGTATTATTGGATGTGTCTATGAAAGAATTACATGTTCATGTATGTTTGGGGGGTGAAGTCCTCACAGATTCTCTATATATGTGGTACAACTTCTACATGCACCCAATTGGTATGTTACTCACCTGGTTATTTATATTACCTCTGAGGTATTACATAAAAATCACTAAGCTTTGAGTACTCTAAAACACTGGTTTTCCATAAAGAATAAAGCGTTGCAAATGCCCCCCAGGCCAGTGGTCAAGCAGCAGTTTTTGGGCGGGCCTGGCCATCTGTCAGCTGTGACTGTTCATGGGCTATGCTTGGGTGCTTGACTCCCAGACCTAAATTTGCCAGACAGCCTCTGATTAGGGAAAGTCACTGAATGATAACAATGCAGAGTCACAACAAAGATAATAAAACCACAAATATCAAGTTGCTGTGGACAACAAGGCCAATTTAGACAGTTTTGATAGAGGAGACCTAAATTGAGGCACTGCTGTAGTAGAAACTCTTCTTCCATGTTTCAGGCTCCTCAACAAAAACAGTCAGCTCCCTTTAGAGGGCAGGGCTAAATAGTACTGTCAGATTTCAGCACCAGTCACGGCTGCAAGTTTAAGTTCTCTTGCACAAGATTTGAAGGCTTCTAGCTGTCTGCACTACAAACTACAGTACATTTAGCCCTTCCAGTCTAAGGGCAGTGGAGACGCGCCTTATCGTTCCCATAAGTTAAAAATGTCTGACCGTGTTAGCCAGAAAGAAAAATATAGAATCTGTGAGTCCTCAGTGGTTGATACCTTTTATATGCTAACTGAAAAGATGGTAATAAAAGCAACAGCAAGCTTCCAGACTCTATGGCCTCCATCATGCAGCTAAATGCATTCTGAAAACATATTATAATATATACAGTGCCTACAGTAGTATTCAACCCTAGAGATTTAGGTGTTGGATGAAGATGCAATAAGTAGAGCCTTCAAACTGCAAACGTGTAGGATTTATACCAGAAGAAATCTCACAAACCAAAAGTTATGTTGCTCAGTTGAATTTTAATAAATTTTAAACTAAAAGTGTGGGTCAATTATTATTCAACCCCAGGTTTAATATTTAGTGGAACTAACCCTTGTGTTGCAATTACAGCTAATAATGGTCTTTTATAGAGCCTGATCAGCGGACAGGTCTCTGGAGTTACATCTGGCACCACTTCTCCATGCAGATCTTCTCCAAGTTATCTAGGTTCTTTGTGTTCATGTGGACTTTAATCTTGATCCATCGACAAGTTTTCAATGGCTTAACGGTCAGGACTGACATAAGGCCATCATCACCTTGATTTTTTCCCTCTTAACCCTAGGCCTTGGTTTTCTTGGCTGTGTGCTTTGGGTCGTTGTTTGTGGACAGATGAAATTACGCCATCTTAAGATCTTGATGGTGAAGGGAGGTCTCTTGGCCAAAATTCCAGGTAGGGCTTTGTCTATCCTACTTCCCATGGATGCGGACCAAATGGCCAGGCCCCTTGGCTGAGAAACAGCCACAGCAGATGTCTGCCACCACCAACGATGACTGTAGGGATGGTATTCTTGGGGTCGTATGCAGTTCATCCAGTTCCAAACGTCACGTGTTGGTTTGCACCAAAGATCTCGACTTGGTCTCATCAACATTAGAACCTTGAACCAGTCTGTCCAGAGTCCTCCAAGTGATCATGAGCAAACTGTAGACGAGCCTTGACACGACGCTTTGAAAGTAAAGGTACCTTAAAGGCTTGTCTGTAACGGAGACCTTGCGGTGAGTACGTTACTTATTTAGACTGAGAACAATGTCCCACTGCCATGAGATCTTACCAGGAGCCCATTCCTTGTTGTCCTTGGTTAGCTTACTCTTTGACAATCCTGGCCTCGGCATGGGAGGGAAACTTTCAAAGGCTGTCCAGGCCGTGGAAGACTAACAGTAGTTCCATAAGCCTTCCACTTCCGTCCGGATGATGCTCCCAACAGTGGAGACAGGTAGGCCCAACTCCTTGGAAAGGGTTTTGTACCCCTTGCCAGCCTTGTGACCCTCCACGATCTTGTCTCTGATGGCCTTGGAATGCTCCTTTGTCTTTCCCATGTTGACCATGTATGAGTGCTGTTCACAAGTTTGGGGAGGGTCTTAAATAGTCAGAAAAGGCTGACAAAAGAGATAATTAATCCACACATGTGAAGCTCATTGTTCTTTGTGCCTGAACTACTTCTTAATACTTTAGGGGGACCAAACAGAATGCTGGTGGTCTGAGGGTTGAATAATAATTGACCCACACTTTTATGTTTAAAATTTATTAAAATTCAACTGAGCAACGTAACTTTTTGGTTTGTAAGATTTATGCTTCTGTTAATAAATCCTACTCTCGTTTGCAGTTTGAAGGCTCTAACTTATTTGCATCTTATCAAACCACCTAAATCTGCAGGGGGTTGAATACTACTTGTAGGCACTGTATATATATATATATATATATATATATATATAATTGTGAGGCATGCCATCGCTATAGCACGTGGCTGGTATGACTCACATGGCCTGCAGCAAATGTGTGTGATTGCTGGAGCTAGTGGTACACACAGGGTTAATGGCAGCTAAGTGTGTGCATGAGTGAGAGGTGCTGATTGCCACTGTGTTGCAGCTGTGGGTTTGGTTTGTCCAGCGGGATGTTAGCATGCCCAGTGCTGTGTGAGGCAGTCGTCCACAAGCCTGCAAAGGGAGCAGATATACTAGGCTGGCCTGGAGACTCGGCCTCTGTGAGGACACTGAGAGAGACTGGTGTGTGCAGTCTCTGGACAAGTCAGTCCCGGCTTTGATTTCTGACTGGACCAGCTGCTATAGTCAAGGGGCTGGAAGGATTCAGTCGTGTGCTGCTGGCCTGCTGGACTGAGGAGCTGACAATGTAAGGAGTCATGTGCTTTGTTTGTTATTTAGGTTCATTTTGTAGATAGGATTGTAATGTTTAGTTAGTGGCCAGACGGCCTTAGACGTTTACTTTGATGTTTTCTGGAGTAACACTGAAGTGATGTGTGCACAATAAACCCTGCAGTGTGAAGCCTGCCAGTCTTCTATTGTCTACTGTGAGTCCACAGCCACTCGCTTGAACCAAAAGCAAAGATCTCAGCTGAGCTATCCCCTCTGTCTCAAAATATATACACATATACAGGGATGTCTTATTTACTGCATCATCCATCCCTGTATATGCGTATATATGTGTGTGTTCAGAATGTGTCATTATTAGATTGATGGAGAGACCATAGTCTCAAAAGCTTGCTTTTTCTTACCATCTTTTCAGTTAGCCATTAAAAGGTATCAACCACTGAGGACTCACAGATTCCAATATATGTTTTTATATCATTCCCTTGCGCACACAGCATAGAAGGCTGTCAAATCTCGTGTAAGGAATGAAATGTGGTTATGACCAGCACCTGAAATTTTATGCATGCAGTAAAAACAGAATATGTTTTGGCTGAGTAATTCTGCAAAAACGGATGCAGATTTGTTGCAGAAAATCCTGCATCACTTTTTGAGCGTTGGCACAGGGGCTTACTAATACTCTATCGTAACATTGTTTCATGACAAAATAACCACTTACCGTACCTAAAGTAGAGTTAGGATTTTGCTCCGATCCTTGATGATTTTGCCTTCCAGTAATTTGTTCTTCTGATAAATGTAAATTCTTTAGCAAGAAATATGTCCTCATTTTACCTTTACCTTTTACTTCAATGACTCCTCTCTCCACTATTTCAAAGTCCTGATGATTCAGGGCACTACAAAGGTAAAATGTAAAAAATCAAGAATAATGCAAATCATATTCATATGTCAAATTAATCTACAATTATAATAGAGCAATGGTGGAAAATAAGGAAGCAATGTCAGTTATTTTAAGTGTTTTCCAGTCTTGAGCATCTGAAATAATAATAATAATCTTTATTTATATAGTGCCAACATATTCCACAGCGCTTCACAATTCAGAGGTTCATATTTAATCTATCATAAGAGACAGTTATCAGAAAATACAATACAATACAATACAAAAAATAATGCAAAGCATAATACAATAATTAAAGCAAAATAATGACAGCCCTGCTCATAAGAGTTTACAATCTAACAATAAGGTGGGGGTGACACAAAGTACAGGTGTTTATTTACAATGATGGTATAGACAACTTGAGGAGATGGGGAACAGATAGGAGCAGTATAAGTGGCCACCAACCATTATTTGTGATCCACTTGAGACTGGTGGAGCGGATAGGCCATGTCTAGATGACTGACTAGGGATCATGATAGGCCGCCCTAAAAAGATGTGTTTTTAGTGATCGTCTGAAACTATGTAAGTTGTGAATAGACTTAATTTCTAATAATAACTAATAACACAGTGGTATAATGTTGCATGTCCGCCACTCTATATGGGGAGGCTGGGCAAAGTAAACATGAGTTCTTTGGATTTTAGAGGATTAAATCAGGCATGGTTAACCAGCATCTTCTATACATTAGGTGATTTTACAACTTCCAGCAAGCACACTACTATATAACACTATTGCAGGCAGTAGTAGATGTTAAGTCTTTTATAATCTTCACACAAGGCTTCCAGAATAACATACATAACTGTCAAAACACTGGATCTTCTATTGACCTTATTGTGCATCCTAGGCTTTTTTCCAAGATGGCGACCTCTGCTTTACTCCTGTTCATGTGATCCTCCTTTCCTGCCTTTATAACCCTAATCTACAGTCTAGCCCTGCTCGAGTATTCAGTTTGAATTCCTGACTCTCTGTTGGTTTTCTTGTTTGCTCTACTTCCTGCTAATCCACTCTAGCTTTTCCAGCATCTGCAGTTTGAACTCCAGCAACCACAGTCAGTCAAGGGGGGGATCCCTGCTCACCAGTCCCTTTGTGCATGGCAGAAAATCCAAGGTATAGTCCACAAGTTAAGGAGAGGTTCTGGCACCAGCTGGTTAATTCCAGAATTCCACATTTTTAAAATCACAGGGGAACAAGGCAAAACAATTCAGGCATATGGTGGGGTGACTGGGCACTGGTTTACGTGTTTCGAGGTGTAAATTACCTCTTAATCATAACCTCCAGCAACCACACATGCTTTAAGCTACTCTCCTGCTAAAAGCCTTCCCGGGTGTATTGTGCTCATAGACTGTATAATCAGCTCCTCACTGTGTATTATTTTTGGAGACTTCCTTATTGGTGTCATCGTGCAGGAAATATTCCTACAGACTAATCAGTTTTTTGCATATTTTGAACTTGTTGACTTGCTGCACATCCAGTTTATCTGCCACGCTTGTTAAATACAAACGTGTTCCCCTTTAAACTAGATCTCAGTGTGTCTTTGCTCCCACTGCTAATAGATTCCTGAGTAAATCCTTACAAATTATTACAATGACATTACAGAATATCTTCTCTTCTTACAGTCTTTCTCCTTACACACTATATGTATACAAGCAGCACAATTGTCATGCAGTGAGAAGAGGAGGAAGGGCAGGTGAATCCTGTATTCGGTTCTCTCCACTGTCCTTCTGTTGCACATCAGAATTTGCTCCTGAACTGTCCTAGCTATTCACTCCTGACAGTCTCTTTCCTGGACTGTCAGCTTCAACCTTTTCAGGATGCCCACACTAGTCTTTTTCAGCACTGCTTCTTCTTATTTTTTCAGAAAGACAAACACACACTGCTTCCCAGCAACTCCTGAGTCTCTGCTGAATACTTGCCTTAACTCCACAGTCACTGGATGAATTTAGATCACCAGTGCAGCTCCTACTTGTGACAGTAAATAACTAGACGTTTTTAATACATCGCTGAAAGTGCCAATAACTCTATAATCTGTAGGAGAATTCTCACCATTTGCTATTTTTAAAACTTGTACCTTCTAACATGCACCCCTCAGGCACCATAGCCAAGGATCATCTCCTACTGCACCACCTATAGCTTTACCCTTGTACATTTACAGAGTAGCTGTGAACTGGAGGAAATTTTGTTACATAAAAAAAACCTCTCTCCATTAGACTAAACCTTTAGTGGTCTCAGGATCAATCAACAGGACTGTGTATATTACTGTACAAAATATGAACTCTTCATCCATCTACTGTCAGTCCCTTGACAGCTGATGTGATAAAACAAGGATTAGGTTGTAAATTTTAACACGCTGAACCCTCTGATTGGAGGGGATAAACCTCTGCCAGAAGTGTCTTCTCACTATACATGCATGCTCACTTGACTGAGTATTCCTGGACAGAAATCTAGCCCGACGTCCACACAAGAGTGGATACGGACTGACAGTTTGTATAGTAAACGGGATTGAGCAGCCTTCAATGTATGGAAATACCTGCAGGCTGCAGAATAATAATAATATAATAATAAATCTTTATTTATATAGTGCCAACATATTCTGCAGCGCTTTACAATACAGTGGTTCATAAATGAAAAATATACAATATAATACAGTAAGTAATTCCAGTAGAGAAACAATACAGCACAATAATTTGATACAATACAATAAGCATAGAATCAATGTAAAAATACAATAAATAAAGCAAAAAATGGAGGTGACCCTGCTCAAAAGAGGTTACAATCTACAACGGGTTAGGGGTTACACAAAGTACAGGGGCTTATTCCACTGATGGTCCAGGCATCTTGAGGAAATGATGGATAGGAATAAAGTTGCATGAATGGTCACTAGACAAGCTGTGTAGAGCATTTGGGTTTGCTGGAGTTTGAACAAGAGTTATGTCCAGAGAGATAGTGAATGGGCTATATACAGTTCAAAGGAATTTTATTAGGGAGTATGATAGGCCGCCTTAAAAAGATGTGTTTTTAGGGAGCATCTGAAGCCATGCTAGTTGTTGTAGTCCTAATTTCTTGGGGTAGAGCATTACAGAGAATTGGTGCAGCTCGGGAGAAGTCTTGGAGCCGGGAGTGGGAGGATCAGATTGGTGCAAATGTTAGTCAAGGTCATTTGTAGAACATAGAAACGGGAGCGGTGATAGACAGAGATGAGGGAGGAGATGTAGGGAGCTGCTGCACTGTGAAGAGCTTTGTGGGTGAGAACAAGCAATTTGAATTTGATCCTGTAGTGTACAGGCAGCCAGTGCAATGACTGGCACAGAGCGGAGGCATCTGAGTAACGGTTGGCCAGATGGGTGATCCTGGCTGCTGCATTAAGGATGGACTGAAGAGGGGAAAGTTTAGAGAGGGGTAGGCCAATTAATAGAGAATTGCAGTAGTCAAGGCAGGAGTGGATTAGGACCACAATGAGGGTTTTTGTGGTTTCCATGGTGAGAAAGGGGCGGACTCTAGAGATGTTCTTCAGGTGTAAGCGACAAGATCGGATGAGAGATTGTGTATGGGAGGTGAAGGAGAGATCAGTGTCAAACATAACACCCAGACAGCGAGCCTGCTGCCTAGGTGTTATCGTGGTGCCGCACACTGAGAGAGAGATATCAGATTTAGGGAGGTTAGTGGAGGGCGGGAACAAAAGAAGTTCAGTTTTGGAAAGGTTGAGTTTCAAATAGAGAGCAGGCATGTTGTTGGAGACTGCAGCCAGACAGTCATTGGTGTTCTGTAGAACCGCAGGTGTAAGGTCAGGGGCTGAAGTGTATAATTGTGTGTCATCAGCATAGAGATGGTACTGGAAGACAAATCTGCTGATGGTGTGTCCAAGCAGGGCTGTGTAGAGAGAGAAGAGAAGAGGTCCGAGGACTGAACTCTGAGGAACCCCAATGGTGAGCGGAAGAGGGGAGGAAGTGGAGCCAGCGAGTGATACACTGAAGGAGCAGTCAGAAAGATAGGAAGAGAGCCAGGAGAGAGCAGTGTCCTTTATGCCGATGTAGTGCAGCACAGAGAGTAGATGGTGGTCAACCGTGTCAAATGCTGCAGAGAGGTCAAGAAGAATAAGCAGAGAGTGGTCACCATTATGTTTTGCCGTCAGAAGGTCATTGGTCACTTTGATGAGGGCAGTTTCTGTAGAGTGAAGGGGGCGGAAAACAGACTGTAATGGATCTAGAAGAGAGTGAGCGGAGAGGTAATGGGTGAGGTGGGTGTAGACCAGGCACTCCAAGATTTTAGATATGAAGAGGAGATTAGAGACTGGTCTGTAGTTATTTGTGCAGGATGGGTCAAGAGATTTTTTCTTTAATAATGGAGTAATGATAGTGTTTGAAGGAGGAGGGGAAGATGCCAGAAAAGAGGAGAGGTTGAAGATTTTGGTTAGGTGAGAAGTGACGATTGGAGAGAGAGACTGGAGTAGGTGTGAGGGAATGGGGTCATGTAGTGGGACAAGAGGAAGAGAGGAGCCTGGCGACGACTTCTTCTGTAACTGGGTCAAATGTGGAGAGTGAGCCAGAAGAGATGTGGGGAAGAATGGGAATAACAGCTCTTGGAGGCTGGGAGCTGATTTCCTGGCAGATATTTGTCTATTTTCTCCATAAAGTAAGAGGCCAGGTCATCACAACAGGGCTGTTTTGTTCTATGTTTGCAGGTTCTGAGGGTGACGGTCGCTACTTGGTCTAGAGTGCTACTGAGAGTGTTATTGTAGTGATTTACTGCCAGATCTGGACAGGAGAATGAGGAGATTGGGGACAGTGATGAGATGAGAGAGTCTGTGAGTGCAAGAGGGTTAATGGCCTGTAGATTTTTGGATGTGTGATAGGTAGGGGTGGGCTGTGGTGAGCGAAGGTTAGTAAGTGTGTAGGAGGGAATGTTGTGGTCAGATATGGGAAGAGGTGAATTATGTGAAGAAGAGGTTGAGCAGAGCCGGGTAAAGATCAGGTCAAGGGTGTTACCATCTTTGTGTGTCTCAGAGGTTGAGAGCTGTGAGAGGCCGAGAGATGTGGTAAGAGATAGGAGCTGAGATGCTGATGGGGAGATGGGGCTGTTTATGGGAATGTTGAAGTCTCCCAGAACAAGGGTTGGTAATTCTGACGACATGAAGTGCGGCAGCCCCAGTGAGAAATTATCGAGAAACTGGGTGGGTGACCCTGAGGGGCAGTATACCACTGCTACTCTGAGGGGGAGGGAGTGGAAGAGCCTAATGGGGTGAACCTCAAAAGAAGGGAATGAGAGTGATGGGGCTGGAGGGATGACCTGGAAAGTACATTGTGGTGACAGGAGTAAGCCAACTCCACCACCATATCTGTTCCCAGGTCTTGGGAAGTGGGAGAAATGTAGGCCACCATAAGAAATAGCAGCAAATGAAGCAGTGTCTGAGTCCTGGATCCAGGTTTTTGTGAGGGCCAGCAGGTTAAGAGACTTAGTGAGAAAGTAGTTATGGATGAAGGGAAGTTTGTTGCATACAGACCGTGGATTCCAGAGAGCGCAATTAAAAGAGGGAGATGAAGGTGTGCACGTTAGCAGAGGGCTGGGAGAGGAGATATCACCTGAATGGAGCAGCAGCAAAAAGAGAAAGAACAGATAGTTTTTGGATTTAGGACTTGGTTTATTATGACAAACTTTGGAATATGATGGGCTGAGAGTCTTCAGTAAACTGAAGATAGCATGGGAGCTGTACATGGAGTAGGGAAGGAGAGAGGGGCTGATGTGAATGAGTGGTGATGGAGGGGGGATAGGGTGATAAAAGTTGGTGATGAGAGCACATAGGAAAACAAACAATGAAATCAAAGACATGGTATAGATTAGTAGTGAATAGAGTTATACACATTGTTTTTAGTAACCTTCCAGTCTTTCCTAGTCAACTTCTGGTCTTTTTCATATATTGCCACTTTAAATCAGGCACTTTGTAGCAGACACGACTGGTGCAGACTAGAAGCAGCCCCAGATATGCTCAAAAAAATTCAATTCAGGTGAGGAGCAGGGGGAAGGGAACTGGACTTCATTAGCCCATCACCAATCAGGCCATAGACACATGGTGATTCACAGCCAGCTAACACAAAGGATCATACAACAGTAGGGGGCAGTGAAATAGAGAGGAGAGGTACATTCATAATGGTATACAACATATTTTAATCAGGGAAATTGCATCAGATAAGCAGCAAAGCTGGGTGCAGAACTATGTAGTTAAACGTATCACAGATATGTTAAGTAGGGAAATTGCGGAAGAATAACGATAGCAATATTTTTTAACAATACCCCCTTGCAAAACTTATTGTTAGCCAAAAGTTTACATATTAGAAAGAAAAGCTATTCACAGTCATGAATGTGTTATTCTTACTTGAAACTTGTTGGGCTCAGGTGAATTTTATCTGGAACCCCATGACTTTCCATCCTAGAAGCTGTATTCACTGTGTCTCCAAACAAGCAGTATCTTGGCATCTTATCTCCTACAACTCCAGCTAACACGGGTCCAGTGTGAATACCAACTCTGATCTAAATTGATAAGTGTTTGTTATATTAGAAATATGGTAACTGGCATAATAAATATGAGAAATGGAAGGTACTGGGTCATTTGCGTCTTTAGTTTACCTGAATCGGGTTTCCAGATATGGGGCTAATAACTTCCTTTGCTGCCAATCTCATACCCAGAGCAAAATTTGCTACTCTTTGTACATGGGTTTCCACAGGAACTGGTACTCCTCCAACCACCATGTATGCATCGCCAATAGTCTCCACCTAGGGGACAGATATATGAGTGATATACATATAAATATATAATATATAATTATGTATGTAACCAATCTCATGTACAGCACTCTGGAATTAATGGTGCTATATAAATAAATAATAATAATGATAATAATATATATTAGTGAGGCCTCTATTACAGAGCTATTCACCTCTAGCAACAATTCATTAGCTGAGCATCTGTTACAACCGACATTTTTTTGTTTCAGAATCCAACACCACATGCTTTCAGGTACCTCTGAATTAGGAGGTAAGCAGCTGTATGGAAACACCATTACAGCATCATACATCTGGGCATACTTGAAGAATGCACGGCCGGACGTCGTAGGGTAGACAGGTAATCAAGTTTGATCGAGGGTGTGGCGCGGCGGTTTCAAACAGGTGTGAATTATTAAGTCCACACGGTGTTGGAGCTGATTATAATAAAAGGAGGGGGTCGGGAGCTAAGACCCCCAAGTGGGGAGGTCTAGGGGGGGGGCACGTATCTCCCCTTGCATACTTAAAGTTTGCCAGTGGGCGTGACCAGTTTAGTTGGTGGTCTTGGCGGGGTGGCCATCTGCGTGCTATAATGAATCATGCAATGAGGCTACGCCCCCTCCTGCACCACCCCTGCCTGAGGGTTTAAACCCAGACCCCCACTTCTATTATTATTAGCTCCACGACTGTGTGGACTTAAAAATTTAAGTTTGTTGCCTTGGGAAAATGCTGAGCCATGCCCACTGACACCAAACCATGCCTACAACCTAAGCCGCTCATGCCCCGCAACTTCCGTCCACTTACACTGCAAGTTTGCCTACAACTGTACATCTGCTGAACTTCTTGATATCAGTACAAAAAAACTGTGCTGATATTTACCTTGTACACATCATGCACACTTGTCAGACGATCAAATCTTGAATACATTGCATTAAGCATGTTGACAATTTGGATGGGCTCACAAGCAGAACATATGTTAGTAAATGTCACTACATCACTGAAAAGAATTGTACATGTTGGAAACTCACCTGCAAAGGAAAAAGAATGTGTGAATGGGTGTGGAGGAAAGGATTCCTTACAGTTCAAGCTATAAAACTATGGAATGCTCAACAACAAGATATATACTCTATGATAGTATTAAAAAATGAGAGAAATGGGGTGAGAATAATTTAGAACTGAAATACGATATCTATAAATGTGTGTAACATTGAAGTTGATGGACGAGTATTTGAGAACTACTAGTAAGTAACTGAACATTTTAAAGTGGAATTCCAACCAAAAGTGTTACCAGGCATAAAACATAGATATGGACCTGGATTTCACATTCTACATAGTTTGAGGGATAACAATATCATAGTAGTTTTATTAGGAAACATACATTACCTGCTTGGACTTTTTTGCCTTCCTTTAACTGATTGGCCACATGGTGAGGAAGCATAGCATATAGTAATGTCTCCGTTTTTTTCTTCTCGATCTTCAGGTTTTTAGACAACATACGCAGCTCTTCCTTCTTGCGCTCCAGCTGGTTGGACAACTCAATTTCAGCCAGTCTTTGATGGTTCAGGAGAATGAGGTCTCTTGTTACGTCATGCTTGGCTATATCTGAAATGTGCATGTTCCTCTCTTCTAATTCCTGCAAACTTCGCAGCTTTGGAGAACACATGTAGATCATACTTTGTATGGAATCCATCCATATCATATGTCCTTTAAAGAAATATTTAGTAGATATAGATACATAAATACATCATAATCATAAGAGCCATGGTAGCTTTGAAAAAGGCTGCACATATTCAAAGTTGTTCAACTTCCAATGAAGGGAGTGACCAGTGGCAGACAGTCCTTTTGAATGCTATGTATATATTTAAAGGGAACCTGTCACCTGAATCTAAGCCCTTACACTATCACTAGCTGTCCCTACACCTTCCTAGCTGCTCCCTATCTATCCCTTTCTCATCTAAAGTGTCCCTATGAAACATCTTAAAAATTAGTTTAAACTTTTTGGAGGACTGGGAAGGCGTGGCCACGCTCCATTCACCACTCCTCCGTGGTGTAGTGCATGCCCCGCTGGGCGGCATTATTCTTTCTCCTCTCTGCCCCCAGTATTTGGAATCTTCCGCCCTCTGTGTCATTCTATACACCAGCCGGACGTCACATCCGGCGCGGTGCATTATGGGGCCGGTCACGTGATCGGCCTTAGTGCATTATGGGGCCGATCACGTGATCGACCCGGCTTCAATAACCGCATTGCGCATGCGCGGAGCCGGGCCGATCACGTGATCAAGCCCATAATGCACTGGGGCCGATCACGTGAGAGATGAGAAAGGGATAGATAGGGAGCAGCTAGGAAGGTGTAGGGACAGCTAGTGATAGTGTAGGGACTTAGAATCAGGCGACAGGTTCCCTTTAAAGTATTGCTCCATTCCAAAAATATATCAAATATTAAAAGCAAAGCAATTTTATTCTACCATTTTCTGTATCCAGCTCCCATGCAGTCTTGAGTCCCCATGGTTCTACCAACAAACCTTGTACATTCTGATACAGCAGTCATGCTCACTCTGGGCTGCTCAGCTCATGAACATCTACACCTCTAACCCATGTTTGTGGTGATTACTGCAATTGGTTTAAATACTAAAGTGACTGGATTTAATGAGTGGTTCTTGTCTGATCATGTTCGAGTGATGTAGTAGCAAAGTGGAATCTGCATGAAGACTTTGATATATCCTTAAAGGGGTTGTTCAGGCTTGAGGTGAAAGTCTGTAGTCACACTATGAGACAGCAGACTTCTGAATCCTGACAGCGTGAAGTGTGCTCACTGTGAGGATTTACTGGTATTGCCCATGACAGCAGGTGTTCACATACCAACTAGACATGCTCATCCTCTGTAACTGGGAGTGCACTCAGAGAGGAAGAGCAGATCTAGTTGGAATGTGAATGGAAATATGTATACTGTAAACTTTTCAATATGTGAACGTACAGGGGTGCATCAAGCCCCCTGCCGCTTGAGCCTTATAGAGGACCGGGGGGGCGTTGGGGGGGTGCTAGCAGCCTTCAGCCTCCCCTGCAGCCTGCACAATTAGGGCGCTGCCGCCGACTTAGCAGGTCACGCTGCGGCGGCCGCCATCTCGCTGGAAGCCGGCCACTGCTGCTGGCGCCGCCCCCTTCTCCAATGCCGCTCCTGCCGCTTGGTACTCAGGGCTCACACTGTCCAATGGATGGTGCGGCCCTGCCCATGTATCTCACTGGCAATAGGTTAATCTTGACAGTGAGCACACCCTACAATGTCAGGATTCAAGAGGCTGCAGTCATATGTAGTGATTGCAGACTTTCTTACCAAGCTTGAGCTGTCCCTTTAAAGTGTAAACATCATTTAGTTGAAAAAAAAATACAAAACACAATACTGCACTGGTTGTTGGTGATGGGTCACATAGCAGCTAAGATAATGCTTTTTTTATGCCATATGACTTATTTTCTCACATTTTTCTGTACTCTTTTAAAAACTGCATTTTATGGCTGTGTGAGTGTGACGCCCATGAGGGTCCAGTTGCCACAGAGATATTCCACCTCAGCCAGAGGTGTGGTACCCCACTCTCAGGTAAGGAGGGGACACTACCTGGCACCCACACACCAGCATCCAGCACCACACCATTCCAGGCCAGGGATCTGGGTGGAACCTGGTGAGGGAGGGCCCCATCCTAGGCTAGAGGAGGGAGCTAGGTAAAGGGAGTGGGTGGAGGAAGGAGATAAGAGAAGCACACCAGGAAGTAGAGGGAGGAGTAGTAACCACGAGGAGAGAGAGGACATGAGGAGTGAGTAGTAGAGGAGTCGCAGGAGAGATGTGAGCAAAGGCATCCTGGGAATTGGAGCAGAGGCTCATCCCAGGATAAGGAAGACAAGAGAGCCGGTGAGGGCTTCAGAGAGACAGAAGGGGTCCCAATGCACGGGAAATGAGTGACCCGCATCTGAGCTGACAGAGACCAGGGTCAGCTAGAGGGACTGGGCCACAGACTAGTGGAGAGACAGCAAGACCCAGCTAGTGAACTAGAGACTGTGGCACCTTCAAGGGCAACAGTCAATAACCACACTTATTCGTTGAAAAGGTGACCACGTAGGGTCAAGGGAACCAGGACGGGGTTGCCTGACAGGACTCGAGGCTACCGGCTCGAGACAGTGTGAGGTGCAGGGCAGAAGGGATAGGGCTAGCGCAGGAAGACAACCTGGGAAAGAACATGAGAAGGGGGTCGCGGTGGAGCGTTCCCCAAGTTATCCGAGAGTTGGCTAGAGTCCTGACCTGGAAAACACAGGACCCCGCTGGAAGCCTTGAGATGTACTTGAATTGAGAGTGAAATCTAAAGACTCCACCTTGCTGTGTCCTCCATTTCTTTCTCGCAACCTCAGTCCTGCACCCCACCATATCCTATTACCAGCATAGACTTTGTAAACTGCCCTGAGGCCTAGGTCCACCCGTGGAGAGCAGAACTACCATAGCTGAATCACCGTCTGCCCCAGAGGATCTGCACCGCAGCATCGGCTATGCATCCCAATTGCCGATAACGATGGGTGGCGTCACAAAGTCATTTCCCATGTAAACTTTCCCCCATTTATTGACACCACCAGGGCCATGGAACTGTTTCACGACCCCGTAACTTCCCCAAAAAACTGCCAGCTTGGTTCCATATACCCCACGGTCCTGGGTGGGCTTGTCATGGGCATGGCCAGCATTTGCCAGCACTGTGTTTTTCAACAGCTTCTAAAAGCAGCTGATAGGGAGCAGTGTGACAGCAGAGAAGGGGTTAACAGTGATCGTGACTAAGCTGTGAGGAGCGAGATGACAGATCAGGGAAGCTTGTGCCAAGGAAAGAGGGGTTTGCACTGATCTTGACATCATGACATTCTGACATTGCTTAGCAACTGTGCTGTAACCTAATACATTGTCTCCTATTGAGCTGCAGTAAGCAGTGTGGATGTTCTGTAGGCCCTGCCACCTTTGTCTTATATGGTTACATGCCCCGTATTCAGTGTGAAGACAGATTTGACTGATAATGAACATATGTCTGCTTCACATACAGTGTAGCGGGGACACTTTATGGAAGGTTTATGAATGGTTTTCAACAAGAATTTTCTAATGAAGTATATTTGAAAGTTCATTAGAATCACTTGCTCTACATTATTATTAACTAAAAATTTAAATGACGTTTACACTTTAAGCACAATGTTGGTTGTGTACATTTCCTGGCAGTCCCTCTACAACTCTGATTGAAAACATCTCATATTTAGTACTATATTCTGAGTGTTACAAATAATAAAAAGAAGCAGAAAAACTGAAATGTATTCACTGTGCTCAATATCAATAATTCTAGTATATATCATCCAGTACAGACTTTGTATGCCGTCTTGATACCTAGCATGTACCACTGAATCCAGAGTGAGAACAGAGATCCATACAAGTACATCACCTCTGAGCTTCAGCGTGGGCTGCTTCTTCCATGACTCCGGCATCATTTCTCGCTTTGTCTTCAGCACAAATTGACTATTGGTGAACATCTTAATGTTTGAAATGGTGAAAGTAACTTGAGGGTGGACGATGGTGAAATATTCATCTAATCTGATGCCCATAGTTTGAATTCCAGGGACATATTTTTGTATGTTTACTCCAGCCTGCAATACTTTCAGCTGATCACAATAGATAATAAAGAAAAATAAATAAATATGTGAAATGCTAGAAGCACAACACAATAAGAAAATAGTCAGAAATACAAGTTGATTTTCCTCACTTTTATTTCAACTAACTTTGGAAATATAAAAAAATAAATATAGAAACTTTACAATGTATCTTAGCAGAGAAATAGGCTTCTCTTCTCCACTTAGGAGCCACATCTTCCCTTTCTTCGTCTCTTGTACTCACAATCAACACTGATCAGATTACAGTTAACTATTGAAGTACAGTGGAACCTTGGATTGCAAGTAACTTAGTTTAAGAGCATTTTGCGAGACAAGTTAACTTTAAAAAAAAAAATTGTTACTTGTTACTTGGTATAAGAGCAAGTCTTGAAATAAGAGTAATATTTGAGCTCTCCCCACTCCTCTACAGTACTGCACCTCCCTCCCTGCACAGATAAATTACAGTATGAGCCCTCCCTACCAGTCTACAGTACTGTACCTCCCTCCCTGCACAGATACAGTACAGTATGAGCTCTCCCCTCCCCACTACAGTAGTGTACCTTGCTACCTGCCCAGATACAGTACAGTATGAGCTGTCCCCACCCCTTTACAGTACTGTACCTCCCTCCCTCCACAGATACAGTGCAATAAAAGCTTTCCTGACCCCTCTACAGTACTGTACTTCCTTCCCTGCACAGACACAGTATGAGCTCCTCCACCCTTCTACAGTACTGTACCTTCCTGCACACATACAGTACATTACTAGTAATACCGACTAGCACATGCACATAAGCCATCAATCACATTATTTTTCTTACTTCTGGGTTCTGGTGTTTGTGTGTTCACCGTGCTCTGAACATGGAGCCTCCATACTTGGTACTGTACATGTGTGATGCCGCTACAAAACCAACTTTAGGTACTGTAACTGATTAACTTTCTGTACATCTGTGTAATGTACATACCATAGAACTGAAATTACCAACTTAAAGATTGACTTAACTCCAGAACTAGCATTACTGTTAATTGGGATCAACTCCATACCCTCACAATTCAGAGCACTAATTGTTCACATCCTGATTGCAGCTAAAGCCTGTATAGCTACCAAATGGAGAGACCCCAACTCTCCCACGTTTGGAACTTTAGTTGCATAATGCACAACTCCTATGAACTGTCCTTCTCGATGAGACATAACCTTCAGAGGAAATGCAACAAGAAATGGACTCATTGGAATCACTACTTTTCCTGTTAAAATATCAACATCTTTCTGAACTTGTTACACTTACTTAATAAATTCTAAACACATAGAAGAGCTAGATAAATAGGTCTTTGAAGCAACATATACCCCATCTCCACGCCCCTCCCCTTTCTCTCCCCCTCTTCCCCCACCTTCTTCCTAAGTAGTTAACTTAATGCTGATTCTTACTAATTATTAAACAATTTACTAGAAGTGATTGCGACCAATAAGTTTTTACTTATATACAAATATTATGTATCCTATACTATGTATATTTGTAAACTTGTATCATACTTGTTGACTGTTTTAAAAAAATCAATAAAAAAGTTGAACAAGAACTGCAATTAATTGCAAAACTGTACTTGTATATGAATACAGTAGATATTTTTGTGTTGTGAAACAAATCATTTGCATTTCATTTATTCCTTATGGAAAAATTTGCTTTGATATACAAGTGATTTGGATTACCAGCACATTCCCGGAACCAATCATGCTCATAATCCAAGGTTCCACTATATATGGAGAGGAGGAGGGGTTCGAAAAGATTTTGAGGCAGAGAGAAAGATCAGGCTGCTTCTTTCTTGTAAGTATTGCACCTCATGCCAGTGCTGAATTCACAGCTACGCTGAACACTATTGCATTACAATGTCATCTGTGCTGCTGCTGCTGTTTTGGTACATGTGCTACACAGGAGAACAAAAATGCACTGTGTAAAGGCCGTGTCTGACCATACAGGAACATGATCTGATCATACCACATCTCCTGGGCAGGAGAGGATGCAAAAGAGTATATAGACATTACTGCACGGGATGACAGTCTGGCGCCCCACATGGTCAGGCGTCACAGTGGGGTATTGCACTCGTAAAAGAGGTGTAATTTTCCACAGCTGTAAGTGGATCATAGGTTGGTCGGTGGGACCCATTCCTGCACTCTCACACAGAGAAGTGGTGGGAGGTTACCCAGAGGGAGGGAGATATATTCACCTCAAGGAGGAGTAGAGAGGGAGAACGGAACAGGGAAGTGAGGAGTCGGAGTTGGAGAGGAGTCGAGGAGGAGTGTGGAGCGAGGCGGAAGGTTAACCCGGACAACTCTACGCTGATCCGGAGGGAAAGATGAGAGAGGATCCTGAGGGGATCCTGAGAGAGGGTGCTTGATGCGGGAGTCTGGGCCCTAGAGAGAAAGGGAGAACCCCAGCGAGGAGAGACCATACTCCAGGGAATTCCCCAGTCCACCACGGGAATGCCGGACCCGAGGAAACAGCCAGAGTCTACATCTGAAGTCGTCAACCGGCTGTTGCGGTCTGTTCATCGGCTTCGGCACCCTGCCAGACGGAGCAGTCTGCCTGCTTCTTCACTACGAGGGAGAGGAGCCCCAAGACTACCTACATGGAGCCATTGTCTATAGACTCATCTTAGGCGGGGAAGAAAGGACACGGGTTCGTCATCTAAGGTTTACCACGGGTTCCACCATACCACCTGGCATCCACTTGCAGCCACCCATGGAGCTACCTGTTTGATTAACATCTTGCTGAACTGTGGACTCTGTATTTTACTGCTGACTGTTTACAGTAAAGTACCCGGGAGAGTGACTTTGCCTCTGTCTTTGTGCTGCAGAATTCAACCTGTTTGCTTTCAGGAACGCTGCCCCGGAGGACCAGCTCCACCTGTAGGGAGCTTTGCCATCTTAGCCGCATTACCAACGCCCTCCGGAGGACTGTGGCGGCGCTAGTGACCCATCACCAGGTACTACAGGTGACGTCACATGACAAAATCTAATCCCCTGTACATACACCCCTTATTGAAGTGTCACCCTAAGCCACAGGCTCAGGCGCTGCCACCCGTGACATCCCTGTGAAGACACCCACCGAGCCTGATACCCGAGTACCCCAGGGCCTGGGGCTCGACAACAGCTTATTCATTTTGTGAAGTAATGGTATCAGGACCATGCTGCTGCCAAATAATCCAATCCAAATTATAGTCACAGCATATGGTGGTTTATTCTACGCGTTTTGAAGCATCACCCCATTTCTTCATCAGGAAATACACACCATCCTGATGATTTACATACTCTTTGGCGTCCTCACCTGTCCCGGATCAACCCATGCTACTTGCACGGTCAGTTAATAGCAGGGACTTATATATAAGTGACCCGCCCACCAGGGCCGCGGGGTACTCTGAACCAGGTGGCAGTTCTGCTGGGGGAGTCAAGGGGGTCGAGACCCGTCTCCGTAGCCCTGGGCTGTCAATAAAATGGTCAGTTTTTAGGAATAAATGTGACGCCACCTGTGGTGTGCAGCTATGGGTAGCCGCCGCTCTAGTCAGGACCCCTGGGAATGACGGAAGCAGCAGTGAGGATGTTGAGCCCTACACGGGAAGAGCTGGTCCCCAGGGCAACCACGAAGACAATGAATATGCAGGCTCGTCAGGGGTACGTAGCTCACAGTCACAGGCAGCCACCTGCTGCCGGATCACAGAACCAGTCTATCTCCCCTCAGGCACAATAATCACAGTTGCAGACAACATCAAGCTTTAACCGGGTTTTACCCTTTCTCAGCAGTTGGTAAAGTTCACAGACAGTGCATTACCAGCTCCGGTGTGGTCTAAGCAGCCAGGATGGTTCATCTGCGTCACCCCCTTTCGTGTCTCTTTTGGGCCTTTTCGGTCTGTCCGCATGCTAGCTACGATCCAGTGTTCACGGGCTTTCAGTGGGTGACCTACCGGGTTCCCTAGCCCTTGTACAACGCCCTTGTTTTCACTGCCCCGGAGGTTAGTCTCGGGACATAAAAACCCCGCACCCCGCCAGAGTTCGTGGTTGGAGTATACAGCATCCTGGCCACTTCAGCAGAGCTGGCACTCTGGTTCCGACCCAATCCCACAGTGTCCTCGCTAATTCACGCACACCTGGACTCCTTCTTTCTCTCACCACGGCCTGGAGCCTTGGACCCAGGCTAGCCTTATAGTGGCACAGGCCATCGGGTCTGTGTCCTCCCAGTCCTGTCTGGTGGTGTTCTCGCCTCTCCTTCTAATGAATGGACTTCCCTTGGCTGACTTCTTCTCACTTCCTAACTTCTTTGGTGTTGTGTCCTTTGTTCTGTTGTTACCTCCCCTAACCAGGTCCTTCTCTAACTTTCCACCCTCCACCTGGCTCCTCCCACTATCCCGTTGCTGGGCATAGAGTCGCTAGATGCAGGATTGGGATGTGTGTTGGGTGTGTGTGTGTGGGGAGACCGATTTACCAATCGCGGCTGCTGCACCATCTAGTGGCGACCGGTCCGCAGAAGCGCCACATAAGATTATCCCATCACAGGAGATGTGGTATGATCATACCATGTCCCTGTACAGTCAGACACATCCATTGCACAGTACATAGCAGGGACACATACATAAGATTTTCTCATCACAGGAGATGTAGTATGATTAGACCATGTCCCTGTACAGTCAGACACATCCATTACACAGTACATAGCAGGGACACATATATAACATTATCTCAGTACAGGAGATGTGGTATGATCAGACCATGACCCTGTATGGTCAGACACATCCATTACACAGTACATAGCAGGGACACATATATAAGATTATCTCAGCACAGGAGATTTGGTGTGATCAGACCATGACCCTGTATGGTCAGACACATCCATTACACAGTACATAGCAGGGACACATATTTAAGATTATCTCAGTGCAGGAGATGTGATATGATCAGACCATGACCCGGTATGGTCAGACACATCCATTACACAGTACATAGCAGAGACACATATATAACATTATCTCAGTACAGGAGATGTGGTATGATCAGACCATGACCCTGCATGGTCAGACACATCCATTACACAGTACATAGCAGGGACACATATTTAAAGCGAACCTGTCACCCCCCCCGGGCATCAAAAGCTCTAATAGCCACCTTCTGCAGCACTAAGGCTGCATTCTGAGAAGGTGCCTATAGGCTTTTGATGCCCTTTCTAGTATGAAATATTAAGTTAGGTAAATGCTCACTCTTCAGAAGATCGAAGACCGGGAGGCGGGGTTTCACGCTCCTCCGGCCCGCCCCCTCTTGTCAATCATTGTGCGCGCCTGCTGCTGTCTCCCCTCAGTGTGGAAAATGAACGCGCGTCTCCATTCTCCTGTATGGAGCCGCGCATGCGCTGTGCGCCCGGTGTCCAGGAAGTCGACATCGGGCGCACAGCGCATGCGCGGCTCCGTGCATGAGAACGGAGACGCGCGTTCATTTTCCACACTGAGGGGAGACAGCAGCAGGCGCGCACAATGATTGACAAGAGGGGGCGGGCCGGAGGAGCGTGAAACCCCGCCTCCCGGTCTTCGATCTTCTGAAGAGTGAGCATTTACCTAACTTAATATTTCATACTAGAAAGGGCATCAAAAGCCTATAGGCACCTTCTCAGAATGCAGCCTTAGTGCTGCAGAAGGTGGCTATTAGAGCTTTTGATGCCCAGGGGGGGTGACAGGTTCGCTTTAAGATTATCTCAGTGCAGGAGATGTGGTATGATCAGACCATGACCCGGTATGGTCAGACACATCCATTACACAGTACATAGCAGGGACACATATATAAGATTATCTCAGCACAGGAGATTTGGTGTGATCAGACCATGACCCTGTATGGTCAGACACATCAATTACACAGTACATAGCAGGGACACATATTTAAGATTATCTCAGTGCAGGAGATGTGGTATGATCAGACCATGACCCGGTATGGTCAGACACATCCATTACACAGTACATAGCAGAGACACATATATAACATTATCTAAGTACAGGAGATGTGGTATGATCAGACCATGACCCTGCATGGTCAGACACATCCATTACACAGTACATAGCAGGGACACATATATAAGATTATCTCAGCACAGTAACATTTTTTTAAAACACATCCATCCAATTGAGTAAATTATTATTATTCCAAGATCTATTGACTAAAATCAACTTTAAAATGACCTTTGTTTGTGAGAATACCCCTATAACCCAATACATGACACTCCTGAGGAGACACAGTTCATATAACAGCATACAGTGCTGTGCAAATTAATTGGGACAAAGCTTTTTTTAAGTAAAATCGTAAGTTGGTTACCAGTCAGTGATTCAAACCAGTTTAACTGCTTTGAACAGGTGTGAGTGTACAACCTTGAGTAACAAAATGTGGTTTGACTGGTTTTAGTCAGAAAATAACAGCTAGCTGCCCCTTCAGCTTCAGTTGAGCTTGTTTCTGTGAGGAGTGGTTTAGTGTACTTTTTCTCTCAGTGTGATTCGTGCCTGTAAAAATGGATGTTACTCCACAGAAGAGGTCTAGAATTATTACTCTTAATGAACATAAATAAGTGCCATAATAATAAACAGTGCCATACAAGTGTGGTTCCATGATGAAGAATTGAAGAATTTATGCAAAAACTTGGTAGAATCAATGTCAAAATGCATTGAAAATCTCATATCTGCTAAAGGAGGACATATTTCTTAACATTAGTATGTAACAGTGCATTATAACATTTTATTATTAAATATTCAAAAATACGTGTTTTTTTGCTGTGTCCCAATTAATTTGCACAGTACTGTATGTTGCACATACAGTAATGCCCCCCCCTGGCAGGCCTGGGTAATACGTACTTCAGGTGTGTGGTAGGCTTCTGGACACCCTGCCGCTACCTTGCACAATTTAGGATTATATCACCTCTATTTCTGGCCCCTTTGTCATTTTTCTGCATTATTGTTAGTGTTTAACCTCCTAATTATTTTTACACTGCGATTTCTATCATCTCCACTTTTCCTATTGACGATTCCTTGATATTTATGTAAGTCTGTGAGTGAACGTGCAGTATGTGCTGTTATATCTATGTACGGTGTCTCCACAGGGCTGTCTTATATTGGGTTTACACAATTTCAGTTCCAGAGGACTATGATACTTTGCTGAGCTTCATGTGAATTCAGTGTTTCAATCTTTTAAATATACATTGTATCTGCACTGTTTAATAAAGATTATATCTTTTTTTGCATTTTGGTGATCAGGTTCATGTTTTGTTTGGTCTTGGTTGTATCCAAATGATCAATTTAATGAAAGGTGTGCCCACCTCTCAATCAGTCCAAAGTATAAACACTGCTCACGCAAGTTTTCAATGGTCCTGAACTTGTACCACATTTGGGTAAAAGGATCAATTTTCCTGTTCACGGATTTTTATTATTTTTCTATCACCAAAATTGTGTACTTAGTCCCAGGCTTCGCTCCTAAGCACTATTCATGAATCAATGCACTCAATTCCAATAATCCTGGGAAGTGACTTTTGTGATCAAGGCCTACGGGCCGAAACATCAGTGGTCGTCGGTCTGTCATTTTGATTGATTCGCAAAAAAATTAAACTGTTAAGTGCATCCAAAACTTGAGTGTGCAGTGTTTATACTTTGGGCGTATCCAAATGATCCAAAGTGTAATGAGCAGCCAGAAAATGTCAACAATTGACTAGTGCTTTCACACTACGATTTTTGCATTTCCGATGCTGTCCGAAAAAAATCGGACAGCATCGGACCGATTTTCGGACCCCATGCATCCCTATGGGGATCGGACCGAATCGGATGTGCACTAAATGCCATCCGATTTGGTCTGATCCGATTCTGCCCGATTTTAGCCGATTTTTTTCAGGAGAAAAAAATCGTTGCCTGCAACGATTTTTTCATCCGATTACAAAATCTGACAGACTCGGATCGGACCAAATCGGATGGCATTTAGTGCTCATCCGATCTGACCCGATCCCTAACATGGGACCCTATGTAGAAGGGTCCGAGGAAACATCTGATGTCTCCTCGGACCCCATTTTACTGTACTGAGCATGCTCAGTACAGTAAAACTGCTCCTGGGAGCACAAGGGTTAAAAAGAGTTCACCATGGTGAACCCGCGGTCACATGACTGTGACATCACCGCAGGTCCTGAACAGCAGAGGTACACCTCTGCTGACACCGGCAGCCTGCGGGAGCCACCAGGAACCTAGAGGAAGATGGCGGTTGACGGCGGAGGCTCGGGGAGAGGTGAGAATAAACTTTTTTTTTTTTTTCTTTTTTTGCAGCCCGGCGCCGATTTTATGCCGGAATCGGGTGCCTATTTGGCACCCGATTCCAGGCATCAGAAGGGAGCCGATGCTGTCCGATTTATATCGGACAGCATCGGCTCCCTCAAAATCGTGGTGTGAAAGCACCCTAAGGAATCGGTAGTGAAGTGACTATTCAGTCCAGACTGAGAGAAGAACAGCCGGGCACCCTCTGTCTTGGTTTATATGGAGTAAAACATACAACTTCAGTTTGCACCTCTTTAGAGAACCCATTTTCTGAAATGTTATCAAAAACATCTGCAGTTTCCTTACTTGTTGGTCAAACACAATATGGAAGGGGAACTCATTACAGAACGCCCTCTCATCCATCCAGAGTCTGCTGGGGTAAACTGGCTGAAAGGTAGTTAACAAACTTCCTGAAAAACATAATACGACAGCAAGAGATTATATATTTTATATATATATATATATATATATATATATATATATATATATATATATATATATATATATATATATATACACACATATATATAATCACATTTGGTTGCAAAAGATAAAAAATATGATCTGATCAGCGGCTGTGGGTATCTCCTCTGCTCAATAAGACCTGATGTGTAAGGACCAAATTACTCAAACCGAGCCGTCCATGCAAACTGATCGACAATCGGTTATAGGAGATGCCTCAACTTTTATTTTTGATTTAATAACAGTGTCCTGCAGCCAAATTCATTCAGAGATAACATACAGTTGAATTGAAACTAATTTTGTATTACTGAAATCAAATTGATGCTTTAAATTTGCTGATTGGCTCTAAATTTCAAGATCCAGAAGACGTAATCACCACCTTTCATGCAGACTTATAGAAAATTGCACCTTTATTTTATCATCATTATTGTATTGTTAGTAGTTAGTCTATTACATCATCTATATACTTTATTGAGCCTTTAGTATTCTTTCATTTTAGGGACCAATCAAAAATGCCAACTCAGCTCCAATGATGTAATCCTAACTACAGTTACATCACCTACTTTTATAAATGCTCTCTGTGTAAGGTATACAGCTTTAGCATTTCTTAGCATATTGATATGTTTCTGCATTAACAAAGCTACGTATGCAGAGAAGTCACTTTTACGACACAAAGTTGAAACTTGACTACCATGATAAGGAAAGCCTGGAACCTGTATTTTGGCTGCATCTACCGATATTGGCTGTGACCTTAAATCACCACTCCAGTGGGGTTTTTTTAATTACACTGCTGGATTGTTGCTTTTAATGCATGCAACTTCCCTGACCCCTGTATGATACTCACCTTCCGGCAGCTTCACTTGCTATATCCGTCGCTCCATTGGCTCTGGCGAAATATGACCTCCAGTGTTTCATTGAGTGCATTGGAGGTCACTTTTCAATACATCTCTATAGGAGCCACATTTTGGTTGTCATCAAGATGCATTGAGCTCTCGTGTCATACCTTCTGACCAGTGGCATCAATAAAAGGTGAAGCTGCCAGAAGGTGAGTAAATGACAGGGGCAGGGGGCTTAGATTTAAAGCACCACTCCAGCTGGGAAAAAAAATGCCCTTGAATGATGCTTTAAAGATTAGTTCCTTACATTCATATCTAGACTTTTTTCCACCAAATTGCAGAGCAGTGAGTGACAAACGTGGTGAAAAATTTCACCAAGATATTACAGCTATGAGAAAAGATATTAAAGAAAATGGAATCCTTCAATGCCTGCAGATTACTGTTATATAAGGGTGCCTTCACACTAGCGTATGTGAACACAGCTTATGCTGCGTTCCCATACGCAGTCAAACGCATGCGCACTGTGTTCCTATGTTTGCTGCGTTCGGATGCGGATGCGGACGATATCTGCTCCCTCCTGGGTCCTGCGTCCGCACCCGGGACGCAGCATGTTGCATTTTTTGTGCGCTCGGGGACCTTGGAAAATCAGTAAGCGTCCCCAAACGCACAAAAAAAGCATTGGTGTAAATGGGTCCACAGTGTTCTGCGCTTGACAGCGCAGGAGAACGCTGCGGACCCATTGAAATCTCTCCCGGTGGCCGCCGGTGATGTCACAGGAGCTCACCAACGGCCACTGGGAGCTCATCCTCTGCTGATCTCTTCTTCCCCGCCGCAGGTAATCTGCTAGCGGTGTCGGCGGGGAGAAACAGCTGATTTGACAGCTGTTTGAATCTTCCCGCGCCGACATCTCCTCTCTGTGTCGGCGCGGGAGATTCAAACAGCTGTCAAATCAGCTGTTTCTCCCCGCTGACACGTCCCGGAGCTTACCGGCGGCGGGGAGGAGGAGATCTTCGGTGCTGATCTCCGCCCCCGGACACCGCCGATTGGCTGGCTGGGCTGCACAGTGATGTGTCCGCAGGCGGGCATTATCCGCTGCAGACACATCAAAATAACATGCTTTTGACTGCGTTTGTGTCTGCATGCCATCAGCATGCAGACACAAACGCTAATGTGAAGGCAGCCTAAGAGGAGTGCAAAGACAAGCAAAAAGGAGCTGTCACTTTATGAGAACCAATTTTTCTAGTTCAATTTCTGTAACTGTCTCTTTTTCACACAAATATTTAGACATGTTTTAGTTATTTGAATTGCAAAAATAATAGTTTTTCCAAGTGCTGAAATTTTGGCATTAATTATATGTAGTAGTAAAAGGAAAACGATGTAAAAGAAACAAGAGTCAACTAAAAATTGGCATTGTCATATTTGAATTTAATAGCTCGTTTCATAACTGAACACGACAACTTTTGAAAATATGTAGAACAGTGTAATTACTGTATGCAGCACTGAATGCAGCATGTCTGCTGTATTCAGGAAAGGGGTCCTCCATGTGTCTCTGTGCTGTGTACCCCGAGATATAGGCTTTGTAAAACTTACAGTTAGAAGCCATGGAGGTAGTCACTGTGACTAGAGGGAGCTCGATTGACTGTGGCCATTCCATCCCCCACTGTCTCTGTGTGCCTCCTCCTACTGTGCTGTTTATGCTTTGTCAGAGAAGGACTCTGGAGCGGACATCAGGACAAATGATTTGCATGCTGTGAGTGACAGAGAGGAGGAGAGGAGAAGGGCAGAGCCAGCACAGCAGAAGCAGCACAGAGAGGCAGTGGAGGATGGAATGGCCACCATCAATCAAGCCCCCTCCAGCCACAGGGACTGCCTCCATGGCTTCTAACTGTAAGTTTTACAAAGGCTATATCTCAGGGTACACAGCACACAGACACATGGGGGACCCCTTCCCTGAATGCAGCAGACATGCTGCATTCAGTACTGAATTTAGATTGCCATGCAGCAGGGGGGTGACAGGTCCTCTTTAATTACTTATTCTTAATACAAAATGATATGTAGTGTTTTATCATTTATTTATTTATTTTTGCAGCTGCTGGGGGCTGCCATTTTTATTTGCTGGTTTGTATCAGAACACGATATTGACACCCTACAAATTTGGCAGTCCTGGGCCATAGGGGCCTCAGGTTGGTGTCTGGCCACATTTCTTGTAATGTGGCTGTCTCGATTGTGAACTGCGCATGCTCCTTGAGCTGTCCACTTCACAGTTGCTGAGAGAACATGTGCCATTTTAGGGCTGTGCTCTGAGTTACAATAGTAAATGTAGGAAATGTCTCACACAACAATTGCAGACTTTTAAGTACAATCCATATTATAATAAGGGGAGCAGATGCCGACAGCTTCACCACCATGTGGCGGTGCAATTCCAAAGGAACAGTTCATCAAGTACAGCACATAGAAGGAAATAATGCACTCACAGTGCGTGGACTTGACATCTTTATTTCCAACAACGCAAAAGTGACATGCGGGCACGCTGCAGGCGGACTACAAGATGCAGGCTCGTCTGACAAGAACAATGTACGTTTCGCTCACTTGAGCTTCTACAGGTCCACTCTTAGCTGTAATATCCTACTGTGACCACTTATACAAGTGTTAAGCAAGGAGAGGTGACAGAAGGTCTGGGCAGCAGTGAGAAGAGCACCAGGGCAACAGTGGTGATCACAGGTCAGCAGCCTGACGTTGCACTACTAATGCCAGGTTACTAGAGCTATTCTCAATGATGAAGGAAGTGTCACTGAGTGGTAAAAGCAGAGCTGCAGAGGTGACATATTCCAGGAATGAGAAAAGATCCTGTGCTCACCATCACTGTCACCGCAGTGTTCAGAGCTCAGCAGTGTAGTCATCATGGCGCTGTGCTCTGAACATTGACTCCGCTCTGCTCAGTCAGTGTACAGAATCATTCAGATGTAATGCAGGACAACTGAATGAGGCTTTACTACTGTGTCTACAAAGTGCATCAGACCTGATGACTTTGTCACTATTTTCAAATTACAGCATTTTTTAATGATATATATCCTTTAATGGCAATGCAACATATGTTTACGCAGGACAATGTGCTGCCAAGAATAATTATTTTATTGCTGGCAAGAAAAATCCTATTACTGTTGAACAAGCATTTTGCTAATTTGTCAGATGATCACCAGCATGTTTACACAAGCAACAAATTGGGAAATAAGCTCTCTATTGAAAACTCATGATTATTATCTCGTCTAAATGAGTCTTAAACCCCAGTTACCCCACCATAGATAATGCATAACTGTCAGCCAAAACAATGGTTTACAGCACTCATACATAGGTAAACGAAAGGATCGGCAGCCTGGAATAAGATTCACCGGATGCTTGTCTCCCGCAATGTCATGATGGGTGGGAGTCAGGAAGCCCCTCTACACATTAGACTGTCTGCTGATTCCACCAACATGGGGGCCTTTAAAGTAAAGCTTATGGGCACTAATTTAACATCAATATCAGGGCCCGGTACCCGGGTACAACTTCTGCCTCTGCAACCTCTTTAGCCTTCGCATGGTCGTCTATCAAAGTCTTCTCTGATTTCAATTTCTGGATCTTCACTCACCTCTCCCAAATCTGACAACATTTCTGATTATGTCCCAATGAGATTTCTTTCTTGCTGCAGCATTTTGGCCATTCAAATAATTTACTCCTCCATGAGCCTGTTACAAGAAATACATACAATATTAAAAATCTTCCATATGTAAATGTAGTAACAAAAATGTAAAAAACTATTTTTCTTCTAAATTGCCCACCACTACGATGTCATTGCTCCCGTGGTACAGTCTTGGTCTAGGATCACCTTGCTAAAGCCATCACATGTGGTGGATCAATGCAGAAATACCGATGCAATTCATCTTTTTCCTATCGCCATGACATCACCCACCAAGAGAGGGGATCCGCCCACAAGAACAAGAAACCTACAGATAAAAAGGGCGGTTCCCTTCACTTCCTCAGTTGATTTCCTGTCCTTGTGAGGGAACCTACAGATGAAGATATCTCTTACCCAAGGCCTGAGGCGTCCATGATGAGGACGGTGGAATCTGGGTCATGGTAGCGGCGTCAGAGGGAGCCCTGTTCCCTCAGTCTCCATCGTTGGCTATATTTCGTGGCAAGACCCAGAGTCCGGGTGTTGCCGCTGTGGGTCATGCAGGCGCTGCCTGGGGTAGTCCCCAGTGCTTATCTGGCGATGCAGGGTGAGCTGGGTGTGGAGAGGAGCCGCCCTTTGAACCAGAAGTGCGCGTCACTTCCGGGGGTCCGGAGGAGGATGTGTCTGGTGGGAAATTCAGTTTAAAGCAGCATTCCATGATTCCGTTGCTCTGCCCAACATGTCTTCTTCTAAAGATGCGGAGGGGCACCCGGAGGGTGTCAGCCAGCAAGGCAGGAGCAGCAGCGGAAGCAGCAGCAGGCAGGCTTCTAAAGCTGGTGTGAGGCACCGCCGGCATGATCCTCATGGCCGGGGCGCGTCACATGCAGGATCGAGGTATGATCCTGTGCACACTGGCCGGTTTGACTGATAAGGCTGTGTGAACCAACTGTGAGACACAGGGTTTCATGAGCCTAATGAGCGGCAGTGAGAGTGGGATGAGATCGAGGAAGCCCTAAGGAATGTAAGGGCTGAGTGCTGACAACCCGGAACACAGGGAGTTAACCTGAGCTGTGTGAAAGGCTGATTACCGGCAGCTAAGGGGGTGTGTCCATGTGGGAGTGGCTGGCACGATAAGAGGCAGCCAGGTGAGTGATTGAGTCATTCAGATTGAGATTGATTCTGGAAGCTGAGATCCTGCTGAGATTCATCCAGAGATTGCCAGCCTGAGAGCATGTGGGCTGAGAGCAGCCTGAGTGCAGAGCAGTCCAAGGCTCGGTGTGTGGACACGGGAGCATGCTAGCTCCATGCCGGTGCCGAGGTCCGTGGTCGTGTCCGCACCTGGAGGGGGAAGCTGTGGTTGACCCGTGGACGCTAGATCGGACGTGGTTCACCTCACGTCCGGGAAAGAGCCTGTGGGGATGCCTGGTGGAACCTGTGACACAGGTAGCGAGACCCTGATCCGTGCCCGGTAAGAAAAGCAGTTCCTGAATGATTGTGTGAACTGTGCACCTTGTGTGTAAATCATGCTAGGCGAGTATAGACCGCCCTTGGGACCGACTCAGTGGAGTCACATAAAGGTCCTGATGAACCGGAATGAAAGTAGCCCTTCGGGAGGCGAATGTATGTAGCCTTTGGAGGCAAGCGTATGTAGTGTGCCAGGCGGGCATAGACCGCCTTTGGGTCCGAGTCAGAGTGCTCAGTTAAAGGACCTGATGAAACAGAACGTGTTTAACTATGTGTATGAGGGCTTAGGTAATGGCCCGGAATGAGAGATGATGGCCTATATGTAAGACCCATGTATAATGATGTGGGGAGAGAGTGACCCAGCTAGTATGGATGATGTTGGAGGCGTTCCATCCCTGTGGGACGAGAGGGAGGCTTGCCCTGCTGCTTGCCGAGGGTACCCGTCCCTCAACCACGACCTCTAATGGTGTGGGTGTGCCTGTGGTGCCAGACACAGGGGTAATAGGGCTCCTAGTAGGTATCGGATGAGGTTCCCGTGTACTATGGTTTGCCAGTCCCTGTAATGGGCCATGGAGGGGCCACAGTCCATGGATGTGGGCTGTGAGCAGGTGTGTGATCCATGGACGTTTGAATGATGGATCACATACGGTATGTAAGGTCCCGGTCAGGCAGGAATCCTGACTACGGGTGAATGTATATCATCATGCTGGGGGACTAAAGCCAGGCGGCAGGTACCGCCATTGGGACCCACAGGGCCCGTTGAGGCGTATGTAACGAAGGTCAGAAGCAGGGGTTAAAAGGGCTCCTAGAGTGGGGACACCATGGTTGAACCATGTGGACTCTGACTGGGACGTAGGCGGAGATGCGTCCAGGAAAGAGCCCCTTGGGGATACATGACATACCCGGTACTTAGGTTGCTCAATCCCTGTTATGAACCCGGAGGGGTCATCGTCGTACTGTAACGTATGTATAGTGTGAGTAGGCCGGAGGCCGTAGCCACCCCGGGAGCTGTTAGTAGAGCTCCAATGGGGACAGAGATGGTTACAGGTCCCGGGTTACTATAAGACGTTATGTGCAATATAAGTGTTATGTGATGTTAAATGTAAATGTATGGTGTATTTATGTAAAGTGTTTATAATCAATGTGATATGTGTCAAACATGCTACCCGGGTTATGTTATTAATATGTGAAAATAAACGGGTAGACAATGGTTAAACTTATAAACACGTGTTTGTTGTCGTTTGCAAGCGGGTTCCCCGGTTGCTACCTCACACTGGCTATTCAAGCACAAAGCGCTCCAAGGATGATAAGAAGGAGAAGGGCTCTAAGTCCAATGCTGGACCTCCACCTCCTTAACTGGTACCAGTTCATGTTAGTATCAGGGGTGAGTTCTGTTTGCATAATCATCCACTGTGCTGATTCCCCACTCTCTCTCTTCTGTCTATAATTCTGACCCCAGAATAGGAAGTGTGCTTTATGTGTATAGCCCCTGCCAGATGATTATGACAAGCGGTTTTGCCGCTACTGTATAACCCAAACTCTTGACGAAGAGGCTCCTATACGTACAGCTGACCTTAAGACTTTCATACAGGAGGAGATCAGGAATTCCCTTTCCCAGATTCCTCAGCCCTGTTTGCCGACCCCTCACCCTTAAGGCCCAGTCATACATAACAATGCACCAGCGATCCTGATAACGATAACGATGTGCAGAGATCGCTGGTGCGTCATTTTTCACATCGCTGGTAAGATGTCAAACAGGTATCTCACCAGCCGATGTGGAAAACGACGCACTAGCGATCCAGAATTATACCGAGGCCGTTGGGAATTGTCACTCCATAACATAGCATTGAGATTGTTGGTCATTGACCCTGTCAAACACAACGATGTAGCGCTCCCAGCGGGAGCGCAATGACGTAGAAATGATCCAGAGCAGTGTGTAACGATCAACGATCTCACAGCAGGGGCCAGATCGTTGGTGTGTGTCACACATGACGAGATCGCTAACAGGAGCGCTGTTGCGTCACAAAATCGGTGACACAACAGCAATCTAGTTAGCGATCTCGTTATGTGTGACAGGGCCTTAAGTCTCCCTGTGTCTCAAACAATGATTCCCAGGAGGAGGGCCTTGTTCATTCATCCTATTCAGGCTCCTCTTCAGAAGATGAGTGGGGTTATTGTTTTTCCATTCAAGATATTGATGGCCTGGTGAAGTCGGTCCGTTCTACTATGGGGATTGTAGACAGCAGAGAATCAAAGTCGGCCCAGGAGGTCATGTTTTCTGGGTTGTCTCAAAAAAAGAGATGTGCTTTTCATGTTATTGATGCCATTAAGACCTTGGTCAAGTCTGAGTGGGAAAAGCAGGAATCCAGAGGGTTTTTGCCTTCCTCTCGAAAGCGGAGTTATTCCTTTGAGGATTTGCAGTTATGGACTAGTCTAAAATTTCTAAAGTAGATGCACCAGTGGCTACCGTGTCCAGAAGGAATATTTTGCCTTTAGAAGATGGGGGTCTGTTGAAGGACCCATCTGACAGGAAGGCTGATACCCTGCTGAAAAAGTCCTGGGAATTGGCAATAGGAGCTTTTAAACCTGCCATTGCTCCTCCGTGTGTAGCCCGTTCCCAGTTGGTGTAGATGGACCAGTTAGAAGAGCAGATTCGGTCTGGGATACCACAAGCCCTTTTGTTGGCTGCTATTCCTCAAATCCAGAGTGGCTCGGCGTATGTGGCAGTTGCATCGGCTGATTCACTCCGCTTAGCGGCTAGATCTGTAGGACTCTCTAATGCAGTGCACAGATCCTTATGGTTGAAGGAGTGGAAGGGGGACGCACATGCTAAAAGCAAATTATGTGCGATTCCGTGCCAGGGTGAGTACCTCTTTGGCCCTGTGCTCGATTATATCCTCTCAAAGGCAGGTGAAGTAAAAAAGGGGTTGCCTAATCCTTCTGTCCCCAACTATAGGAGAGCCTTCCGGTAATGCCAGTCTTCAAGACAGAAGGCGAATGTCGAGTGGGAGCCGGCTGAGAAAAAACAGAGAGGTGCTCATTACGGTGGTTTCTCATCCTCCAAGAGCAAGCCAAAATACAGATAATGTGAATCCACTTATAGGTGGTAGATTGGCTCATTTTTTCCATCAGTGGTCCCAAATTTCAAACAGCCAATGGATCCTAAGCCTCATTTCATCTGGTCTTAGATTAGATTTTGAGAGGGTCCCTGGGGACTCCTTTCTTCAAACTGTTTTGTAAAGTCCTGTCCAACAGCAGGCACTGGAGTTGAAGATTGAGGAGTTGTTGGGTAAGCGTGTGTTGATAGATGTACCAGGTAATCAGGAGGGAAGGGGCTTTTATTCCCCTTTGTTTCTGGTTACAAAACCTGATGGTTCTTTTAGAACAATTATTAATCCTCGGAAATTAAACTCCTCCTCTGATTCCAGTCCTTTAAAGCGAACCTGTCACCCCCCCTGGACATCAAAAGATAAAATAGCCACCTTCTGCAGCACTAAGGCTGCATTCAGGGAAGGTGGCTATAGGCTTTTGATGCCCTATACATTGTGAAACATACACTTATATAAATGCTTACACATAAGACGACCTAAGACCGGGAGGCGGGGTTTCGCGCTCCTCCGGCCCGCCCCCTCTTGTCAATCCTGCTCGTCACCTGCTGCTGCCTCCCCTCACACTGTAACATGAACGCGCGCCTCCGTTCTCCTCTATGGCGCCGCGCATGCGCTGTGCGCCGGGTGTCCAGGAAGTCGGGCTGCGCGCACAGCGCATGCGCGGTGCCATAGAGGAGAACGGAGGCGCGCGTTCATGTTACAGTGTGAGGGGAGGCAGCAGCAGGCGACGAGCAGGATTGACAAGAGGGGGCAAGCCAGAGGAGCGCGAAACCCCGCCTCCCGGTCTTAGGTCGTCTTATGTGTAAGCATTTATATAAGTGTATATTTCACAATGTATAGGGCATCAAAAGCCTATAGCCACCTTCCCTGAATGCAGCCTTAGTGCTGCAGAAGGTGGCTATTTTAGCTTTTGATGTCCGGGGGGGGGTGACAGGTTCGCTTTAAAATGGAGTCAATCCAATCTGCAATTCGCCTTTTGTTCCCTAGGTGTTTCATGGCAGTATTAGACCTCAAAGACGCCTACTATCATCTCCTTGTTCATCCGGATCACCAAAGGTTTTTCATGGTGGCGGTGACTTTGGAAGGTCGTGTCCAGAATCTGCAGTTTGCCGCCATGCCGTTCGGTCTTTCTATGGCTCCTCGCATCTTTACCAAGGTGATGGCGGAAGTAATGGCTTATGTGAGACAACAAGATACTCTAATTGTCCCTTATTTAGACGATTTACTGATTGCTGGGAACTCTGAGGCTCAATGTGCATCCCGACTGAAACATATCATGTCATCCCTACAGGGCTTGGGGTGGATAATAAATGTCCAGAAGTCAAGACTCCATCCAGTTGCAGTCCAAACTGGGATGAGCCCGGCAACCAGCTCCACTCCCCAGACCTGCTTCTCCACTTCCTCATACCCTCTCCTACGGGTCCCTCACGCTGGCTAGTCTCCATCCCGGGACGAGCCTTACTCTGGTCCAGTCCACGGGACCTCTTCACAGTCCTTCTAGGAACTTAACTGCCTAACCCAGGCCAGAATTTATAGGGGACCTCCCTGAACTCAGTTAGAGCTCCCCTTTCTGGTCTGGAGTCAGGAAGGTGTGTGTGGTGGGCATTACCTGGTATGGTACCTCTTCTTGCTTCCAAGTACGACATGACCCCCTGAAGGAGGCAATGTCATTTTGGCAACCGGTCACTGGGGTGCCACATTCTCATTCACAGAGGCTGCAGGGTCAGTGCCTCTAGGACCTGCACATGTGACCAAGTGATGTCACTTGGTCACATGATGCAGTGCCAGGTCCTCTTGCAGGTCCTGTGGACTCCAATTATGAGAACATCGCTGGAGATCACCGTGTGAGCGCGGTGAGAGTGAGTAAAAATGCAAAAAGAATTGACATGCTCATTCTTTTTATGGATCCGTTCTTGAGCCCAAGAACAGATCTGTAAAAAGCGCAGTGTCTGAATGCCAAATTGTGAAATACATTGACTCCACTGGGACAGCCAATATCACTGCATTTCACTCCATTCCACTGCAATTAGTGGATCGATAAGGAATGCGTCAAAAATGGTGCAATATTATTTTTATTATTGAAACAAAGTTCAGAAAAAACACGGCACTCACCGGGACTACAAAAAGCGGTGTCCTTTTATGCAGGGTTTGCATAACAAAGTGCAGGGAGGGGGTACCGAGGTGACGACGGCACCGTTTCGGGCTCTCGCCCTTCTACGGGTCACTAAGGGCGGGAGCCCGAAATGGTGCCGTCGTCACCTCGGTACCCCCTCCCTGCACTTTGTTATGCAAACCCTGCATTTAAGGACACCGCTTTTTGTAGTCCCGGTAAGTGCCGTGTTTTTTCTGAACTTTGTTTCTAGACTGTGTTCTTTGTCTTCCACTGGCACCCCGGGTGAACACTGGGTCTCCAGTCCGTATTTGCCTCCTAATTTGGAGTTCCTTGTTGGTGGTGCCCTCTTTCCTTCTATATAGTCTCTATTTTTATTATTATTTATTTATTTATATAGCGCCATTAGGTTCCATGGCGCTTTACATGAGAATAGGGGAGACAAGCACAATTACAATAACTCTAGACAATCAGGACATATAGGTACAGGAGGGGAGGGGACCCTGTCCACAAGGGCTCACAGTCTATGAGGGGCGGTTGGGGATACAGTAGGCTGGGGGAGTGTCAGTTACGGGGCGGTCGCCTGGGTCTCATGGCAGGTTGTAGGCTTTACGGAATAGGCGAGTCTTCAGGTGACCCTTGAAGCTTCTCAGGGTCGGAGAGTGTCTGACATGTTGGGGCAGGGAGTTCCAGAGTATGGCAGATGCCCGGGCGAAGTCCTCTTGTGCGAGGAGGAGATGAGGGGGAAGCAGAGGAGGAGTTCTTGGGAGGAACGGAGGTTGTGTGAGGGTAGGTATCGGGAGACCAGGGCGGAGATGTATGGTGGGGACAGGTTGTGTATCACTTTGTATGCCATGGTTAGTGTTTTGAACTGGGATCTCTCGGAGGCGGGGAGCCAGTGAAGGGCTTGGCAGAGGGGGGAGACAGGGGAGTAGCAGGAGAACAGATGGATTAGTCGGGCAGCGGAATTGAGGATAGATTGGAGAGGTGTGAGGGAATTGGCTGGGAGGCCAGTGAGAAGGAGGTTGCAGTAGTCAAGGCGGGAGATGATGAGGGCATGAATAAGTGTTTTAGCGGTGTCGTGGGTAAAGAAGGAGCGGATCCGTGAGATGTTTCTAAGCTGGAGCCGGAGGGATGTGGAGATGACTTCGATGTGGGGCTTGAAGGATAGGGAGGAGTCAAGGATTACCCTGAGGCACTTGGCTTGGGAGACTGGGGAGAGGGCGCAGTCATTGACACAGATGGATAGGTTGGGAAGTGGTGGGGGAATTTCTTGGGGAGAAGACTATGAATTCAGTTTTGTCCAGGTTGAGTTTAAGGAAGTGAGCAGAGAAAAAGAATGAGATGGCGGAAAGGCATTGCGGGATTTTGGAGAGTAGGGAGGTGATGTCGGGGCCGGACAAGTAGATTTGGGTGTCGTCGGCGTAGTGGTGGTACTGGAGGCCGTGGGACTCAATGAGTTGCCCTAGGCCGAGAGTGTATATGGAGAAAAGTAGTGGTCCCAGGACCTAACCTTGGGGGACTCCGACAGAAAGGGGGTAGAGCGAGGAGGAGGTGTAGGAGTGGGAGACACTGAAGGTCCAGTCTGCTAGGTATGAGGAGATCCAAGAGAGGGCAAAGTGGGTGATGCCGAGGGATTCCAGGATCTGGAGAAGAAGGGAGTGGTCAACTGTGTCGAAGGCGGCTGACAGGTCGAGGAGGAGGATGGAGTAGTGGCGTTTGTTCTTGGCGGCAAGTAGGTCGTTGGTGACTTTAGTCAGGGCTGTTTCGGTGGAGTGGAGGAGTCGGAAGCCAGACTGTAGGCGGTCGAAGTGGGAGCTCGAGGAGAGGAGAGAGGACAGTTCAGAGTGGACGTGCTGTTCGAGTTGCTTAGAGGCGAATGGGAAGAGAGATATGGGGCGATAGTTGGCAACAGAAGTAGGGTCGAGGGAGGATTTTTTAAGGATGGGCGTGATTAGGGCATGTTTGAAGGCTAAGGGGAAGGCGCCAGTAAGTGATAGGTTGAAGAGGTGGGTGAGGGCTGGGATGAAAATGGAGGGGTGGTTGGGAATGAGGTGGGATGGGAGCGGGTCATGGGCGCTGGTGGTGAGGTGTGATTTTGACAGGAGGGAGGAGAGTTGGTCTTCAGTTATGGGGAAAGTGGCTAATGAAGGAGGAAGGCAGTGTAGATGAGAAGGGGAGTTGTGGGGAAAGTGGGCCAAAGCTGTTTCTGATCTTGTCGATCTTCTCCTTGAAGAAGGTCGCAAAGTCTTCAGCGGAGATGAGGGGAGAGGGGGGAGGAGCAGGCGGGTGGAGGAAGGAGTTGAAAGTTTTGAAGAGCTGTTTGGGGTTGCAGGACAGAGAGGTTATTAGGGATGAGAAGAAGGCTTGCTTGGCAGTAGCAAGTGCCGTCTTGAAGTCAGTGAGGGATTGTTTGAACAGAGCAAAGTGCTCGGAGGTGCGGGACTTTTTCCATCTCCTCTCGGTGACCCTGGACGCCCGTCTTAGGTTTTTAGTGAGGGTCGTATGCCCGCGTTCCCTGTTAGTGCGTGGAGCATGGAATGTGAGGGGGGGGCGGCTAAATCGAGGGCGTTCGTTATTGTAGTGTTGTATAGGGTGGTGGCAGTGTCTATGTCATCAGCGGAGGGTATGTCGGTGAGAGGGAGGAGGGATTCGGAGAATAAAGAAATATCAAGATCTCTTAGGTTTCGGCGAGGGTGATCAAGTTTGTGGGGAGGGGGTAGCGTGGCAGGGGAAGAGAGGGCGGAGAAGGTCAAGAGATGGTGGTCAGATAGGGGGAGTTCTGAGGTTGTGAGGTCGGAGAGGGAGCAGAGGCGGGTAAAGATGAGGTCAAGCGTGTGTCCTTGTTCGTGGGTGGGAGAGGAGGACCATTGGGAGAGCCCTAGGGAAGTGGTCAGGGAAAACAAGGTTGGAGGCGGCTGGGCGGGGAGTGTCAATGGGGATATTGAAGTCGCCCATGATGATGGTGGGGATGTCAGCGGAGAGGAAGTGAAGTAGCCAGGTGGTGAAGTGGTCAAGGAAGGAGGCGATGGGTCCAGGGGGGCGGTAGATGATGGCTAGCTGGAGGTTGGAGGGAAAAAAGATTCGGGCCGAGTGGGCTTCGAAGGAGGGGCAGCGACGGAGGGGGGCTGGGAAATAGGGCTGAAGGTGTAGGAGTTGGACAAAAGTATGCGACACCACCGCCGTGTTTGCCAGAGGGACGGGGGGGGTGGGAAAGGCTGAGGCCGCTGTACGATAGTGCAGCGGGGGAGGCCGTGTCGGAGGGGGTGAGCCAGGTCTCGGTGATGCCAAGGAATGATAGTTTCTTGGAGATAAAGAGTTTGTGGATGTCTGAGAGTTTATTGCACACTGAGCGGGCATTCCAGAGTGCGCGGTTTAGAACAGTGGGAAGGGGGCAGGGGTTGGGTGAATAGGTCTAAGGTTGGTGGGGTTGCGAGGGTTAGTGGTGGTGAGGTTGCAAGGGTTGGCGATGGGTCATGGGTGTGGGATGAAGGTGGTTGTAAGGATGTGGTGGGGGGGGCCAGGATTGGGGGAGATGTCACCGGCAAGGAGGAGGAGTAGGCAGAGGTTTAGCAGGTGGGAGCAGGAGAGCTTACGTGGCGGGCGTGCTTGTTTGGTGATTGAGGATTGAAAGTGAATGAATAGGTCGGAGAAGTGGGTGAGGTGGTAAGGCAGGATGGAGGGTGAGAGCAGTATTTCGTTGCTGGGAGGGGGGATAAGTGGGCGTAGTAGGAAGTGGAGAAGGATGGGAGTGAGAGTGAGGAGTAGCGGGAACATTGTGTACAGTGAGCAGGGAGTGAGGGTGGCGGCAGAGGTCAGAATCAGAGGGGGAAAGTTGTGGTGGTGGCTTAATGGTAGTCAGTGGGGAGCGGTCCCGGGATGGGGTGTTGACCGGGGATGAGATGTAATACAGGGGGCCGGATGGGGCAGTTGGGGGATCAGTCGAGGCAGTCGGGGTTGGCTGTGGCGGGCGCGGGGTCAGGTGGGGTAGCCGGGGAGATGAGATGCGGCACAGGATGAGATGCAGCCGTGGATGCGATCAGGTGCTGCTGGGGTGAAATGCTGAGGTGCAGCCAAGATCTGATGCAGCTGGGGGTCAGATGTAGCCAGGGGGGTCCATGTGGCAGAGAAGTCACTCAGAGACAGATGAGATGATAAATATATATGATATGCCAACGGTGGATGGATAATCCAGGAAAGGAAAAAAAAAAAAAGGTGCAGTCACCATTGTAGATCCATGTAATGATCAACATGCAGGTTAGACATATCTGTGATCTTTCCACCCTCCATGCAGGATGTTCTGATGTTTTATACAGCTTTTGTTGTGAATTTCTTTCCCAGTACCTTTCCAGTCATTTCCAGTTCATTTCTTGTCTATTTCAAAGTCTTGTACTTATAGAGCTGTACTTTTAGAGATGTACTTTGTCAGATTCTTGTATCAGACTCATGACTCACCGTGGCCGGGACTCCGGTAGACAGGCGTTTTCTTCTTCCTCCTTGTCATGCCTGCCAGTAGTGGGGCCCGGTGGGTACAGATCAAAAGGGAGAGAGACGTCATGGTAGAACAGATTAGGGGTTAATTTGTTTCGTGACGCCACCTATGAGTGTTCCGGTAACTGTACCGGCGCTGCGGGGCCTCCGGGGGATGGAATGCAGCAAGATGGAATGCTCCCCACAGGCTAAGCGATGATCCCCGGGGCCAGGATCTGCACAAGATGTTCTGAGGCAGCTGCGGTTACCTTAGTATGTGGATAAACAGTTCATAAGAAGGCACGGACACTGTAAGTCTCTGTAACGGGTTCTTTACTGTAACCAGCAGGCAGTACATGGCATACAGTGAAGGGTAGTGGACCGGGTGGACTCAGCAATGACCAGTGTTTCTCAGAGATCCGCGGGGTTCCTCCATTCTAACTAAACTTGTGTTGCCGTTGTCGCCCAGGAATGCCAGGTCGGGTACAAGGAGGCTGCTTCAATGCCCTACCCAGGGTATACGTTCTGGGTGTTTTGGGAGCCTCGGGTCCTTTTGGTGGGTACACCTCTGGCTAGACGACTGTGTGTGGCGGTGGTGGGGTGCTCCTGTAAAGCGGTCCCTCCTCTCCTCTGGTTCGCATAGAAGTGATAAACGACTCCCAGCTTCGGTACCAGCAAACCGGCTGTAGATGGGCACGGGATGTTTTTGGACCCGCATGTAGATGCCCGTTGATCGGTTGTTAAGGCACCGGGAATAATGGCGCTCAATCGGGGTGATGGCCAGGAAGGCGGCCAGGGGGCCACACAGAACTGTGCAGCCCCCTCTCCTAGGTTGCGGGGCTCGTTGGTTTAACTCCTTCTCCTACGTTGCTCGGAGAGTTCCTTTTCTCAACTCACTAAGTGCTTGTTCTAAACTTTCCACTACACACTACCTCTACACTCCGCCCACCAGGACCTGATTTGCCCTCTATACTAGGTGATGCATGTAGGGTATGGATCTCTGAGTTAACTGTGTGACTGCTGAGTCAGAGAATATTGCTGCTGCTGTCTTGGCTGCAATACCCTCCTGTGACGCACTCGTTTCGGGGCGCCACACTCATGGTTCAGAATTTAGCTACAGCTAAGGGTCATCAGGTGTGTATGAGGGGGTGGATGGGTTTGGACTGACCAGGCACTCACAGCTAAGCAGAGGTCATAAAAACAGGTAGGGCCTGGGGGGGCCAGACCAAGACATGGTAGAATAATCATGAGGGATGCAGCATAGCATGGACATTGAAGGTAAGGTAAGACAATAGTAAAAAAGACAGAGTAAATGCACAGCACACAGACAGTCAGAGTCCAGGAAAGTTGAGTGTGAATGTAACCTTAATAGGAATAGTTTGAAACGGCTGACCAGCAGGTGAAGTCATCCTGATAATCCTCTAAATAAATAATTAGATTGAAATCTAACATATAATGAGTGATTCCGGGAAACAATCTTCCCATGGGTGTCCATCCAACCAGTTCATAGCAGGGACATTCTATACTAGTTTATTTTTTGCTCAATGTGATTCCAGCTAAACAATACTATTGAATGACTATGATTTAGCTTTACCTGGTCTTGGTAAGGGTGTTCTTCATCTTCAAAATTTCCTTTTGGTTTTATGCTTTTCTTATGACCTTCAATCTTCTGGAAAACTTCAAATATGACATGCTCTCTCTTTCCGGTGCGCTCCCTCTCCTCAGTTTGGTAGATAATTCTCATGGTTACTTCACTATTAAAGAAGTCTTTTGCCACAGATTCTATAATTCCTGGGAATCCAAGTGATGAATTAGTAGAAAAGAATATTACGGTAATCTATTATTTAAAGCACTACTCCAGCATTTGTTTTTTATCTCTTTATTAGGGATCGTGTATGTTATGGTGCAGTCACACAGCACGATCTGGCCAGCGATGTCGGAAGTGATGCGCGGGTGCCCGCTCGCTTCCAACATCGCTGGCCAGCTGTCACACAGCATCGCTGCGGCCAGCGACACCGCAGCGATGCGGGCGGTGACATCGCTCGCTGGGCTGGGCTCAGCCAAGCGAGCGATCCGCAGCAACGCTGCGGTATAGGCTGGATCGCCGCCGACATCGCTCTGGCGATGTCACACGGCGCGATCCAGCCTTATCGCAGGTCGCCGGTTGACAGGTTTACGGTTCTTCCCGTAAACCTGTCAACCTGCGACCAGTGATAAAACGCGGTCGCGCCGCTCATTTACACAGCGCGACGTCGCTAGCGACATCGCTGATACGTCACTTTTTCGGCGATGTCGCTAGCGACGTCACCAGGTGTGACGGCACTATAAGTGTAATGTATATAGTAACATACTCACTGGTAGCCGCCGTCACCCGTTTTCAGCCCCACTGCAGTTGTGACCAGTCAAATCAGACAGTGATTGATTTCTGATGCTTTTTAACATCTTCTCAGTGCACGTCTATGGGAATTCAGAACGGGTCTACATAGACTTAGGCTGGGGTCACATTTGGGCAGGCAATTGCGTTCACTGCATCCAGATCTGGATGAGGTGAACGCAATTGCCTTCACATACATTTTGTTTCCAAAATGTGTGCTGTGAACCGCAATGCGGTAACCGGATTGCTCTAGATGTGTAATCCGGAGCAATGCGGTTACCGTATGCTTTGCTCATCCCTGCGGCAGCGCACCCCCATAGACCTAATGTAATGGTTACAGCACCCTGGACAGCGGCAGATACTATACTTACATTACGTATAGTATCTGCTCTATTGTCAGGGGAGCCGCGGCTTCATTCATACATTTCTACAAAGCCACCAATAGCCGGTATACTGTAAATGGCTTATTAACCCCTAACATGCTGAGAGGAGTGGACAGCATGTCTCTAGGGGGGGGTGGGCACCCCCTAGAGACATGTTGCCCATAGCTAATATTCATAGGGATGAGCAAAGTATACGGTAACCACATTGCTCAGGATTACACATCCTGAGCAATCCGGTTACCGCACTGCGGTTGCCAGAAGCACTCCGAAAACTGCAGCCTGCGTGATTTTTAGTGCAGGCTGCAGATCCGGAGTCGGTAACCGGATTGCAAGTAAAGCAATCCGGTTACCATAATGGGCTCCTATGGGGAGCGTTTCCTGATCCGGTTTTGAGCTTTTTGAAGGTTGAGAAAAGTTACTCGTGGAACAGACAGTCATTCATTGGGCTAGAACAGCTGTTTTGTGATGCAGGAGCAACCGGAGCGAGGCTGAAAACTAATCAGTGAGTATAGGTGGCTTCACAGTTGCGTTCCCCGACGCTGCGTATTGCGGCGGGGGAGCGCAAGCCGAGCGCATACACCGCGCGTCCCTATGTTTAACATGGGTACGCACGGTGTATGCACTCGGGTGCGCATGGCCGTGAGCACCCATTGCCCGCCATGTGTGATTTGTACACATGCGGAGGCTTGCATACAAATCACACATTCTCGTCCGCACCATGAACGCAACATGTTGCGGGCACCCTATGAAAGTACATGTATTACACTTACATATGGTAATTACAAAAAAGCTGGAATGATGCTTTAATCTAATTTGTTAAGAAATCGCTCTTTTGACACCTTGTCTAGTAGTGATTTTACCTGTTTGGAAATGTATAGGGAATTTGTAATAAGGTTTTTGCTACCTAATCTCAGAACAGAAACAGAACATAAAGAGTCCCTGATTCTAGCGATGTGTTACTTGCTGTAGTATTAATAAAATTATGGTTTTATCAGCAGATTATCATTAGAGGACTAGTAAACTTGCTGCCATATAGTCCTTCATATTCATGAACTCTGTATAACCCCGCCCCACCACTGATTGGCAGGGTCTGATGAAGTTAACATGAAACGGGCGTTAGGGGTGTCTTTCTGGCCACTCAGTTAAAATGTTCTCCCATTTTTCAGCTACTTGTCCCTGATTCATCCTTTGTTTTGGTGCTTTGTGCACCCTGGCATTTTGTAGCGGAGGAGGTTTTTCCTATTAACTCTGGTTATTCCCCAATGAGGTTGGTTGCATATGGGTAGAATGATATTCACTCTCATGACACATTTTCAGTGTTCTTTGTATGATATCATTGTCATATGTTTATGTAATTTGCCCATTTACTTTTGTGGGTTTCCTGTTGAAGTGTGCCAGCCTTTTTAACATTTCCCAGCTTTTATCTTGTTTGTACCCATTCAATAAAGTTGTAATATTTTGGCCTATCTCCTGGGTTTTCCTATATGATTTGAAGAAGGGGATCAGGATAGGGACATTACTACAAGATGGGGACCAGGGTGGGCACATGACTACAAGATGGGGACTAGAATGGGCACAATGCTAAAAGAAGGAGAGCAAGGTGGGCACATTACTACAAGAAGGAGATCAGAATTGGGGACATTGCTAGAAGATGGGGCACATTAACACAATTTGGACAACAGAAATGAGGCAGAAGGAGACCAGAATGACTAGAAGAAAGAGACCAGGATGGAGGATATAACTTCAAGAAGGGGATCAGAATGAAGACATTACTACAAAAAGGGGACCAAGATCAGAACATTACAACAAGAAAACCAGGATGGGGCATTATTACAAGAAGGAGACCAGGATGGGACATTACTGCAAGAAGGAGACCAGGATGGGACATTACTACAAGAAGGAGATCAGGATGGGGACATTACTACAAGAAGGAGATCAGGATGGGGACATTACTGCAAGAAGAGGACAGGATGGGGACATTACTACAAGAAGAGGACAGGATGGGCACAATACTAAACGAAGGAGAGCAAGATAGGCACATTACTAACTGAAGAAGGGGGCCAGGATTGAGGATACAACTACAAGAAGGGGACTAGCTTGAGGGACATTACTACAAAAAGGGGACAAGGATGGGGCATATTAATGCAAGATGTTGGCTAAAATGACTCTATGGTGCTAGTTGTAAGACAATATTACAAGAAAGGATAAAATGTAAAAAAGGAACACTAAAAATGTTGTTTTACATATAAACAAAAATAAACAAAAAAGTGTATGTTTCTTATCACCACATCTATAACAACCCAAGCTATAAACTGTGCTATAAACAATATGATTAATTTAAAAAAAAATAAACTAAACAAACAAAAAATGTTCAAAAAGTGATCAAAGGTGTATAGAAAAAAAATATGCTATAAATAAAGTGTTTGTCCTGCAAAGAATGTGGCCGTCCAAATTAGTTTTTTTTCTATGTGCGGCCCACATACCCAGCCGAGTATGAGACCCTTGTTAAAGACAGTAAAATATGAACACTACATAGATGACATCTGTGAACACTACATAGAGGACATCTGTGTGCTTTCCATTTTTTTTTCGTGATGCCATTGACTTTCATCGACGAGTTTGTTCCTCAACCCAGATCCAGATAGGACATGTAGAAAATATACAAAGGACACATGTAAGGTGCATTTATGGTAATGGGTGCATGATCTATCCATAAAAATAAACTTTAGTACATTTTTCAAAAAAACTAAGTGTGAAAGATCCCTAACGTTACCAAGACCCATAAGGACTGTTCTAGGCTGGAGGAATTTGATGAATTTTCAGTTATAAATTTGTATATCAAATTAAACTCAGGTGTTAAGCAAAAGCCCCTGTGGGAAGCCAACCTCCTAACAGATGACAATTAGCATAAATAAGCACTTTAGGTAATCAATTTTCTTACCAAAACAGTATGTGACCTTAACCAGAACAAGATCAAATTCTAGCTGTACCTGCAAGGGTGCAATAATTGCTATGAAAACAATAAACTAACATGGTCTCTACCTGGAACTATGTGACATAAGCCTCTTCTGTCAGAGTAGTAATGAAGGAGCATGGTCCCATCACTTGTCTTTTCCACTCGAAAGGAAGGAGCATTCATTTCCTATAGCCAATACAATATATGGATATAATTTGAAAATTATAAATCTGAGTGTGTGTGTGTGTATATATGTGTGTGTGTGTGTACAGTTGTGCTCAAACGTTTCCATACCCCGGCAGATTTTGTTTTTGCTTTTTTGCCATTTTTTCAAAGAATATGAATGATAACAAAAAAAACTTTTTTCCGCTCATGGTTAGTGGTTGGGTGAAGCCATTTATTGTCAACCTATTGTGTTTTCTCTTTCTAAATTTCAATGACAACCAAAACCATCCAAATGACCCTGATCAACAGTTCACATACCCTGGTGATTTTGGCGTGATAACATGCACAGAAGTTGACACAAATGGGTTTGAATGGCTAATAAAGGTAACATCCTCACCTGTGACCTGTTTGCTTGTAATCAGTGTGTGCATAAAAGCTGAGTGAGTTTCTGGGATCCAGACAGACTCTTCCATCTTTCATCCAGTCACTGACGTTTCTGGATTGTGAGTCATGGGGAAAGCAAAAGAATTGTCAACGGATCTATGGGAAAAGATAGTTGAACTGTATAAAACAGGAAAGGGATACAAAAAGATATCCAAGGAATTGATAATACCAGTCAGCAGTGTTCAAACTGAGATTAACAAATGGAAAATCAGGGGCTCTGTAAAAACCAAACCACGAGCAGGTATACCAAGAAACATTTCAACCACAACTACCAGGAAAATTGTTCGGGATGTAAAAAAACCCCCACAAATTACATTATCTGAAATACAGGACTCACTGAAAACTAGCAGTGTGGTTGTTTCAAGATGCACAATAAGGCAGGTTTCACATTAGCATTTGTCAGCGCAGCGTATGTTGCAGATATTTATTTTCAAATCCGCAAGCGTATTGCCCTCCTAACTTTAACATGGTGTGCGCATTCATACGCAGGGACATATAGAACTGGTAATATTATAATTTTCTTAAACTCTTAACTTCTTAAATGTTAGTAGTGAATCACTCATTACAACATCATGTGGCAGAGAGTTCCATAGTCTCACTGCTCTTACAGTAAAGATTCCATGTCTGTGATCATGATTAAACCTTCTTTCCTCCAGACGTAGAGGATGCCCCCTTGTCCCTGTCTCAGGCCTAAGAGTAAAAAGATCATTAAAAATGTCTCTGTACTGCCCCCTCATATATTTATACATTATTATAAGATCACCTCTAATCCTTTGTTTTTCCAAACTAAATAACCCCAAGTTTAATAACCTGTCCTGGTATTGCTGACCCCTCAGTCCTCTAATGACTTTGGTCGCTCTTCTCTGCACCCGCTGTAGTTCAGCTAGTTCTGCATGCCCCCTACAAGGTCATTAATAAATATGTTAAAAAGAAGCAAGCCCAATACTGACCCCTGTGGTACCCCACTGTTAACTGTGACCCATTCTGAGTGTGTTCCATTAATAACCACCCTTTGTTTCCTATCACTGAGCCAGTTCTTAACCCACTTACAAATATTTTCCCCTATCCCCATTGCTCTCATTTTATGTATCAACCTTTTGTGTGGCACCGTATCAAAAGCTTTTGAAAAGTCCATATACACCACATCCACTGCATTTCTTTGGTCCAGTCCAGAAGCTTATCAGACTAGTTTGACAGGACTGGTCCCTCATAAACCCATGTTGATATTGGGTCATGAGGTTATTTTATTCAGATACTCCAGTATAGCATGTTTTAGAAAACCCTCTAGGATTTTACCCACATTAGAGGTTAAGCTTACTGGTCTATAATTGCCAAGTTCAGTTTTTGTCCCCTTTTTGAACATTGGCACCACATTTGCTATACACCAGTCCTGTGGTACAGATCCTGTTATTATGGAATCTTTAAGGATTAAAAATAATGGTTTATCTATGACGGTACTTAATTCCTGCAGTACTCTGGGGTGTATCCCATCCGGGCCTGGGGATTTGTCAACTTTAGTGATTTTTAGACGGTGTCGTACTTCCTGTTGGATTAGGGAGGTTACATTAAATGGAAACTTTTTGTTAGCACTGATCAAGTTGTCTGTCATGGGATATTCTTGTGTAAATACTGTTGCAAAAAAGTCATTTAGCATACTGGCTTTTCCTCATCCTCATCCACCATTTCACCCAGACTATTTTTAAGGGGGCCAACACAATCATTTTTTAGTTTCTTACTATTTATGTAGTTAAAGAATATTTTGGGATTTTTTTTTAAGTTTCTCTGGCAATGAGTCTCCCTATCTCATCTTTGCTGCCTTGATTTGCTTTTTACAGATGTTATTTAATTTTCTGTATTTATTTAATGCCTCATCAATACCTACTTGCTTTAATTCCCTAAATGCTTTATTTTTGTCACTTATAGCGCCCCTTACAGCCTTATTTAGCCGTAGTGGTTTCCTCCTATTTTTAGAATGCTTCTTCTCATAGGGAATATATTGTGCACAGGTCCTATTCAGGATGCTAATAAACTTCTCCCATTTGCTTTGTGTACTTTTATGTCTCAGGACATCGTCCCAGTTTATTGCACTAAGATCATCTCTCATTGTGTTGTATAACACAAAGCAAAGTACAGTGTTGAGGATTATTCAGTGGTTTAGCATAACACTAAAGTTTGCAAATTAATAGTGGTTTATGTTGTTGTGTATTTTAACTTCCTTCCATTACAGTTTACCAAAAAAACAGGCAGATTAAATTGTTGGTCAATGGGAATGAAAGGAACAAAATGTGTAATCACACAAAAACATAGTGTGTGCACAACACTAGCTAAAAAGCAAAGTAGGGTGTTGAGGATTATCCATTACATTTGAAGGTGTGTAGAATAACACTAAAGCTTGCAAATAAATAGTGGTTTATCTTGTTGTATTTTTAAAGTTCCTTTCATTACTCTTGACCAAACAATAGGCATATTTAATTATTGGTCAATGGTAATGTAAGGAACAAACGTGTAATCAAACACAAACAACTATAATCCTCCAAAATGACAAGTTAAGGCCCTGTCACACATAACGAGATTGCTAACGAGATCGCTGTAACGTCACAGATTTTGTGACGCAACAACGATCCTGCTAACAATGTCGTTATGTGTGACACGCACCAACGATCTGGCCCCTGCTGTGAGATTGTTGATCGTTACACACTGCTCTGGATCATTTCTACGTCGTTGTGCTCCCGGTGGGAACGCTACATCGTTGTGTTTGACAGGGACAATGGCCAACGATCTCAATGCTACGCTATGGAGTGACAATTCCCAACGACCTCGGTATAATTCTGGATCGCTGGCGCATCGTTTTTCACATTGCTGGTGAGATACCTGTTTGACATCTTACAAGCGATGTTAAAAACGACGCACCAGCGATCTCTGCACATCGTTATCGGGATCGCTGATGCGTCATTATGTGTGACTGGGCCTTTAGGTACTTAAAGATAAAGCTAATGTGGTATGACAACAAATTAATCCTTTGTCTTGTGTACCATTTGGCCACACACCACTTTAATATGTGTGTTTCCAATGACACATTAAATAAAGGCTAGACAACATTTGTAGTTTTAAACTGTTTATTGAAGTAAAACCAACTTCACTAAACTGTTTTTGATCCAGAGGAAGTTAAAAAAAAATCCAACGTCAAAAGATTGTTGAACGTTGGATTTAAAAAAATTGTTCCTAGACTCTTAGTTTTAGGTCCAATACATATTCTGGATCAACAAAATGGCCAAAGTGAATACTTTTTTGTTAACTTTAGTAACTTCAATACAAATAACATAACAATATAGTATAAGGCCAGGGTCACACACACTGTTTTTAGCAGATCTCTGAGACATACACTAAAAACTTTGAATTTTTAAGCTGAAGCGGATATCGACAGCATTATCCACTTCAGCAGAACGAGGACCCATAGGGACACATTCATTACCTTGCAAGCGTCCGCACACAGAGCATGTTTGCCGGACGCTTTTCAGGAGCGCACAGGAAACGTTGCAGGCAGCGTTTCCTGTGCCCTCCTGAAAAGCTGCCGTTAAACACGCTCTGTGTGCGGCCGCTTGCAAGGTAATGAATGTGTCCCTATGGGTCCTCGTTCTGCTGAAGTGGATAATGCTGTCGATATCCGCTTCAGCTTAAAAATTGAAAGTTTTTAGTGTAAGTCTCAGAGATCTGCTAAAAACGTTGTGTGTGACCCTGGTATACAACGCGAAGAAAAGAAAGAAAAAAAAAAAAATTTGGGGCTGAAACATAACTATTGCTTAAACATACAACAGGCAGAAACTTCTATTACTACAAAAACATTACGGTATTCACAGAGGTAATAGCACATGTATTTCACTACTTTTAACAGTTTAAGGTAAATGGATTTTTGGGCTAAAACCTTTATTAATCCAACACATTTAGAGTAAATAGATAAATGCAATAATCAAAAATTCAAATATTATCATACAAATACATGCTACAAACAATAGATAAACATATATACACCACTTCGTCCTACCAGGAAAGACGTCCATTGCTCGAAACAAAATAGGATGCAAAATTGTCCCTCACTTGGCAGACTTGAACAGTTGTCCTCAGGTTGTGCTCTTGGTATTCCTGCAAGTGACTTGGTATAGCTTCATCGAGGTCAAAGCGGTGTCATTCTCTCACTAGGACAAAATTGTGAAGGACAACGCACGCTTTCACCACTTCGTCGATTGTCTTGGTTTTCATATTGATGCAAAGGAAAAAATATGGATGATCGGGAGTTTTTCCGCATTGACCACAGGTGACCGGATAATGAATTATTATTAATCATTATCCGGTCTCCTGTGGTCAGCGCTGAAAAACTCCCGATCATCCATATTTTTTCCTTTGCATCCTTCACGGGTTCTGCAGCGGCCAAGTGTGTTCAGGTGGTTGTGACCCTCACAACCTCCCAAGGTGAATGGATCTCTATAGGTAAATCCATGGTGTCCCTCTTTTACTGCCCTATGTGCGCTTCTCTCTTTGTATCTTTCAGTATTTTTCAATTTGATGGCAGTTCCTAGAATACGCTATTTTGTGGCCAGCAAACCAAATGCACACTCTACTGTGCGTATTGCCCATGTGAGTCTGTAATTTAAAAATTATTTTTGTCCGAGTTAAAGGGAACCTGTCAGACTGTTTATGCCCCTCCAGTTATCACTGTCTGTAGCTGTAGCTTTATAATACTATTCTAATCATACCTGTCTGAGCTCATAGTGTAATGTGAAAGGTGAAAAAAAAGCATTTATACCCTTACATTTCCTTATGTAATGAGGCAGTCAGTCCCCAGCTTGGAGGACGGGGACTGTTTGGCAGGCTAATAGTTAACATTTCAGCCTTGTGCTAGAACATGTTGGGAGACCTGATGTGATGTCACAACCATGTGACTACAATAGGCGGAGCTAAGTTCTCATAGAACATAATATGTTTGACTTAGCTCCGCCCACTATGGTCACATGATCGTTACATCACACAGGTCCTTTAGCCATCCAAGTTAAAACTGAGTTAACTATTATCCTGCCAGACAGTCCCCCTCCTCCAAGGTGGGGACTGAAATATAAGTGTATAAATGCTTTTTTTTTTACCTTTCTTTCACATTACACTATGAGCTCAGACAGGGATGATTAGAATAGTATTGTAAAGCTGCAGGTGCAGATATTGATAGCTGGAGGGACATAAACCACCTGACAGGTTCCCTTTAAGTTACGGCTTGAGTATGGCTTGAGGAGGTTGCGACACATTTGAAATGCCTTGTCACCAACAAGAACAAAGGGCATTGGTGGGGCATTAGAGTTCGGCAGGGGTCATGGCGGTGGAAAGTTGAAATTGTTCCCATACACGTTTTGGCCCATGTCCGAGTCTTTGAAAGCTTGGAAGTCATTGGATTGTGCAAATGAGCCTACATCCACAGCAACAAAATAACAGTCTGCATCCGCAATTGCCATCAGTACTATCGAAAAGTATTTTTTGTAGTATAATACTCGGATCGGCTTCCAGCTGGCTTCAGGATCCGAATTTGTTTGCCGTCCACATCTCCCAAGCAGTTAGGAAATTAGCAAATCTCCTGGAATCGTGCAGCGTTGTCCAGCCAGAGTTGAGTCGTGTGGTGAGGGAGGAATTCTTCTCAAAGATCTTCACAGATGGCACGGTAGGTCTTTTCAACAATCCCAGACAGTGTCGACACTCCAATCCGGAACTGGAAATGCAGAGAAGATAACGTTTCTCCAGTCGCCGGAATCTTACAAAAAAAAAAGGGAAAAAAAGGTTAATATATTCTTTTTAAAACAAATATATTATAATAACACGTATTAACAGGTGTTTGTTATTAAAAATATACGTACCACAGGGTCACCAAAAGCTGTTCCTCTACAGGAATTGATCGACAAAGCTGGGTGTCTGCCTGGTGATTGATCCTCGGACACATCTCAGCAACTCATCAAAGCTGTCTTCGGACATCCTGATGTAATCATGGAACTTCTCCGGGTTCTCTTGAAGTTCGCTGTACAATGAGTGGAAGGCTCCGCAACTCTCTCGAACGTCCACGATGGGGTTTGCCAGAAACGATGACAATGTCCTCTTCTACGTCTTTGTCTTCGACGATCTTCTTCACACGCCAAAGCAAAAGAAAAAGCCATTTTCAGCGAAAAATCCAGGTTCATATAGAAGCTCTCCATGTCGAGATCCATCTTGTATCTGGAAACAGCAGCAAAGGAAGAGATTTTCCCTGGGCAGGGTCTAATTATAGATTGCCCTTAGTCATGCCCTATGTGTATGATCTGTCATCAAAATATAAGAAAATTAAAAAAACGCACTTAAGAATTATTGAACGTATGTGCTCAAAAAACACAGACGCAAGCACAAACGCATGCATACGCATCTGTACGCTGCGTTTTTATTACAACTTGTGGATGATTCTGCGGACATTATACACTGCGTATGCATGTATTTACATGCGTTTTTACATACGGATACGCAAACGCAACACACGCAGCATTCGCAAATGCTAATGTGAACCCAGCCTAAGGAGGCACTTGAAGAAAAATGGCTGCATGGTCGACTCTCCATAAGAAAGCCCTTACTGCACAAATGCCACAAGTATCTCACCTACAATACACCAATCAGCACAGAGAAAAGTCTCCAAACTTCTGGAACAAGATAGTTTGGAGTGAAAAGACCAAAATCAAACTTTTGGCCATAGCCATAAATGTTACATTTGGAGAGGTGTCAACAAGGCCTATGATGAAAGGAACACCATTCCTACTGTAAAGCACAGAGATGGATCGCTGATGATGTGGGGATGTGTGAGCTACAAAGGCACAGGAAACTTGGTCGAAGTTGAAGGAAAGATGAATGCAGCATGTTATCAGCAAATACTCGAGGCAAATTTGCACTCATCAGCCCGGAAGCTGCGCATAGGACGTCCTTGAATGTTCCAACATGACAACGATCGAAAATACGAAGCCAAGTCGACATGCCATTGGCTACAGCAGAACAAAGTGAAGGTTCTGGAGTGGCCATCTCAGTCTCCAGACTGCAGTATCATTGAGCCACTCTGGGGAAAACTCAAGTGCACAGTTCATGCAAAAAGCCCAGGAATTTACAGGAACTGGAGCCTTTTGCCAAGAAGAATGGGCAGCTTTACCATCTGAGAAAATAAAGAGCCTCATCCAGAACTACCACAAAAGACTTCAAGCTGTCATTGATGTTAGAGGGGGCAATACACGGTATTAAGAACTGGCTATGTGAACTTTTGATCAGGATCATTTGGATGTTTTTGGTTGTCATTGTGATTTATAAAGAGAAAGCACAGTAGTTTGACAATAAACGGCTTTACCCAACCACTAGCAAAGAGTGGAAAAAAGTTTTTTGTTATCATTCATATTCTCTGAAAAAAGGCAATGAAAGCAAAAAATCTTCAGGGTATGTAAACATTTGAGCACAACTGTATGTACATAGCTCCACTCACTCCATATAGCTGCACTCCCTCCACATAGCCCTGCCCCAGGACTAGGTGGAGGGGTGGAGCTACAAGTGTGTGTAAGTATGATAGCCCTGCCCACTCCATGTAGCCCCACTCCCATAACTCTAACAGCTCCATATAGCTCTGCCCCCTCAACATAGCCGTGTCCTGGGACTATGCAGGAAGGGTGGAGCTAAAAAGGGGTGGGGCCATACATAGGGGCAGAGCTATGAAGAGATGTGGCTAATAGGAGTGGCAGAGTTATGAACAGGCAAGGCTATGTGTGAGGACTGACCTATGAAGGGGTGGAGCTACCAGGCGGGGTGGAACTATGATACATACATAAACACACATACATACATTACCTCATATGGGTGATATTACCATATATGGGTGATATTAATATATATATAGGCATTATGCCTGGGCAACACCAGGCTCTGCAGCTAGTAATTCATAAATGATAGTAACTTGGGCAATGTCAAATATGATAAACATTGTTCCTTTTTTGGGAAAAGAGTTACTGGGCATGGGTATACTGAATATGGTAGAGTTCCTTAAATAACAAACATTTCCAAAGTCCGATCTTACTTTCTAAAGGGTGGGCCATTTATATGCATGCACCTAAATAAAATGGGAATGGTTGGTGATATCAACTTCCTATTTGTGGCACATTAGTATATGGGAGGGGAAAAACTTTTCCAGATGGGTGGTGACCATGGTGGCCATTTTGGATCCAATTTTATTTTTTTCAATGGGAAGAGGGTCATGTGACACATTAAACGTATTGAGAATGTCATTAGAAAAACAATGGTGTGCTTGGTTTTAACATAGCTTTATTCTTTCATGAGTTATTTACAAGTTTATGACCACTTATAAAATGTGTTCAAAGTGCTGCCCATTGTATTGGATTGTCAGTGCAACCCCTCTTCTCCCACTCGACACACTGATAGCAACACCGCAGAAGAAATGCAGCACAGGCTCCCAGTATCTTTTGTTTCAGATGCTGCACATCTCATATCACAGCATAGACAATTGCCTTCAGATGAGGGATGAGGCAAACTTTTATGTGAATAGTGAAGATATTTACTGGATATCTGAAATTTCTACATGATTCAGATATCCAGTGGCATTGGGGTTTCCATTGATGAAGAATGGCCCCACTATCTTTGTACCCCATATACCACACCATACCATGAATTTTTGTGTTTCAACAGTCTTGGAGGGATCTATCCACTGTGGATATATAGCGGTGGTTTTGTTTGTTAACTTCACTATTCACAAAAAAGTTTGCCTCATCACTCATCTGAAGGCAATTGTCTATGCTGTGAAGATACAAGATGTGCAGCATCTGAAACAACAGATACTGGAAGCCTGTGCTAGCATTTCTTCTGCGGTGTTGCTATCAGTGTGTCAAGAGTGGGAGAAGAGGGTTGCATTGACAATCCAACACAATGGGCAGCACTTTGAACTCATTTTATAAGTGGTCATAAACTTGTAAATAACTCATAAAAGAATAAAGTTACGTTAAAAGCACACCATTGTTTTTCCTATGAAATTCTCAATAAGTTTGATGTGTCACATGACCCTCTTCCCTTTGAAAAAAATAAAGTTGGATCCAAAATGGCCGACTTTGAAATGGCCGCCACGGTCACCACCCATCTGGAAATGTTTTTCCCTTCCATATACTAATGTGCCACAAACAGGAAGTTGCAAATAGAGTCTGTGGAGCCTCGGTTAGGAGTCTCAAACACGGGACTAGCCAGATATCCCTCCAGGGAAGGACCTAGCCATGGGGTGGCTCCTTGAGGAGACCACCATAACCACCATATTAAGTGACCCTTTTAGTCAATATCCAGCTCTTGACGAGTTTAAAGATATGACAAGGAAAATACCAAAGCCAGGTATCCCTCCACAGACAGCGGTTTCGGGGTTTTGCCCCTCATCAATGTGGAGTAGGATTTTAGCTAGGTGGAAGCAAAGCCTGGTAGACCAACATCATGAAACAATCACTGATCTCAGGGAGACCAGTCAAAGAAAACACTGTGGGCAGCCGGAAAAAGCTCTCAAACACAGTGAAATCCTATGTGCATTGCCCCCTGGGAAACAGGAAGTTGATATCACCAACCATTCCCATTTTATTTAGGTGCATTAATATAAATGGCTCACCTTGTATACGTGTAGAAATGGGTCATGTGAACAAGGCTACATAGTCAGGGGTGTATTTGAACTATGGGGCCAATTTATCTTCGCTTTTAAGCTTGAAAAGAGGCACAAAAGCTTTGAAAATGTTTCAGCAGCATAGAGTTGTGCAAAAACTTTGCCACTTTTGGCATTTTCATGCTATTTTGGGTCAGTCCCTCCAAAATTAGTGGAGGAATGGCTATGCCATCTGTGGAATTAATGAAATCCCTCTGTTTTTTTGGCCAGAAATGCTACTCAAGTCTCAAACTGTGTTGGTATATGTTGACTCAGCATTATGGAGATATCCATTTCCTATTTTGGACATTGTCTTTGAAAATTCATAGTGTCCCGAAAGCTTGCTATGTTTACCATCTTTTCAGTTAGCCATTAAAAGGTATCACTGAGGACTCTCATATTACAATATTTTTCTATCTACTGGTTAACACGGTTAAAACATTTTTTTACCTTACCTATATTATTAACTCGTACATTATCTCTACAATAGTTATAGAGTATTTACCGTATATACTCGTGTATAAGCCGAGTTTTTCAGCCCAAAAAATGGGCTGAAAAGTCCCCCCTCGGCTTATACACGGGTCAATACGGTAATCCTATGGTGGGAGGGGGCGCAGGGGGTGGGGGGGCGCTGCGCAGTATTTCTTACCATGTCCCCCGTTCTGCAGTGCTTTCCGGTGTCCTCCGTGCTCCGTTCCCGGTCTGCTGGGCCTTGTGGTTCCTCCTGGTTCCTCATCCTTCGGTTCTATCATGGGGGCTGCCATCTTGGGTCTTCTCTCCGCCCCCGGCCAGTGATGTCAGAGCAGGCCGCGCTGTGATTGGCTAGCACCCGTGACATGTGATCACGGGTGCTAGCCAATCACAGCGCGGCCTGCTCTGACATCACTGGCCGGGGGCGGAGAGAAGACCCAAGATGGCAGCCCCCATGATAGAACCGAAGGATGAGGAACCAGGAGGAACCACAAGGCCCAGCAGACCGGGAACGGAGCACGGAGGACACTGGAAAGCACTGCAGAACGGGGGACAAGGTAGGAAGCTGTGTATGTGTGTGTGTATGTGTATATATGTGTATATGTGTGTGTGTGTGTGTGTATATATGTGTGTATGTATGGGTATGTGTATGTAAGTAGGCTGGCTGCCAATATAAGCCATACCTCTGGGGCTGCTGTATATACTTCTGGGGCTGCTGGATGCTACCACTGGGGCTGTATATACCTCTATGGCTACTGTATACTACCACTGGGGCTGTATATACCTCTGGGGCTACTGGATACTACCACTGGGGCTGTATATACCTGTGGGGCTGCTGGATACTACCACTGGGGCTGTATATACCTCTGGGGCTGCTGGATACTACCACTGGGGCTGTATATACCTCTGGGGCTACTGGATACTACCACTGGTGCTGTATATACCTCTATGGCTACTGTATACTACCACTGGGGCTGTATATACCTCTGGAGCTACTGGATACTACCACTGGGGCTGTATATACTTCTGGGGCTGCTGGATACTGCCACTGGGGCTGTATATACCTCTGGGGCTGCTGGATACTACCACTGGGGCTGTATATACCACTGGGGAGGCTGCTGTATACCACACTGCTGGGGGCTGTATACCTGTGCTGGGGTCCACCCTCGGCTTATACACGAGTCAATAGGGTTTCCCAGATTTTGGGGGCAAAAGTAGGGGGGTCGGCTTATACACGGGTCGGCTTATACACGAGTATATACGGTACATAGTTAAGGTTAAAAAAAGGCAGTGGTTAATCAAGTCCAACCCATAATCCTACTGTATAATTATTTTAATAAATTCCGTTAAAATCAAATTCTTTATTAATATGTTTAAAAACAGTAAATTTCAGTCTATAATTCTACTTTGTTAATCCAGAGGAAGGCAAACCCCCTCTGTACTCGGAAAACATTCAGTCCTGACTCCAATTATGAAAATCAGAATGAATCCCTGGATACAAGTTCTGTCTGCAATAATCTAACTAAACCTTTTGAATTTCAAATGGAATCAGTCCCTTCTTGAAAGTCTCAGCCATCACTAAATTACGTCATTTTATATTACAGAATATTATATGAGAAATTACCTTATATGAAAGTGTCAGGTAGCTATGGAGAGCATCAAGATTCTCAATAAACTCGGTTAAATTCCCTCCTAAAGTTCGCAACATTCGATCGTATCCAGACTGCTTACAGAAGGAGAAGAAATATACTCCAAATAGCTTAAGCACTTCTTCCTCAGAAACATCTATAAACCAAATAATAGCATTAAGTGTACAAAATCATCCAAAAGGGCACATAGGTGAAAGTGGAATACACCATATTTTCTGGATTATAAAACATGTTTTTATCCCCCCAAAACTTGGGATTAATAGGGGGTATGTCTTACAATCTGGATATCGTTTACCAGGGAGGCGCGGTGGTGGGATCACAGGAGGCAGGGTCAAAGATGCTAGAAGCCCGATGCTCGGAGGAGGATGTATCGCGACAGCGCCAGGTGTTGTACCATTGATCTCCCCATGGGGGACACGATGGACTACAGGAAAATAGCTGCGGAGGCAGTGTGTATGCAGATTGAGATCTCGAAGAGCTGAGATCTCAATCTGTGCACGCTTTGCCTACGACGCAGTGGACTTCATGAAAATGGATGCGGAGGTGGCGCATGTGCAGAATGAGATCTCAGTTCTCGAAGATCTCAATCCGCCTCTGTAGCCATTTTCTTGAACAACATAGGGTCCACTGCCAGCCGATTAATGGTGCCCACATCCCTCCATCATGAAACCCCTTCTCCAAGCCACGGACCTTGGTACTACTGTAGTCAGGCCATGGCGCATTACACAGAATTTGTGTCCCTCACAAAATGTGTGGGATGTGTGGCCCTTACTTGCTGGTATATTAGGTTCCTTTTGTCCCAGGACATTCTCCACATAGAATCCGGTGACACCATGTTACTTTATAAAAATGGAACTTTGATCAACAGTCCTATTCACAACGTTACATGGGTACAACGGGCTCATTTGCTTAAAGGTTCCGCTTCCAGCTGCACTATACTTCAAGGCTGTTCTCTTCAACCTCTCAGACTGGCATTGCCCCAACTGTTTCTTTCAGTTCCCAGGGTTGCCAACATCAGGTTTTCAGTACCTCCTAGGGTCTCATCTCTCACACCTCCAGCAGACCCATGTCTGTACCTCACTTCATTTGGAGTTGCTCAGGTGCCCCTCTCGGACCACCCCACTCAAGATTTATGCCCTAGACATCCAGGAGATGCAGAGGACTGTTCAGACCTAAGTATTGCAAGGGCATGATGTCTTCCCTCTATAATTGGCAGTTGCTAGAATGTGTGAGCTGCTTCAAGATATGGCGTCATTTCCATCATGTGATAGGGGCGTGTTCGAAATGCAGCCCTACTTTCCAGAAAGAATAAATATGATTTTTGTAAGTCCATGTGGGCATGGAGATGTTTAAAATACAAGAGAGGGTCTGGAGGTAAGACCCCAGGGGGGAGGTGGGGTGAACCTCCCTTGCATAATTATATTGATGGGAGAAAACATAGTGGTGCCCGCTAACAAAGTCAGTTACGCCCACTAACCTGGAAGGAGCCCATACAGTCCAGGCTCAAACCTGAAGCACTCCACAGCCTGCTCTGACTTCCTTTCCTTTAGTCGTAGAACGGCTTACGTACTTTTTTGCAAAAACGTATTAACTAAGTACCCTGTTTTTAACTGTTTTTTACTAGCACTTGCTTTTTATTATTATTTTATTATAGCAGAGTACTTCCACACGTTTGTTATACAGTTTTTTTCTGTGGTCTAGATATTTGGTTGTGAGTGAACGTAGTCTTACACACCCGTTCCCATTGTGCCCTGGCTCAGGTGCAGTTTTCTCATTTTCAGTCTTTGCAAGACAGGGAGTGCCCCACCCACCCCCCATTCTGAGCCAGGCACATAAGCCATCTGCTACACTGTGTCCATATTGGACTCTGGCCTTTCTTCACCCTGCATCCATGAGGTATACTATACAGGATCAGGTTTTAAATTAGTTTAGATAGGACCGTTCTGATATGGGTCACGTTGAAGTGAAGGCTAGTACTTTTGCAAAAGTATTAATAAGTACCTGTTTTTATACTGTTTTTTACTAGCACTTGCTTTTTATTATTATTATTATTATTATTATTATAATAAGTATTTATATAGCGCTATTAGGATACATGGCGCTTTACAATTTAGAGGGTAGACAAAGACAAGTGGTCGAGGACGACCACAAACGGCGACAAACGTTGACAGATCACAATTAGTCATACGGGTACAATGGGGCCGGGGATCCTGTCCGCGAGGGCTCACAGTCTAAAGGGGTGGGAGGGAGACAGTAGGAGGGGGACAGGTGAGATGGTGCAGTGGATAGAGTCTCAGTGTGTGTTATAGGCTTGTAGGAAGAGGTGGGTCTTCAGGTTTTTCTTGAAGGTTCCCAGGGTCGGGGAGTGTCTGATGTGATGGGGGAGGGAGTTCCAGAGTCTGGCAGAAGCACGAGAGAAGTCTTGTGTGCGGTTGTGGGAGGTGGAGATGCGGGGGGTTGAGAGAAGGAGTTCTTGGGAGGAGCGCAAGTTGCGCGAAGGGAGGTAGCGGGAGAACAGGTCGGAGATGTAGGGAGGGGACAGGTTGTGTATGGCTTTGTATGTCAGGGCTAGGGTTTTGAAGCGAGATCGCTGAGGGAAGGGGAGCCGGTGGAGGGCTCGGCGGAGAGGGGAGGCGGGGGAGTAGCGGAGGGATAGGTGGATGAGTCGGGCAGCAAGTTGAGGATGGTGTGGAGAGGATCAAGGGAGGTGGCAGGGAGGCCAGTGAACAGGAGATTGCAGTAGTCCAGGCGGGAGATGATGAGGGCGTGGACAAGTGTTTAGCCTTGTTGTGGTCAAGGAAGGAGCGGATGCGAGCAATGTTTTTAGTTGAAGTCGGCAGGCGGTGGCGAGGGCTTGGGTGTGGGGCTTGAAGGAGAGGGAGGAGTCGAGGATTACCCCGAGACATTTGGCATGGGGGACGGGTGAGAGGGAGCAGTCGTTGACGGTGATGGATAGGTCAGGAAGGGGGGGAGGGTTGTTAGGGGAAAAGACGATGAATTCAGTCTTGTCCATGTTGAGTTTGAGGAAGCGGGTGGAAAAGAAGGATGCAATGGCCGATAGGCATTGAGGAATTTTGGATAGAAGAGAGGAGATGTCGGGGCCAGACAGATAGGGCTGGGTGTCGTCGGCGTAGAAGTGGTAATGGAGGCCGTGTGACTCGATGAGGTTGCCTAGGCCGAGGGTGTAAATGGAGAAGAGTAGTGGTCCCAGGACCACTCAGGGCAGCAGAGAGGTCGAGAAGGATGAGGACGGAGTAGTGTCGTTTGCTCTTGGCGATCAGAAGGTCGTTAGTGACTTTGGTTAGGGCTGTTTCGGTGGAGTGGTGCGGTCGGAAGCCGGATTGTAGGCGGTCAAAGAGAGCATAGGAAGAGAGGTGGAAGGACAGTTCAGAATAGACGTGTTGTTCAAGACGTTTTGAGGCAAACAGGAGAAGAGACATGGGGCGATAGTTGGAGACTGTTGTGGGGTCGAGAGATGTTTTTTTTAGGATGGGCGTGATTAGGGCGTGCTTGAATGGTGAGGGGAATGTGCCGGATTTGAGTGATATGTTGAAGAGGTGCGTCAGGGCAGGGATGAGGACTGTGGTAAGGTTAGGGATGAGGTGGGAGGGGAGTGGGTCAAGGGCGCAGGTGGTGAGGTGTGATCGTGATAGAAGGGAGGAGAGGTGGTCCTCAGTCATGGGCGTAAAACTGCATTTGGGTGGGGAGGGATGGGCTGGAGGTGGGACGGGGCAAGGGGAGTGTGGGTCGAAGCTTTGTCTGGGTTTGTCAATTTTGTCTTTGAAGAAGGTGGCGAAGTCGTCGGCGGAGATGAGAGGTGAGGTGCAGGGGGGCAAAGTAAAGAGTTGAAGGTTTTGAAGAGTTGTTTGGGGTTGTGAGACAGGGCGGCAATTAGGGAGGAGAAGTAGGCTTGTTTTGCGGAGTCAAGGGCAGTCTTGAAGGTATTGAGGGAACGCTTGTATAGGGCAAAGTGCTCTGCGGAGTGGGACTTCTTCCATTTCCGCTCGGCTGCCCTAGTCGTCCGTCGGAGATTTTTGGTGAGGGTCGTAAGCCATGGTTGTCGTTGTAATCGTGTTGTGTTAAATGTGAACGGTGCAGCCTGGTCGAGGGCTGTGGTGAGGGTGGAGTTGTAGAGGGAGGCGGCTGAGTCAGCGTCATGAGAAGAGGCCAGGTCAGCTCCCAGCTATTTTAATATAGCAGAGTACTTCCACGCATTTGTTATATAGCTTCTTTCTGTGGTCTAGATATTTGGTGTGAGTGAACGTAGTCTTACACACCCGTTCACATTGTGCCCTGGCTCAGGTGCAGTTTTCTCTTTTTTCCTTTCCTTTAGTGTCAGGACACTCAATTATCTCCTAACTCTTAGACAGTCCTACAGAAGCTAAACCTGTCCTTAACCAATAGTGTCCCTGTCCTATGCTGCAGACTGAGCTCCCCAACTTAACACTAGAAGTCCCAGAAATTTCGAGCTTCCCCCTGAAGTCCCGAAAGAGGGTCAAATGACCCTTAGTCCAAACTGACAACTCTGATGGCTCCAATTAGCATCCTTTCATTTGTAAATGTGGCCTAAAATCCTTCAGGTCATTTGACCCGTCTCTGGGTTCCAAAGGTAGAAATATTAAATGATTCTTCTCTGGGACTTCTAGTGTTAAGCAAACTATAGAATACAACTGACTTTGTTACATTCTACTCCTGCATAACATTCCTATCTTATCTTATCCTATCTAACGCCAGTGTCTTTCTTACAATCAGTATATATGTCCTTCATCCTGGTATATATGACCTCCATCCTGATATATTTGCCTCTATTCTCGTATATAAGGTCCCCCATCCTGGTATATGTTCCATCTCCTGATATATATACCCCCCATTCTGGTATCCATGCCCCCATCCTGGTATATGTGCCCCCCACTGATATATATGGTCCCCATCCTTGTATCCATGCCCCCATCATGGTATATATGTTCCCCATTCTGGTATATTAGCCTCCTCCTGTTATATATGTTCCCCATCCTGGGACATATATCTCCTATCCTTATACATAGCCCCCATGGCTTACTGAGGGGGGTTGCGGGAGTGTATGATGCAGCTTTCATGGGTCCAGCGAGGGTTGGAGCAAAGCCAGGAGCTGCAGGAGGAAGGGAATGGGGGGGTCGTGGTAGCGTCTGGTGGGCATCGCAATTATTATGTCCCAGCATGCATTGCCAAGCTGCAATGCTCATGTTCAGATTTACAGAAAATGTCTGCGGATCGCAATCTGTACATGCGCTGCCTCTGCGGACATTTTCCAGAAGTCTGGGCACTAGAGCATGTATTGCAGCTTGGCAATGCATGCTGGGACATATTAATGGCAGCGCCCACCGGTCGCGGCTGCGACCCTCCCCCCCCCCCCTGCAGCTCCTGGCTTTGCCCTATGGACCCTTGAAAACTGCTCCCCTGCACCACCTCCACGGTAAGATTTTTTTATTTTTAGATTTGGATTGTAACACGCACTCCTGTTTTCCCTCCAATTTGGGGGAAACAGAAGTGTCTTATAATAAACTATGCAGAAAACAAACCCTGCAAAAATAACATACCATATTTTTCACTTTATAAGACGCACCTGATTATAAAACACACCCCAAATTTGATGAATGAAAAGAGAAAAACATAATTTTTATGTTAAAAGGGGTTTGTGTTGTAATGCCAGTGTCCATTTTACAAATCATATTGTAACGCCGGTGGTTGGTGTCTTGGTTCCCTCGGCGTTACTGCGCTTTCACCCAATGCTCCTTCCCCCCTGTCCAGCTGGGAGACTGTAGTATGTTACCTGGATAGGATTCTGCTCAGTTCCCAGCTCCGCTGCGTAGCTGCATGTGTTGTATTGTCAGTGCTCCGCTGTTTACCTCTCATGTGTGGACCCTGGCTCCCGCTGTGGAAGCTATCCGCGGGTTGTGAGGTCCTCTGCAGCTGGTGCATGACTTTCCACGTGTGTCTAGGCTTGCAGCCGCTGCCAGGTGCTCTGGGCATCGGTTCCTGTGCTGGCTATGCTGTATGGGTTCTGACTGTGCCTAGGGTGCGCGCCGCCACACCTTCCCCAGTTTAGTAAGATGGAGGGTGTGCGCTTGAATTGCTGTCCCCAGCCTATAGCTGAGGGTCAGCTCCTATTTAAAGTTCCTCTTCCCTGTTGGGCGTCGCCAGAGCCTCGCATTAGGTTTCTTAACCTAGCCCTGTGTGTTTGGTCCAACATGCTGCTCCTGGTCTGCCTTGTCTACAGCTCCTGTTCTGCCTGCTACCAGTTCGGGGAAAGCTGATGTCTGTGTTGGTGCCAACGTCCTTGTCTTGTTCCTCCTTGTGTCTTGCTGTTCCCGGTCTGGAGCCGTGTCTGTTGCATGGAGTCCAGACGTCCTGACTGTCGGTGTCCAAGATGGACCTGAGGTTCTGCCTGGTGTCCGTGCCTGGTGTCCGAGATGATCCCGAGGTTCCGCCTGGTGTCCGAGATGGTCCTGAGGTCCTGCCTGATGATGTCTTGCCTTGTGTCCGAGATGACCCCGATGTCTTGCCTGGTGTCCGAGATGACCCCGAGGTTCCCGCCTGGTGTCCGAGATGACCCCGAGGTTCCCGCCTGGTGTCCGAGATGACCCCGAGGTTCCCGCCTGGTGTCCGAGATGACCCCGAGGTTCCCGCCTGGTGTCCGAGATGACCCCGAGGTTCCCGCCTGGTGTCCGAGATGACCCCGAGGTTCCCGCCTGGTGTCCGAGATGACCCCGAGGTTCCCGCCTGGTGTCCGAGATGACCCCGAGGTTCCCGCCTGGTGTCCGAGATGACCCCGAGGTTCCCGCCTGGTGTCCGAGATGACCCCGAGGTTCCCGCCTGGTGTCCGAGATGACCCCGAGGTTCCCGCCTGGTGTCCGAGATGACCCCGAGGTTCCCGCCTGGTGTCCGAGATGACCCCGAGGTTCCCGCCTGGTGTCCGAGATGACCCCGAGGTTCCCGCCTGGTGTCCGAGATGACCCCGAGGTTCCCGCCTGGTGTCCGAGATGACCCCGAGGTTCCCGCCTGGTGTCCGAGATGACCCCGAGGTTCCCGCCTGGTGTCCGAGATGACCCCGAGGTTCCCGCCTGGTGTCCGAGATGACCCCGAGGTTCCCGCCTGGTGTCCGAGATGACCCCGAGGTTCCCGCCTGGTGTCCGAGATGACCCCGAGGTTCCCGCCTGGTGTCCGAGATGACCCCGAGGTTCCCGCCTGGTGTCCGAGATGACCCTGAGGTTCCCGCCTGGTGTCCGAGATGACCCTGAGGTTCCCGCCTGGTGTCCGAGATGACCCTGAGGTTCCCGCCTGGTGTCCGAGATGACCCTGAGGTTCCCGCCTGGTGTCCGAGATGACCCTGACGTTCCCGCCTGGTGTCCGAGATGACCCTGACGTTCCCGCCTGGTGTCCGAGATGACCCTGACGTTCCCGCCTGGTGTCCGTGATGTTCCGTGTCTATGATGTTCCGTGTCCTTGATGTGTGTTCTTGTTCAGTAAACGTTACTTTTTGCTATACCTGAAGTGTGCGGTGTTGTCTTGTCCTGCAGGTTACCACCTAGCCCACATGCTCAGCTGCCACAGAACCCGGTCGCTGTTCTTCCCTAGTCTGGGCAGGCCCGGGTCCCCCCTGTGGTCCAGTGGGTCCACATTCCCCTTACCTCATGGGTCGCGAGCGCGACCGCGACACATATGTACTGGTATGTCCCTCATCCTGGTATTTAAACAACCCCCCATCCTGATATATAATCCCACATCCTGGATATGGCCCCTGTGCTGGAATATATGCCCCCTCTGTGCTGGCACACATAGACCCCCTGTGCTGGCACATATAGCACCCCTTGTGCTGGCACATCTGCTCACCTGTGCTGGCACATATACCCCCTTGTGCTGGCACATATGCCCCTGTGCTGACACATATAGCCCCTTGTGCTGGCACATATGCCCCTGTGCTGACACATATAGCCCCTTATGCTGGCACATATGCCCCCTGTGCTGACACATATAGCCCCTTGTGCTGGCACATATGCCCCTGTGCTGACACATATAGCCCATTGTGCTGGCACATATGCCCCTTGTGCTGACACGTATAGCCCCTTGTGCTGGCACATATGACCCCTTGTGCTGGCACATATGCCCCCCTACTGGCACCCATAGCCCTTGTGCTGATGCATATGCCCCCTGTGCTGACACATATAGCCCCCTGTGCAGGCACATATGCCCCCTGTGCTTACACATATAGCCCCCTGTGCAGGCACATATGCCCCCTGTGCAGGCACATATAGCCCCTTGTGCAGGCACATATGACCCCTTGTGCTGACACATATAGCCCCTTGTGCTGGCACATATGCCCCCCTACTGGCACCTATAGACCTTGTGCTGATGCATATGCCCCTGTGCTGATACATATGCCCCCTGTGCTGACACATATAGCCCCCTGTGCAGGCACATATGCCCCCTGTGCAGGCACATATAGCCCCTTGTGCAGGCACATATGCCTCCCCATGGTGGCACCTATAATTCCCCTGTGCTGGCACATATGCCCCCTGTGCTGGCAAATATACCCCCTTGTGCTGGCACATATGCCCCTGTGCTGACACATATAGCCCCTTGTGCTGGCACATATGCCCCCTGTGCTGACACATATAACCCCTTGTGCTGGCACATATGACCCCTTGTGCTGGCACATATGCCCCCCTTCTGCCACCTATAGCCCTTGTGCTGATACATATGCCCCCTGTGCTGACACATATAGCCCCTTGTGCTGGCACATATGACCCCTGTGCTGACACATATAGTCCTCTGTGTTGGCACATATGCCCCCCTGTGTTGGCACATATGCCCCCCTGTGCTGGCACGTATGTCCCCCTGTGCTGACACGTATGTCCCCTGTGCTGACACATATAGCCCCTTGTGCTGGCTCATATGCCTCCCCCCCTTGCTGGCACCTATAGCCCCTTGTGCTGGTACATATGCCCCCGGTGCTGACACATATAGCCCCTTGTGCTGGCACATATAGCCCCTTGTGCTGGCACATATAGCCCCTTGTGCTGGCACATATAGCCCCCTGTGCTGGCACATATAGCCCCTTGAGCTGGCACATATAGCCCATTGTGCTGGCACATATAGCCCATTGTGCTGGCACATATAACCCCCTTGTGCTGGCACATATAGCACCTTGTGCCGGCACACATAGGAAGACACCGAGGAGCTGGGAGCAGGAAACCAATGGTTAAGTTAAAAACATTTGTTATTTTACTATGTGTGCACCAGCAGGGGGCATATAGAGTGATGGGGGGGGGGACATTTGTGCGCCATCAGGGGGGCAGTAGAGTAATGAGGGAGTGAGCACAGGCACATGTAATATGCACCACTCCTCTCCACATCTCGGCGCGGCTTCAGCACTGAGGTGATGGACAGCGGGTGCAGTGCATATTACATGAGGCTAATGAGCAGGAGCACGTGACCTCCAGCTGCCACTGTAGTCCGCTCCAGCCGTCCCAGCCCCCGGACACTACTCCAAAGCAGCCCCCCTCCCCTACAGTACATGTACATTCAGATTATAAGACTCACCCCTCACCTTCCTCCAAAATTTGGAGAAACAAAAGTGCGTCTTATAATCCAAAAATGACAAATATACATATATTGAAAATATTTTAAAGCTGCAAATTATAACAATTTGAAGAAATTTTGAAATACAATGAAACACAGTTTATTTCCTAAAAAAAAAAAAAAACTGGAAAGGGATTTGAATTAAAAGGAATGATGGGAAAAGGGGGAGGAAAGGAAAAAAGATAAAGAGCGAGAAAGGGGAAGTAAAACAGTTGGGACATAGTAAGCTTCAAGAGGACCTGTCTCTTCCTCCCCTGGATTTCAATCTAAGTGCAGCACTGAATGCAGCATGTATGCTGCATTCAGGCAAGGGGTCCCCCCTGTGTGTGAGTGCTTAGTACCCCGATAGCCTTTGTAAAACTCACAGTTGGAAGTCATGAAGGCAGTCCCTGGTGCTTGGAGCAACCTCGAATTAATGGGTGCATTTCATTCCCCCTGCATCTCTGTGCCGCCTTCTTTCCTTTTCCTCACCGCCTCCCTCCTGTCTATCATGCCATCCTCATCTGCACCTGCTTGTGCTGCTTGACACAGGCACAGAGCAAGAAATTGTTTCTTCTGGTCAATCGCGCCTGTCCCTCCTCCTGCTCTTATGTCAGAGCCTTTATTGTTATTCTGTATACATCGAGCAGGGCGGGAATCTCGCACTTGCGCATAAGCTCTCTGCTTCTGATAACCATGCCTGATTACCTGCGGGCAATGATCCAAGGTTAACCAAGGCCAGCAGGGAAGAAAGAGGAGGAGGGGAAGAAGGGGCTAGCACTGGCATGGTTATCAGAAGCAGAGAGCTTCTGAGCAAGCGCGAGATTCGCATCCTGCTCGATGTATACAAAATAACATGGAACAGGGCGGGCAAAGGCGCTGACGAGAGAAGGAGGTGGGACAGGTGCACATGACCAGAAGAAACAATACCTCGCTCTGCGTCAAGCAGCACAATCAGGCGCAGGCAAAAGATGGCATCATAAACAGCAGAGAGGCGGCGAGGAAAAGGATAGAAGGCGGCACAGAGATGCAGGGGGCGTGAAATGCACCCATAAATCGAGGTGGCTCCATGCACCAGGGACAGCCTTCATGGCTTCACTGTGAGTTTTGCAAAGGCTATATCTCAGGATACCAAGCACTCAGACACATGGGGGACCCCTTGCCTGAATGCAGCATACATGCTACATTCAGTGCTGCACTTAGATTGAAATCCAGGTGGGGGGTGACAGGTCTTCTTTAATTCTGTCCGCTAAATTCCTAATATGAAGTAAAGATATTCTGGATGTTCACCTGAATAAAAAGAAATTAATTAATACTTCTAAAGAGGACCTGTCCCTCCCCTGGTGCTTTGCTAACTGAATGTGTGGCACCCTGTACAAGGTGGCCACAGGCTTCTCTAGGACACTGAAGGGTTTCCCACAGCGAGTAAACTACTTACACCCAACACCTTCCACCCCAGGCCTGTAGGGGGGGCCCAATGGTTGCCTTAAGCCAGTTCCCCCTATAAATACAGGTGCTGGGGGAAGAGTTAGACAGTGAGTGTGTGCAGACGCTAGAAGAGCTGCAGGAAGCTCAGAGACTAGTGAGCTGAACTGGTACCGGAGCCGTGCTAGGCTCGCACCAGTACACACAAAAGTCAGTGGAGGACCCGAAGAGTAGGGATTGAAGGCAAAGGCGAGGAACACTTTACTAGGGGCAGAGGAGCTATCCCAGCTCACCCCACCAGAACACCAGTCACAGGAGCCCGAGTCTGCAGGGGACAGAGGAGATAGACCCAGCAGAGAAACCAAGCAACCTGAGGAGGTTTAGCTTCCAGGACACCCACAACACCAACAATTGAGAGCCATAGACCGCGGGGAGAGAGACGGCAGTGGCCCAAGAGAGATCCCTCAGTGCAGCAACCCGGGTATGGAGAGAGAGAAGTAACAGACTGGTTAGGTTCCATACCTGCCAGACTCAGAACAAGAAAGCTAAATAAGGAGGCCTACAACACCTACTCGCTGTGGAGATCCCAAGATGTTTTCCCTTCATCCCGGACGTGTATACCTGTAACCAGTCATCAGTAAAGGTACCAAAAGACTTTAATGTGTGTGTCCCTCCTTCCAATCATCCTGCACCACACCAACTGCGCTCCCCTACTCCAACCCTGTACAGAAACGACTGTGCTGCCCTATTCCACCATCACAACCCTTGGCCCCCGGTACCCCGCTCCTCCTGTAGGAGACACTCCATCTTGCTGCCGCCCATCACCCCAGAGGCCCAAGCAGTGCCGGTGCCCTCACCGAATCTACACGTGGTGTCACGACGACAATCCCTATCCCTGTAAATACACCCCTTTTTATTGTCACCCAAGGGCACAGGCTCGGGCACGGACCACCCGTGACATCCCCCGCAACTGACCCGCCTGAGACCTGAGTACCCCATTCCCTTGTGGCCCCAGACAAATGCAGCACTGAATGCAGTGTGTATGCTGCATTTAGGGAATGGGTCTCTCATGTCTGTAGCCCCCTGTAAGCTGTTATAAAGACTTTATAAAGTGTACAGATAAGGAGTCCGGAGGGATTACTCAGTAATGAGTCATCCGTTGTATGGTATCCTCCCCACCTCCAGCCCTCTTTGTTTAGCCTCCTGGATGTGTCATCACTGAGGACTGGAGGTGGCACACAGAATGGGTGGAGGCGGGGAGGACATCATACAACAGCGATGCCTCATTACTGAGTAAGTCCCTCCGGACTCCTTATCGGTGCACTTTATAAAGTTTTTTAACAACTTACAGGGGAGCTAGAAACATGGGGGACCCCTTCCCTGAATGCAGCATACATGCTGCATTCAGTGCTGCATTCAGTTAGCATGCACTGAGGGTGTGTGTAACAGATCCTCTTTAATATTCAGTTTGTTTAAACGCAATGGATCTATAGCCATAAGTTTGGTGAGAATTTATTATTCCATACACTCCATCTCTCATTATATTTCTCCCTTTTGTTAAATTTGACAGTAAAACTATGTTCATATGTATTATGTATGCTAATTTTTTCCATGATATCATCAAGTGTTGGAGGTTGTGTATCTTTCCAGTTAGCTGCAATTAGTGGTTTAGCAGTGAAGAGAATGTGCGTAACAACATACCTATACATGTAAGGTATATCATTGATACCTATTAGCAGCAGAGCTACTTCAGGGGATAGGGTGATGGAAATGTTTGTGATACTAAATATCAGATGCTGAATGTCTGTCCAAAATCTGTTCAAAGATGGGCATGACCAAAATATATGGGTAAGATTACCAACCTCACCACATCTTCTCCAACAGTCTGAGGACACATCCGGATAAAACATACTTAATTCATATGGGAAGTAATACCATCTTGTAAATAGTTTAAAATTACATTCTTGAAGAGAAAGCATAGGGAGTTAGAATAAACCAAAGAAACAGCCTCAAGTACCTGCTCTTCATTAATACAGTATTAGTTATATTTCCCAGGCATGGTAATTTGAGGTCTTAGACAAGTCTTGTTGATTATTAAAGATGGAATAAATGGAACGAGTGGTCCAATTTATTTTATTTTGGGGGTTTGACGAAAGTAATACCATTTTCCTAGGAAACTCCAGAAGAATTCTTTTACTTTTAAGAAATGTGTTAATTAGCGAAGTGAACTCTGAATAAGGGAGATTAAAATCTCATTGTAAAGTATGAAATGGTAGGATTTGTGAATTTAAGATCACATCAACCAAGTTTGTGATTCCTTTACTCAATCAAGTAGATACAGTTGTGGCCAAAAGTATCGACACCCCTGCAATTCTGTCAGATAATACTCAGTTTCTTCCTGAAAATGATTGCAATCACAAATTCTTTGTTATTATTATCTTCATTTAATTTATCTTCAATGAAAAAACACAAAAGAGAATGAAGCAAAAAGCAAAACATTGATCATTTCACACAAAACTATAAAAATGGGCCAGACAAAAGTATTGGCACTCTCAGCCTAATACTTGGTTGCACAACCTTTAGCCAAAATAACTGCGATCAACCGCTTCCGGTAACCATCAATGAGTTTCTTACAATGCTCTGCTGGAATTTTAGACCATTCTTCTTTGGCAAACTGCTCCAGGTCCCTGATATTTGAAGGGTGCCTTCTCCAAACTGCCATTTTTAGATCTCTCCACAGGTGTTCTATGGGATTCAGGTCTGGACTCATTGCTGGCCACCATTGAAGTCTCCAGTGTTTTCTCTCAAACCATTTTCTAGTGCTTTTTGAAGTGTGTTTTGGGTCATTGTCCTGCTGGAAGACCCATGACCTCTGAGGCAGACCCAGCTTTCTCACACTGGGCCCTACATTATGCTGCAAAATGTGTTGGTAGTCTTCAGACTTCATAATGCCATGCACAAGGTCAAGCAGTCCAGTGCCAGAGGCAGCAAAGCAACCCCAAAACATCAGGGAACCTCCGCCATGTTTGACTGTAGGGACCGTGTTCTTTTCTTTGAATGCCTCTTTTATTCTCCTGTAAACTGTATGTTGATGCTTTTGCCCAAAAAGCTCTACTTTTGTCTCATCTGACCAGAGAACATTCTTCCAAAACGTTTTAGGCTTTCTCATGTAAGTTTTGGCAAACTCCAGCCTGGCATTTTTATGTCTCGGGGTAAGAAGTGGGGTCTTCCTGGGTATCCTACCATACAGTCCCTTTTCATTCAGACGCCGATGGATAGTACGGGTTGACACTGTTGTACCATCGGACTGCAGGGCAGCCTGAAGTTGTTTGGATGTTAGTTGAGGTTCTTTATCCACCATCCGCACAATCTTGCGTTGAAATCTCTCGTCAATTTTTCTTTTCCGTCCACATCTAGGGAGGTTAGCCACAGTGCCATGGGCTTTAAACTTCTTGATGACACTGCGCACGGTAGACACAGGAACATTCAGGTCTTTGGAGATGGACTTGTAGCCTTGAGATTGCTCATGCTTCCTCACAATTTGGTTTCTCAAGTCCTCAGACAGTTCTTTGGTCTTCTTTCTATTCTCCATGCCCAATGTGGTACACACAAGGACACAGGACAGAGGTTGAGTCAACTTTAATCCATGTCAACTGGCTGCAAGTGTGATTTAGTTATTGGCAACACCTGTTAGGTGCCACAGGTAAGTTACAGGTGCTGTTAATTACACAAATTAGAGAAGCATCACATGATTTTTCTAAGGGTACCAATACTTTTGTCCACCCCCTTTTTTATGTTTGGTGTGGAATTATATCCAATTTGGCTTTAGGACAATTCTTTTGTGTTTTTTCATTGAAGACAAATTAAATTAAGATAATAATACCAAAGAATTTGTGATTGCAATCATTTTCAGGAAAAAACTGAGTATTATCTGACAGAATTGCAGGGGTGTCAATATTTTGGCCACAACTGTATATTTAATGATGGTATAATGTATTCCATTGTTTTAATCGCTATATTTTTTAATTTAGTCAAATCTGAGGATGTGTTAAGCACTTGAATTAATTGCTTCCAAGTTTTGATGGTGTTGCGGATTATAGCGTCCTTAGGAAGAGGTTTTTTACTATAAATCAGATGTGTAAGTAGAAATTCAAAAAGTGGTGCATTGTTAATTTTAGAACTTTCAATTGTCACCCAAGATGAGTGTTCATCTTTAAGTATCCATTTGTGACTAAGTTTTATTAACTTTGCTTGATAGTAAGCAAAGAGATTCAGAAGACTAAGTCCCCCTTGCTTTTTATGTCTATAAAGAATATTTTCCGAAACTCTAGATTTATTATTATGCCATATAAATCTAATCATCTGAACTTTAAGTTTCTGATTACATTGTGTAGGTATAAATAAGGGAATTGCTCTAGTAACATAAATACATTTCGGTAGGAGTAACATTCTTGCCCAACTAAGTGAGTTCAGTTTTACATAAATTAAAGATGTCTTTTTTAAATACATCTCAAAGATCATTCATATTATATTTTACCTGACTAGATAGGGGCTTAGTCAATTTTATGCCTAGGTAAGAGATCCTGCTTCCCTCCCATCTAAAAGAAAGTTCTTTTCTTAAAATATTAAATAAATCATCTTCTATATAATAGTTTAGAGTTTGACATTTTGTCGTGTTTAACTTGGGTAAGGAGATGGACGAAAATTGGTCCAGGGTTTTATTAAGATATCTTACTGAATTTCATGAGTCTGTTATATATAAGAGGATATCGTCAGCAAAAAGTGTAATTTTATATTGTCTAGAATTTAAATGTATACCTCTAATGTTACTATTTAATCTTATAATTTCCACAAGTGGTTCAATAAAAAGACCAAAGAGAGTAGGAGATAATGGGCATCCCTGTCTTGTACCATTTGTGAGTGGGAATCTACTGGATAGATAATTATTAACATAAACGTTTGCTGTTGGTGAGGAGTATAAAGCAAAAATGGAATTAAGAATGTTTCCAGAAAAAACTAACTTTCCAAGTGTGGCAAATAGGAAGCCCCAATGTACCTGATCGAGGGCTTTTTTGGCATCCAGCACCAATAATATTGATGGAAGTTTAGACTTTTCAATGTGGGACATTATGTTAATAGTTTTCCTCGTGGTATCTGTGGTATTCCTATTTTTGATAAACCTTACCTGATCTTGGTTAATTAAATGGGAAAGAGTTTGTATTCGTGAAGCAATTGTTTTTGCAATAATTTTTGTGTCAGAGTTAATGAGTGAAATTGGCCGATAATTAGCTAAATTCTCCGGGTCCCCTTTATCTTTAGGAATAACAACAATTGTTGCGTCTAGCATTTCTTTATTAATATGTGCATCAGTCGTGATTTGATTAAGAAGTCTGGTTAATATAGGGAACTAGGATCTCGGAAAAAGTTTTATAATATTCATTCTGTATCCCATCAGGACCTGGGGATTTGTTAATTTTTAATGATTTAATAGTATCTTTAATTTCCATCTCAGTATATGAACAATTTAATTTCTCTACATCTAGTTTGGAAACCTGTGATCCTCTCAAGATTTCCTTCTCTACTCTCCTCTTGCCTCTTCTTCCTACAACCGCATACAAGTTTTCTCCCGTGCTTACCCCATACTCTGGAACTCTTTGTTGAACACATCAGACACTCACTACAGGGGAAACTTTCAAAAGAAACGTGAAGACCCAACTCTTCTGACAAGCTTATAACCTGCAGTGAATCTCAGTCTACCAAACTGCTGCATGGCCAGCTCTACACTCACCTACTGTATCCTCACCCATCCCTTGTAGACTGTGAGCCCTCGTGGGCAGGGTCCTCTCTTCTCACCTACTGTATCCTCACCCATCCCCTGTAGACTGTGAGCCCTCGTGGGCAGGGTCCTCTCTCCTCACCCATCCCCTGTAGACTGTGAGCCCTTGCGGGCAGGGTCCTCTCTCCTCACCTACTGTGTCCTCACCCATCCCTAGTAGACTGTGAGCCCTTGCGGGCAGGGTCCTCTCCCCTCACCTACTGTGTCCTCACCCATCCCTAGTAGACTGTGAGCCCTCGTGGGCAGGGTCCTCTCTCCTCACCTACTGTGTCCTCACCCATCCCCTGTAGACTGTGAACCCTTGCGGGCAGGGTCCTCTCTCCTCACCTACTGTGTCCTCACCCATCCCTAGTAGATTGTGAGCCCTTGCGGGCAGGGTCCTCTCCCCTCACCTACTGTGTCCTCACCCATCCCTAGTAGACTGTGAGCCCTCGCAAGCAGGGTCATTTTTCTTTCTGTACCTGTCTGTGCCTTGTATTGTTAATGAATACTGTACTTGAATATGTATGACCTTTTCACATGGCAAGTGCCATGAAATAAATGGCGCTATAATAATAATAACAGGAGAAAACCTTCAGACCAGTCTTAAGCTCATTTACATAAGAAAGTGTAAGTGTATAAATGCTTTTTTTTCATCTTTAACATTACACTATTAGCTCAGTCAGGTATGATTAGTATAGTACTATGAAGCATCAGGGATAGACAGTGATAGCCATTGGACATAAACCAGCTGACAGATTTCCTTTAAGCAGTTACCTACTGCATATACTGTTCACCTCCTGCATACAGTTGTGGCTCCATCTGTTGGCTATTCCCCACTTTTTAAACTTGTTATTCCCGTGAATTTTAAGCTTGTTTTTTATTATCTAATAAAATTTCATCAGTTTTATACTGTCTAGTTCCCATGTGCAATTTTTTTCTATAGAATGTTGTTTTCAAGTTATCTAATGGTAAATGGTGTTTAAAAAAATAAGTATAAACAATACAAAGTAATGCTGTATTTTTGTTCATTTTGCCTCGCAAAGGGTATAATAACAACTGATTAAAAAGTCCCATGTACTATATAATGGTACCAATGAAAAGTACAGTTTGTCAAGCAAAAATTATCCCTTATACAGCTCTGCTAATAGAAAATTGTAAAACTTATAGGTTTCTGAATATGGCCACACACAAAATGCTTTCTGAGTCTTTATCATACAAATTTAATAAAAAAAAATCAAATTATAGAAATTTGTCAAAATTATACTAACCTACAGAATGAAGTTAACACTTTTTACATGCCGGGCGACTAATAGTGTAAAATTGACAATGCAATAAATCAGTGTCTGGATGGCTGTTTTGTTTACATTCCATCCCACAAAGATATAGGAAAATATTGTTAATAAGCCTCATTTATCTTAAAACGATGACACTGACAAACACAACTCATCCTGAAATTTTTTGTTTATAAAAAATTATGGCTCCTGGAGCACAAATATCTATCTATCTATCTATATACTAGAAAAAAACTGCAAAGCACTCGCTACACTGTGCGAGAGGTGCAAGCTGTGTCGCTGGATCAACAAGAAACAAAAGATTCACTGCTGCACTCAATCTAACCAAAAAGTGTATGCTAACAAGCAAATGGTTTGAGAAAAAAATTAAAACATCCGTTCTTTCTAAAAAACTCAATACTCACTTTTTTATTAAAAACCGGGGCTCTTGGTACACCCATTGGCCAATGTATGCCTGCCCTCCGGCCACTTCTCGGCGGCCCCGGGGTCCGGAGGGTCCTGCGCTGACATCCCTGCCAGATCCTTGTCCGTGGACTCCCTGGTCCTTCTGACCTCATCCTGATCCCTGAGCACCTGGGCTCGGTGGGGGTGCAATCTGCAGCTGGGTGGAGCCAGCCACTCCACCTTGTCTGATATATATACTAGAAAAAAACTGCAAAGCACTCGCTACACTGTGCGAGAGGTGCAAGCTGTGTCGCTGGATCAACAAGAAACAAAAGATTCACTGCTGCACTCAATCTAACCAAAAAGTGTATGCTAACAAGCAAATGGTTTGAGAAAAAAATTAAAACATCCGTTTCTTTCTAAAAAACTCAATACTCACTTTTTTATTAAAAACCGGGGCTCTTGGTACACCCATTGGCCAATGTATGCCTGCCCTCCGGCCACTTCTCGGCGGCCCCGGGGTCCGGAGGGTCCTGCGCTGACATCCCTGCCAGATCCTTGTCCGTGGACTCCCTGGTCCTTCTGACCTCATCCTGATCCCTGAGCACCTGGGCTCGGTGGGGGTGCAATCTGCAGCTGGGTGGAGCCAGCCACTCCACCTTGTCTGATATATATACTAGAAAAAAACTGCAAAGCACTCGCTACACTGTGCGAGAGGTGCAAGCTGTGTCGCTGGATCAACAAGAAACAAAAGATTCACTGCTGCACTCAATCTAACCAAAAAGTGTATGCTAACAAGCAAATGGTTTGAGAAAAAAATTAAAACATCCGTTTCTTTCTAAAAAACTCAATACTCACTTTTTTATTAAAAACCGGGGCTCTTGGTACACCCATTGGCCAATGTATGCCTGCCCTCCGGCCACTTCTCGGCGGCCCCGGGGTCCGGAGGGTCCTGCGCTGACATCCCTGCCAGATCCTTGTCCGTGGACTCCCTGGTCCTTCTGACCTCATCCTGATCCCTGAGCACCTGGGCTCGGTGGGGTGCAATCTGCAGCTGGGTGGAGCCAGCCACTCCACCTTGTCTGATATATATACTAGAAAAAAACTGCAAAGCACTCGCTACACTGTGCGAGAGGGTTTTTAATAAAAAAGTGAGTATTGAGTTTTTTAGAAAGAAACGGATGTTTTAATTTTTTTCTCAAACCATTTGCTTGTTAGCATACACTTTTTGGTTAGATTGAGTGCAGCAGTGAATCTTTTGTTTCTTGTTGATCCAGCGACACAGCTTGCACCTCTCGCACAGTGTAGCGAGTGCTTTGCAGTTTTTTTTCTAGTATATATATCAGACAAGGTGGAGTGGCTGGCTCCACCCAGCTGCAGATTGCACCCCCACCGAGCCCAGGTGCTCAGGGATCAGGATGAGGTCAGAAGGACCAGGGAGTCCACGGACAAGGATCTGGCAGGGATGTCAGCGCAGGACCCTCCGGACCCCGGGGCCGCCGAGAAGTAGCCGGAGGGCAGGCATACATTGGCCAATGGGTGTACCAAGAGCCCCAGTTTTTAATAAAAAAGTGAGTATTGAGTTTTTTAGAAAGAAACGGATGTTTTAATTTTTTTCTCAAACCATTTGCTTGTTAGCATACACTTTTTGGTTAGATTGAGTGCAGCAGTGAATCTTTTGTTTCTTGTTGATCCAGCGACACAGCTTGCACCTCTCGCACAGTGTAGCGAGTGCTTTGCAGTTTTTTTCTAGTATATATATCAGACAAGGTGGAGTGGCTGGCTCCACCCAGCTGCAGATTGCACCCCCACCGAGCCCAGGTGCTCAGGGATCAGGATGAGGTCAGAAGGACCAGGGAGTCCACGGACAAGGATCTGGCAGGGATGTCAGCGCAGGACCCTCCGGACCCCGGGGCCGCCGAGAAGTGGCCGGAGGGCAGGCATACATTGGCCAATGGGTGTACCAAGAGCCCCGGTTTTTAATAAAAAAGTGAGTATTGAGTTTTTTAGAAAGAAACGGATGTTTTAATTTTTTTCTCAAACCATTTGCTTGTTAGCATACACTTTTTGGTTAGATTGAGTGCAGCAGTGAATCTTTTGTTTCTTATCTATCTATCTATCTATCTAGATATTTTTTTTTTAATTTAAAATAAAAGATCTTTCACAAATGGAAAAATTACCTGTAAAGTTAATGGATTAATATGTTGCTGGCTAACACGGTATAAATATTCTTTACCTTGGATTAATATGAGCATTTTCTGAGTTAAGCTGGAATGACTAATGTGTTAAAATTGTACTCAGTCACCACCCTCCCACCATGATTAACAACTGTAGCTTGTACTGAGCAGTAGGAGATCTCAGCGGGAAGGAGGGACACTGAATAGTTGTCAATCAAGCTACATGAGGCAAAGATTGACTTAAACTTTCATGAAGGATTATAAAGCCATTATGATGTTGATTCTCTGAGTAAATACAACATCATTAACAGATCAAACAGCTCTATAACATTATGATTGTACTGTAGTTTATAATGTGAAATCTGGTGTCAGATCCCCTCTAAGTTTCCAATAATTGTCACTTACTAAGCATTCTGCAGGCTTCTTGGACCATTCTCATTGTAATACCATCATCATAAACTTCATGAGTCATAAACGTATCCTGGACCTCAGCAAGACTTCTGCAAAGTAAATATAATACCTTATAATATTTCTGTACCGTAAGATGACTTGTTCTCATTTGATCAAGTAATAAATAGACAGTCAGTAAATCACTGTATGCAAAAAATATATTCTCTTGCCCCCCAAAAATCCCTCCAAAGTGGCACAAATATTGTGCATGTACTTATATTGACACTTACTTTAATTGTTGCCAGATATCATCTCCAAATTTTTCTATCACAAGGGATTTTAAACAGGTATTAATGAATCCATACTAGAAAAAGAAATGTTATTCAGTCATGAGGAAGTTGTGCTAAATGGTTACATAAGCTGTAGAATTCAGACTATAATAAAGTGAAATTATTTTATGTGCAAATGTTGCATCAGATAAATAACTAGATAGGGGTAGATAGAAAAATAAGTGATAAATATATAAATTGACATAAACTGAGATAATAGATAGATAAATAGATAGATAGATAGATAGATAGATAGATAGATAGATAGATAGATAGATAGAGGTACAAACATAGATAATTCTGCATTGAATGATTTCAAAACCTACCATGATTGTTAGTATGATGATGGTGTGCCTGCTCTATGCGGATAGCTTGTTAGTGGGTTCTTCTAATAATCTTCTCTCTGTCACCAGTGTATAATTTAAATGATGGCAAGAAAAACGAGTATATGCAGACACCTGGCTTGTGAACACACCTGCTTGTAGGAGGGATGATGTATACATGACTATAGCTGAAAATCTATATTAAAAAGCAATATTATAGTTAAAGTCACTGTTAATTGGTGCTAGGACTGCTAGAACTTTACAGAATTTCTAAGAATAAAATAGTGCCATTTTCCATGATGATTGAATTATTAGATTTTTTTTCAATAAAAATGATACTGAAGGCCCACATTTTTTATATTTACAAGGGTAACAGGAGAAAATGGACCACAAAATTTGTTACGCAATTTGCACAAGGAAAGACTAAATGCAATGGGATGAAAGTGAATGGGAGGAGATGTGGCACCCCACTGGTCAGTGCGCCACAGTAGGGGTACTGCACCCACAAACGAGTGTGCGGTTATTCCTGTCATTGGGGATTGTAGCGTCAACCTGAGGCTCTTATCCTGCATTCACACATTCTAGAGCAGGGGACTACAGGGTTAAATCCTTTGCTGAGAGACCCAGTCCCGGTGGGAGGAGTTTTAGGCTGAAGCAGTGTGAGAGCGGGAAAGGACAGTGAGAAGCAGAACGGGAGAGACAGAGAAGGGGACACCAAAGGCAGGGCACCCAGAAGGAGCGGCAACCTGGACAGAAAGAGAAGACCCAGTGCCTAACATGCTACATGCTATGCTGATTCGGGGGAATCCTGGTCCACTAACAGAGAGCCAGATCCGAGGTACAGTACAGGTGAGTCCATCCCTGAGCCATCTACACCGGCAAGTCGAGAGGTTGAACTATCAGCCCTGACCCCCTTATCCAGAACATGTAGCCACGCCAGAAGCACTAGACCGGGTTGAGCCACTTAGTGAGAGAAAGAATAGATAGATAGAGGTACAAACATAGATAATTCTGCATTGAATGATTTCAAAACCTACCATGATTGTTAGTATGATGATGGTGTGCCTGCTCTATGCGGATAGCTTGTTAGTGGGTTCTTCTAATAATCTTCTCTCTGTCACCAGTGTATAATTTAAATGATGGCAAGAAAAACGAGTATATGCAGACACCTGGCTTGTGAACACACCTGCTTGTAGGAGGGATGATGTATACATGACTATAGCTGAAAATCTATATTAAAAAGCAATATTATAGTTAAAGTCACTGTTAATTGGTGCTAGGACTGCTAGAACTTTACAGAATTTCTAAGAATAAAATAGTGCCATTTTCCATGATGATTGAATTATTAGATTTTTTTTCAATAAAAATGATACTGAAGGCCCACATTTTTTATATTTACAAGGGTAACAGGAGAAAATGGACCACAAAATTTGTTACGCAATTTGCACAAGGAAAGACTAAATGCAATGGGATGAAAGTGAATGGGAGGAGATGTGGCACCCCACTGGTCAGTGCGCCACAGTAGGGGTACTGCACCCACAAACGAGTGTGCGGTTATTCCTGTCATTGGGGATTGTAGCGTCAACCTGAGGCTCTTATCCTGCATTCACACATTCTAGAGCAGGGGACTACAGGGTTAAATCCTTTGCTGAGAGACCCAGTCCCGGTGGGAGGAGTTTTAGGCTGAAGCAGTGTGAGAGCGGGAAAGGACAGTGAGAAGCAGAACGGGAGAGACAGAGAAGGGGACACCAAAGGCAGGGCACCCAGAAGGAGCGGCAACCTGGACAGAAAGAGAAGACCCAGTGCCTAACATGCTACATGCTATGCTGATTCGGGGGAATCCTGGTCCACTAACAGAGAGCCAGATCTGAGGTACAGTACAGGTGAGTCCATCCCTGAGCCATCTACACCGGCAAGTCGAGAGGTTGAACTATCAGCCCTGACCCCCTTATCCAGAACATGTAGCCACGCCAGAAGCACTAGACCGGGCTGAGCCACTTAGTGAGAGAAAGAAGGGTACCTCTTATCACCCAATGGGCCTGGTAGACAAGCAGGCTGTGCAGGGCAGTGCAAGGAAGTAAGGAGGCGCAAGGAATAGAACGGGACAGAAAAAGAAAGCAGAAGGTACTCTCTGGGAGCCTCAAAGAGACGTTATTCTCCTCAGTGACTACCCGACCAGCTACCTGATTATAGACTGTTTGTGCTGTAACCTGAACTGCCATCTCAACTGGTTTACAGAATAAAGTACCTGTGTAGAGTGACAAAGCCTCCGTGTGTCTGTTAGTCTACTGCCCTGCTCCACAGATCATATCCTCATCCAGCACCACCACCATCAGCGCTGGTCTGCCCTGGGGACTCAGCTCCACCTGCAGGGAGCTGCTCCATTCCAAGCTGCAGTATCATCTCCCCCGGATGTCTGAAGCGGCGCTGGTGCTCATCACCAGAATCTGCAGGTGGTGTCACGCCAAACTTTATTTCATCCCCTAACTCCTTTTCAGTTGATCACCAAGGCCAGGGGTCTGGTCAGGCCACCAGTGACATCCCAACTACAGCAGGGTCCAGATACCCGAGTCCCCACACAACCCTGGGTGATTCAGAGACACAGATTAGATATTAGTAGTGATGGGCGAATCCTAAATTACTCGGAATCGCTTGACTCTAGCGAGTCCGAGCCCAGGACTCGCTACTCGTTGCGAGTCTAGCGAGTCCAATGTTAATGAATGGGGAAGCGAGTAATAGCGAGTAGTGTGCGATTTACAAATCACAGATGTGTTTTGGAAGCTTCAGCCTGCCATTGATTTGCATTGGACTCGTTTACTGTGCAAGTAATCGCTGGGAAACTTGCACAGATAAAAGTCCGGCTGTCTCCTCTGTGCAGGCTGCCACAGCTCCAGGGTCCTAGAGCCCGCCTGCTGCCTGATGTAGCAGAGCTGAGATTGTTCTCAGTCTTCTCATTCCCTGTGCATAGACATCTATATCTATGCACAGGGGATGTAGCAGAGAGGACATCGCGTTTTGGACTGCGTCGGACGGAAGAGGATTTTTTTAATTAAAGATGGAGTCCCTAATGGCGCTTTTTTTTTATTTCTAATAAAAAATTTTCTCTGTGTTGTGTTTTTTTTAAAACAATTTAATAGAAATTCATGGCGGTCATGTCTAATATTGGCGTGACCGCCATAAATTTCGGGCTTAGGGCCAGCTGATAATACAAAGCTGGCCCTAACCTCTTTATTACCCAGCGTGCCACCGCCACCAGGGCCGCTGGAAGAGCGGGGTTCAGCGCCAGAGGATGGCGCTTCAATGAACGCGCCATCTTCTGGGGCGGTTGCGGGCTGCAATTTGCAGCGGGGGGTGCCCAGAAAGCTTGGGCATCCCTGCGCTGCGGATTCCAGCCCCCAGCTGCTTAGCTGTACCTGGCTAGACATAGAAATTGCGCGGAGCCCCACGCATTTTTTTTTAATTATTTCATGAAATTCATGAAATAATAAAAAAAAAGGGCTCCCCTATATTCTTGTGTCTGGCCAGGTACAAATAGGCACCTGGGGGTTGGGGGCAGCCCGTCGCTGCCTGCTGGATCCGGCTGGTTCCAGAAATATGGCGAAGCCCATGTAATTTTTTTTCTGAAAAATCAATAAAACAATCCTAAAAAAGAGATTGCATCTTTATTAACCCCTCGACCATGGTCCAGGGTTAATAAAGATGCAGTCCCTTTTATTTACATTGTTTTATGGATTTGTCAGAAAAAAATTTCACGTGGGCTTGCCGTATTTCTGGAACCAGCCGGATCCAGCAGGCAGCGATGGGCTGCCCCCAACCCCCAGGTGCCTATTTGTACCTGGCCAGATACAAGAATATAGGGGAGCCCTTTTTTTTATTATTTCATGAATTTCATGAAATAATAAAAAAAAAAATGCGTGGGGCTCCGCGCAATTTCTATGTCTATTATATCAGAACAAATACGGTGATTTATGCAGTAAAAAATTAATTTTTATTGAAAATATTTAAAATAGTACATGAAAAATTATGTATTCTTAATAAGGTTTAAATAGGAGTACAAATATTAACAATTACAAAAACAAATATTATGCAAGGTGTGTAATAAGTATATATTATAATAGATCTGCAGAAAAAACACCCTATACATTAAAAAGTGATCTTCCCAAGTGGTCTTATAAACAAGTCTCAGCAACAATCTATAATACAAGTGTAAGGAACAACAAGACTTGCAATAGTTACCTATCTCTCACATAGGAAGCTATCAAGCACTAGAAAATGTGAAAAAGATAAACCCAACAGTGAAGATCAAAAATAAGGGGTGATTACCTGGTGTATCTACAGACTCTGGATGAAGGCGCAAGCCGAAACGTGCATGTAGAGTGCAGCAAAGTCTGTAGATACACCAGGTAATCACCCCTTATTTTTGATCTTCACTGTTGGGTTTATCTATTTCACATTTTCTAGTGCTTGATAGCTTCCTATGTGAGAGATAGGTAACTATTGCAAGTCTTGTTGTTCCTTACACTTGTATTATAGATTGTTGCTGAGACTTGTTTATAAGACCACTTGGGAAGATCACTTTTTAATGTATAGGGTGTTTTTTCTGCAGATCTATTATAATATATACTTATTACACACCTTGCATAATATTTGTTTTTGTAATTGTTAATATTTGTACTCCTATTTAAACCTTATTAAGAATACATAATTTTTCATGTACTATTTTAAATATTTTCAATAAAAATTTATTTTTTACTGCATAAATCACCGTATTTGTTCTGATATAATTTAATTTTGGGTGAGCAATCTTTCTTTCCATGGATTAGAGGGATGATTATAAAAAAAAAAGTATCATCTTCTGTATAGCCTAATTCTGGTGTAATTTCTATGTCTAGCCAGGTACAGCTAAGCAGCTGGGGGCTGGAATCCGCAGCGCAGGGTTGCCCAAGCTTTCTGGGCACCCCCTGCTGCAAATTGCAGCCCACAGCCGCCCCAGAAGATGGCGCGTTCATTGAAGCGCCATCCTCTGGCGCTGAACCCCGCTCTTCCAGCGGCCCTGGTGGCAGTGGCACGCTGGGTAATAAAGGGGTTAATACCAGCTTTGTTATACAAGCTGGTATTAAGCCCGAGATTCTTAATGTCAGGCCATGTCTGACCCAGCCACTAAGAATCTCCAATAAAGGGTTAAAAAAACACAACACAGAGAAATTTTATTAGAAATAAAAAAAAAAAAGCCATTAGGGACTCCATCTTTAATTAAAAAAATCCTCTTCCGTCCGACGTAGTCCAAAACGCGATGTCCTCTCTGCTACATCCCCTGTGCATAGATATAGATGTCTATGCACAGGGAATGAGCAGACTGAGAACAATCGCAGCTCTGCTACATCATCTCTGTGAGCAGGCGGGCTCTAGGACCCTGGAGCTGCGGCAGCCTGCACACAGAGCAGACAGCTGGACTCGGCTTGCAAAGTAACAGCAGTTACTTTGCGAGTTTCCCAGAGATTACTCGCACAGTAATCAGACCAATGCAAGTCAGAGTCTCTGACAAAAGTAGGATTGATATTGATTTGCATTGGACTCGTTGCTGTGCGAGTAATCGCTGGGAAACTCGCAGAGTACCGAGTCCTGCGAGTCCCTTACTACTCGCCGAGTAACGAGTCCTAGCGAGTAGATTCGCCCATCCCTAGATATTAGAAAAAACTTTTTGCCAGTGAGGGTGATCAACGAGTGGCTGCCACGAGAGGTGGGCAGTTCACCAATGGAAGTCTTCACACAGAGGCTGAACAGACATCTGTCTAAGGCTGGTTTCACACTGCAGGATTTTCCCTGATCAGTGTCCATCCAGTTTGTATGCCAAAACCAGGAGAGTCTCCAAAACTCAGAACAGGTGTCAATCTTTCAATTGTAGTTTTTCTCTCTTGGTTTTGACACACAAACTGGTTGGACACTGATCAGGGAAAATCCTGCAGTGTGAAACCAACCATAGATGATTTAGTGAATCCTGCTTTGAGCAGGGGGTTGGACCAGATGACCCAGGGGGTCCCTTCCAACTAGTGATGAGCAAACTTTCCCCAAACATGTTTGCCAATTTCGCATATGGCAAGAACATGCTGATTTGGTTCGGTGATCATAAACACAAACATTTTCTCCAGAGGTTGGAGAACCTGGCTAAGTTTGTGAAAACATTTAAAATGGCCCTCAAGCATTACCTTTTTAGTTGGGGCTAAAACGCTCGCCGAGAGATCCATTGGCTGGGGACTACACCCAACCTACGATTAGGAGGGTCCCCAGCCATTGGGTCTACCAGCTTGTGTTAAGCTGTAGAATTTTTGGAATAATTTGCTTTTTAAATTTAAGCTTCCTGGAGTTTGCTGGTGTTTTGACACCTGCAGGGTCTGAATTTTGGTAACAGTTTCCAGATGTGGTAGCAGCTGTGAAGTGCAGGCAGCTTACAATGTCCTTAAAACATCTGTGTAAGAGAGCTTTATATTTTTTAAGGGAATTTTTTTTAATTTTTTAATTTCATTTTGTATTATTGTTATTTTTTTTAATGGAGCGCAAACCTTTATTATTTCAGAGGGTCACCAGCATGCAAGGTCATCTGTTCTACATTTATGTGATAGCAATTCACATAAAAATAGCATATAGCCATTATATACTTCAAATTCCTATAGGTCTGTTCACATTGATGAAACACCATAGTATGGATATCTCCTCTTAAAAATGTGCAAACACTACTGTCATAATAATAATACTAATAATATGTATTCATTTATATAGCGCTATTTATTCCATAGCGCTTGTTACAACCAAAGAGCATGGAGATGTAAAGTGGACTCACTGAGCGACTGGTGGAGTAGTGGCAGCCGAATACCGTATACAGCAAGATAATGGAAAGTGACTTCAACAAAACCAAGGATATGTATATTACTTCCTGCAGGGCTCAGGCTTCCCCTCATCCTTATATACCGTATATACTCGTGTATAAGCCGAGTTTTTCAGCACAAAAAATGTGCTGAAAAGTCCCCCCTCGGCTTATACACGAGTCATACAGCGGTACCCAGTGGTATACAGCCCCCCCTTCCCCCGTGGTATACAGGGCCCCTCCTTCCTTCTGGCAGACCTGTAAAGGAAGAGATCATTATTAGTGATGAGCGAGTACTAAAATGCTCGGGTGCTCGAAGCTCGGGCCGAGCATCCCGAGATACTCGTGTACTCGGCCCGAGTACCGAGCCCAATGTTATCCTATGGGAGACCCGAGTATTTTTATGAAATGACTGCCGGCAGCATGTAGAAACCCTAAAAATGTCACAAAAGTCTCAGAAGAGTGCTCAAATGACATGGCAACACCATGGGGAAGACCCCTGGAAGCATTTCTCACTCAAAAGGCACAGCTGTGAACAATCTTGTCCGAGTTTCACGCCAATTTTACGGAGTCACCAAAAAACCTTCCAAAATGATACCAAAATGAATGTTTAGGGTGGAAATGTTAAGGGCACATACCCAATAGTGAGATACAGCTGGTGTATGTTACTTTTTGTGATTACATGAAAGATTTTACGTGAAAACATTGTGCGGCACTCCGATGTCCCTGAGAAGAGACGTACATGAAGGCCTCTTGACATAATGTGCCCATTTTGAGGAACTGGGTCTATTGTAGTATTTTCCCTTGCCAGGGCAGTCCAAAATTTGGAGGTTCACCAATGCCCCTGGATTGAGACGTGCATGAGGGCCTGTAAACCTGAAGTGGGTGTATTGTAGTATAGCCCTTTGGCCAGGGCAGCCAAAAATTGGGAGGCTCCACATTGTCCCAGGATAGAGACGTGCAGGAGGGCCTGTAAACCTCAAGTGGGTGTATTGTAGTATAGCCCTTTGGCCAGGGCAGCCAAAAATTGGGAGGTTCAACAATGACCCATGCACACAGACATGCAGGAGGGCCTGTAAACCTCAAGTGGGTGTATTGTAGTATAGCCCTTTGGCAGGGCAGCCAAAAATTGGGAGGTTCAACAATGACCCATGCATACAGACATGCAGTAGGGCCTGTAAACCTCAAGTGGGTGTATTGTAGTATATCCCTTTGGCCAGGGCAGCCAAAAATTGGGAGGCTCCACATTGTACCAGGATAGAGACGTGCAGGAGGGCCTGTAAACCTCAAGTGGGTGTATAGTAGTATAGCCCTTTGGCCAGGGCAGCCAAAAATTGGGAGGCTCCACATTGTACCAGGATAGAGACGTGCAGGAGGGCCTGTAAACCTCAAGTGGGTGTATTGTAGTATAGCCCTTTGGCCAGGGCAGCCAAAAATTGGGAGGTTCAACAATGACCCATGCATACAGACATGCAGGAGGGCCTGTAAACCTCAAGTGGGTGTATTGTAGTATAGCCCTTTGGCAGGGCAGCCAAAAATTGGGGGTTCAACAATGACCCATGCATACAGACATGCAGTAGGGCCTGTAAACCTCAAGTGGGTGTATTGTAGTATAGCCCTTTGGCCAGGGCAGCCAAAAATTGGGAGGCTCCACATTGTACCAGGATAGAGACATGAGGAGGGCCTGTAAACCTCAAGTGGGTGCATAGTAGTATAGCCCTTTGGCCAGGGCAGCCAAAAATTGGGAGGCTCCACATTGTCCAGGATAGAGACGTGCAGGAGGGCCTGTAAACCTCAAGTGGGTGTATTGTAGTATAGCCCTTTGGCCAGGGCAGCCAAAAATTGGGAGGTTCAACAATGACCCATGCATACAGACATGCAGGAGGGCCTGTAAACCACAAGTGGGTGTATTGTAGTATAGCCCTTTGGCAGGGCAGCCAAAAATTGGGAGGTTCAACAATGACCCATGCATACAGACATGCAGTAGGGCCTGTAAACCTCAAGTGGGTGTATAGTAGTATAGCCCTTTGGCCAGGGCAGCCAAAAATTGGGAGGACTCCACATTGTCCCAGGATAGAGACGTGCAGGAGGGCCTGTAAACCTCAAGTGGGTGTATTGTAGTATAGCCCTTTGGCCAGGGCAGCCAAAAATTGGGAGGTTCAACAATGACCCATGCATACAGACATGCAGGAGGGCCTGTAAACCTCAAGTGGGTGTATTGTAGTATAGCCCTTTGGCCAGGGCAGCCAAAAATTGGAGGCTCCACATTGTCCCTGGATAGAGACGTGCAGGAGGGCCTCAAAACATTTTTCCCATTGAAAAGGAGCGGTATCCTGTCGTTGTAATGCCCATTCAAAAAGAATGGGTGTAAAAATTTACCACTGGGGGTATACCTGAAACAACAGCCTAACTATTGTAACGGTCATCATGGTGGCACATGAGGAGAAGGAGGAGCAGTCCAGCGATTAGCCAAGGAAGAGGAAGACGACGTGGTGGATGATCCAGTAGCTGACCCAACCTGGCAGGAGGATATGCAGAGCGAGGACAGCAGTGCACAGGGGGAGGGAGGCGTAGCATCCCAACAGGCAGTACGAAGCAGGATCGGGTCCGCAGGCAGAAGGCAGGCAACCGTTCCCCGGAACAACAACACGACACAAGGTGCCTGTGCAAATGTTAGGTCTTCCTGAGTCTGGCAGTTTTTTAAGTTGGCTCCAGATGACTCTAAAAAGGCCATTTGCAACACCTGCCATGCCAGCATCAGCAGGGGTACGAAAACTAGCAGCCTGACCACCACCAGCATGATCAGGCACATGTCAGCCAAGCACCTGACTTTGTGGGAAGTACAACAGAGTCGAGCGGTGCTTGCTGATGTCACTGCTACGTCTTCGCATGTTGTGCGTGCGAGCCAATCCCCTGTACATGCTGGCCACGAACAAGCCTCCGGCCCTGCACCTGAAGTTGCCCATGCACAAATAACCCCACCATCAAGCACGTCCTTGTCCCAGCGCAGCGTTCAATTATCCATTCAGCAAACCTTTGAACGCAGGCGCAAATACACTGCCAACGCCCCACATGCCACATTCCTGAATTATCACATTTCGCAACTCATAGCGCTAGAAATGTTGACTTTCCGGCTGGTGGAGACGGAAGCATTCCGCGACCTGATGGCGGCTGCTGTCCCACGTTACTCGGTCCCCAGACGCCACTATTTCTCTAGATGTGCCGTCCCCGCATTGCATAACCACGTGTCCAACAGCATCACACGTGCCCTGAACAACGCTGTTTCAGCCAAAGTCCACCTAACCACAGACAAGTGGACAACTGCTTGTGGGCAAGGCCGCTACATCTCCTTGACAAAACACTGGGTTAATATTGTGGAGGCTGGGACACAGTCTAAGCGAGGGACGGAACACATCCTTCCCACAGCAAGGATAGCAGGCCCTACCTCTGTCAGGGTTTCACCGACACTCTACAGCTCCGGAATGTCATGCTCTTCAGCCTCCTCCTCCTGCGCATCCTCATCCACTGTACCCTCCACACCAGTCCCAAGCTGGAAGCACTGCAGCACAGCCTCTGCGAAGCGGCAACAGGCTGTGCTGAAGCTAGTCTGCATAGGTGACAAACCCCACAATGCAGAAGAGTGTGGACAGCTCTGAAACAGCAGGCAGATCACTGGCTCACACCTCTGAACCTAAAGCCAGGAAAGGTCGTGTGTGACAATGTCCTGAACCTGGTGGCAGCTTTGAGGCGAGGCCAGCTGACGCATGTTCCATGCGTGGGCCATGTGCTCAAACTGGTGGTTCAGAGGTTTCTAAAGTCATACCCAGAGCTGTCTGAACAGCTGGTAAAAGTTCGCCGTCTGTCTGCACATTTTCGCAAGTCACCTGCTGCTTCAGCCGGCCTTGCCGGCTTTCAGCGCCGTTTGCGTCTTCCGGCCCACAGACTGGTGTGTGATGTCCTCACGCGTTGGAATTCAACTCTGCACATGTTGGTCAGGATATGTGAGCAGAAGAGGGCAGTTGTGGAACTACCTGCATCACCTAAGCCGTCGGGAAATGGGTCAAACTCCACACATAACACCTGAGGAGTGGAGATGGATGTCCAACCTATGTACCGTCCTCCAAAACTTTGAGGACTCCACCAAGATGGTGAGCGGCGATGACGCCATTATTAGCGTCACCATACCACTACTCTGCCTTCTAAAACGGTCTCTGCTGAAAAACAAAGAGGATGCATTGCAGGCCGAGTGCGATGACTTGGAGCAAGAAACAGTAGTGGGTGTGGGTGAAAACACACAGCCCAGCCTCATCTCATGACAACGTGCAGTGGAGGACTATGACGAGGAGGAGGAGGAGGAGGATGAAGACATGGAGCAACTCTCTGGCCAAATTGAGGATATGACATGCACACCAGTCATACCCTCGATTCTGCGTGGCTGGCCAGAGGACAGTGGAGATGAGGAGGAGGAGGAGGACAGCATATTCAGTCATCGTGTTGGTCTGGATACTGAAGTGATGGCTGTTAAGAGTCTGGCGCACATGGCTGACTTTATGGTAAGCTGCCTGGCTCGTGACCCTCGCGTTCACAACATCTTAGCCGACAATCTGTACTGGTTGGCAACACTGTTAGACCCACGCTACAAGGAGAACTTTATGTCTCTCATCCTGAGGCGGAGAGGTCAGCCAAAATGCAGCATTTCCAGAAGGCCATAGTCACGGAAGTAGGCAAATCATTCCCCTCACAAAACGCTAGCGGCATAGGTCAGGAATCAGTGGACAATCAAGGCGTACGTCCGAGAGGGGCACAAGTCCAATCCGCCAGAGGTAGGGGAACAGTCTTTACGATGTGGGACAGTTTTCTCAGCCCCTCACGTACCACAGCCCGAGGTGCGGGGTAGTGCCACAATAATGCTAAGTTTGGCCAGATGCTGAAGGAGTACCTTGCAGATCGAACAACTGTACTGCGAGATTCCTCTGTGCCTTACAATTATTGGGTCTCCAAGCTGGACATGTGGCATGAATTGGCTCTCTACGCCTTGGAAGTCCTGGCCTTCCCTGCCGCTAGCGTATTGTCAGAGCGTGTTTTCAGTGCCGCAGGTGGAATCATTACTGATAAACGCACCCCGCCTGTCAACTGAAAATGCTGACAGGCTGACTCTGATCAAGATGAACAAGGGTTGTATTGGGCCAGACTTCACCACACTACCAACAAATGACAGCGGAATTTAAATTTTGTTATGGGAATTTGCCATGTACCTCCACTCACCCATGGGTACACACTTCTGGATTTTGGCTAATCGCTGGACTGCTCCTCCTTCTCCTCATGTGCCACCATGATGACCGTTACAATAGTTAGGCTGTTGTTTCAGGTATACCCCCAGTGGTAAATTTTTTCGCCCATTCTTTTAGAATGGGCATTACAACGACAGGAGACCCACTCCTTTTCAATGGGAAAAATGTTTTGAGGCCCTCATGCACGTCTCTATCCAGGGACAATGTGGAGCCTCCCAATTTTTGGCTGCCCTGCCAAAGGGCTATACTACAATACACCCAATTGAGGTTTACAGGCCCTCATGCATGTCTGTATGCATGGGTCATTGTGGAGCCTCCCAATTTTTGGATGCCCTGTCAAAGGGCTATACTACAATACACCCACTTCAGGTTTACAGGCCCACCTGCACGTCTCTATCCTGGGACAATGTGGAGCCTCCCAATTTTTGGCTGCCCTGCCAAAGGGCTATACTACAATACACCCAATTGAGGTTTACAGGCCCTCATGCATGTCTGTATGCATGGGTCATTGTGGAGCCTCCCAATTTTTGGCTGACCCTGCCAAAGGGCTATACTACAATACACCCACTTCAGGTTTACAAGCCCTCCTGCACGTCTCTATCCTGGGACAATGTGGAGACTCCCAATTTTTGGCTGCCCTGCCAAAGGGCTATACTACAATACACCCACTTCAGGTTTACAGGCCCTCATGCACGTCTCTATCCAGGGGCATTGGTGAACCTCCCAATTTTGGACTGCCCTGGCAAAGGAAAATACTACAATACACCCACTTCCTCAAAATGGGCACATTATGTCAAGACAGGGCTTCCTGTACGTCGCTTCTCAGGGACATCGGAGTGCCGCACAATGTTTTCACGTAAAATCTTTCATGTAATCACAAAAAGTAACATACACCAGCTGTATCTCACTATTGGGTATGTGCCCTTAACATTTCCACCCTAAATATTAATTTTGGTGTCATTTGGGAAGGTTTTCTGGTGACTCCGTAAAATTGGCGTGAAACTCGGACAAGATTGTTCGCAGCTGTGACTTTTGATTGAGAAATGCTTCCAGGGGTCTTCCCCCATGGTGTTGCCATGTCATTTGAGCACTCTTCTGAGACTTTTGTGACATTTTTAGGGTTTCTACATGCTGCCGGCAGTCATTTCATAAAAATACTCGGGTCTCCCATAGGATAACATTGGGCTCGGTACTCGGGCCGAGTACACGAGTATCTCGGGATGCTCGGCCCGAGCCTCGAGCACCCGAGCATTTTAGTACTCGCTCATCACTAGTAAAGAATCCACGTCTGTGATTATGATTAAACCTTCTTTCCTCCAGACGTAGAGGATGCCCCCTTGTCCCCGTCTCAGGCCTAAGAGTAAAGAGATCATTAGAAAGGTCTCTGTACTGTCCCCTCATATAGTTATACATTATTATAAGATCACTCAAAAGCCTTCGTTTTTCCAAACTACATAACCCCAAGTTTAATAACCTGTCTTGGTATTGCAGACCCCTCAGTCCTCTAATATCCTTGGTCGCTCTTCTCTGCACCCGCTCTAGTTCAGCTATGTCCTTCTTATACACCGGAGACTGTACACAGTATTCTAAGTGTGGTCACACTAGTGACCTGAATAGAGGTAAAATTATGTTCTCCTCATGAGCATCTATGCCTCTTTTAATACATCCCATTATTTTATTTGCTTTTGCAGCAGCTGCCTGACACTGGGCACTAAATGTGAGTTTGTCATCTACCCATACACCCAGGTCTTTTTCAGTGGTAGTTTTGCCCAGTGTTTTACAATTAAGAACATAATTATACATTTTATTTCCCCTGCCCAAGTGCATGACCTTACATTTATCCCCATTAAAGCCCATTTGCCATTTATCAGCCCATGCTTCTAGTTTATATAAATCCTCCTGTAAATAAAATTGTCCTCCTCTGTATTGATTACCCTGCAGAGTTTAGTGTCACCTGCAAATATTGAGATTCTACTCTGTATGCCCCCTACAAGGTCATTAATAAATATGTTAAAAAGAAGCGGGCCCAATACTGACCCCAGTGGTTCCATTAATAACCACCCTTTGTTTCCTATCACTAAGCTAGTTCTTAACCCACTAACATATTTTCCCCTATCCCCATTGCTCTCATTTTATGTATCAACCTTTTGTGTGGCACTGTATCAAAAGCTTTTGAAAAGTTCATATACATCATGTCCACTGCATTTCTTTGATCCAGTCCAGAACTTCTCTCTTCATAGAAGCTTATCAGATTAGTTTGACAGGAACAGTCCCTCATAAACCCATGTTGATATTGGGTCATGAGGTTATTTTCATTCAGATACTCCAGTATAGTCTCTCTTAGAAAACCCTCTAGGGTTTTACCCACAGTAGAGGTTAAGCTTACTGGCCTATATTTTCCAAGTTCAGTTTTTGTACCCTTTTTGAATATTGGCACCACATTTGCTATACGCCAGTCCTGTGGTACAGACCATGTTATTATGGAATCTTTAAAGATTAAAAATAATGGTTTTTCTATGACGGTACTTAATTCCTGCAGAACTCTGGGGTGTATCCCATCTGGGCCTGGGGATTTGTCAACTTTAGTGATTTTTAGACGGTGACGTACGTCCTGTTGGGTTAAGCAGGTTACATTTAATGGAGAGTTTTTGTTATCACTGATCATGTTGTCTGTCATGGGATATTCTTGTGTAAATACTGTTGCAAAAAAGTCATTTAGCATATTGGCTTTTCCTCATCCTCATCCACCATTTCACCCAGACTAATTTTAAGGGGGCCAACACAATAATTTTTCAGTTTCTTACTATTGATGTAGTTAAAGAATATTTTGGGATTTTTTTTTACTTTCTCTGGCAATGAGTCTCTCTGTCTCAATCTTTGCCGCCTTGATTTGCTTTTTACAGGTGTTATTTAATTTTCTGTATTTATTTAATGCCTTATCTCTACCTACTTGCTTTAATTCCCTAAATGCTTTCTTTTTGTCACTTATTGCGCCCTTAACAGCCTTATTTAGCCATAGTGGTTTCCTCCTATTTCTAGCATGTTTATTCCCATAAGGTATATATTGTGCATAGGTCCTATTCAGAATGCTAATAAACGTCTCCCATTTGCTTTGTGTACTTTTATGTCTCAGGACATTGTCCCAGTTTATTGCACTAAGATCATCTCTCATCATTTGGAAATTTGCCTTCCTGGCGTTTAGTGTCTTTGTAGCCCCTCTACTACACATCTTATTAAAGGATACTTGAAAACTTATAATTTTATGATCACTATTACCCAAGGGACCTCCAACCCGTACATTTGATATGCGGTCCGGCCTGTTGGTTAATACTAGGTCTAGCAGTGCCTCCTTTCTTGTTGGGTCCTGAACCAGTTGTGAAAGGTAATTGTCCCTCATAATTGTCAAAAACCTATTACCTTTGCTGGAACTGCAGGTTTCTGTTCCCCACTGTATTTCAGGGTAGTTGAAGTCCCCCATAATAATTACTTCTCCCTTAGTCGCTGCTTCAACTATTTGCTTTATGAGGATATTCTCCTTCACCTCCATTATTGTTGGAGACTCAAAACAAACTTTATTATTTTTCCCCCTCCCCTTATCTCCACCTACAGGGACTCTACATTTTCATTCGATTCACATATATTATCACGAAGGATGGGTTTTAAGGATGATTTTACATATAAACAAACAACTCCTCTTCGCTTATTTGTACGGTCATTTCTGAACAGACTATAGCCCTGTAAATTAACAGCCCAGTCATGGCTCTCGTCCAGCCATGTCTCCGATATCTCAACCATGTCATAATTATTTTTCAACAAAATTGATTCTAATTCCTCCATTTTGTTGGTGAGGCTTCTGGCATTAGTATGCATGCACTTTATTTATTTCTATTTCTTCCCCTCCTGTACAATGAATACCCTCCCCCAAAACCCTAGTTTAAACACTCCTTCAACCTTCTAGCCATTTTCTCCCCGAGCACAGCTGCACCCTCCCCATTGAGGTGCAGCCCATCCCTAGCATAGAACCTGTAGCCAACAGAGAAGTCGGCCCAGTTCTCCAGGAACCCAAACCCCTCCTTCCTACACCAATTACTGAGCCACTTATTTATCTCCCTAATCTCCTTTTGCCTCTCTGGTGTGGCACATGGTACAGGCAGTATTTCAGAGAATTCTAACTTGGAGGTCCTTGCCTTAAGCTTGCAGACTAATGCCCTGAAATCATCTATCAGGACCTTCCACCTACCTCTAACTTTGTCATTTGTGCCAATGTGCACCATGACCACTGGGTCCTCACCAGCCCCTCCCACTAATCTGTCAACCCAATCAGCGATGTGCCGAACTCGAGCACCAGGTAGGCAGCACACTGTTCGACGATCCCTGTCTTTGTGAGAGATTGCCCTATCTGTTCCCCTAATAATTGAATCCACCACTACCAGCACCTGTCTGGCCTGCCCTGCTCTCCAGTTTTCCCTTACTGGAGCAGACATTCCTCCGGCTTTCAGAGGACATGCCTTGCTGCGGCAGTGCTATCCCTGTACTTACACCCCCCTCATCTGCCAACTTAGCATTTTTATTGGGATGTGCCAGATCACGGCTAGTCTCCCTGGCACTCTTCCCTCTAACCCGCCTACTAACTGTCACCCAGCTAGCTGCCTCACTGTCCTGCAGCTCCATGCTACCATCCTCCCCCACATCTATCCCATTGAGCAGCTGTTCAGTGAGCAGCAGACTCCTTTCCATATTGTCTATGGATTTCAGTGTCGCCAGCTGTTGATTTAGATCCAGTATCTGGGCTTCCAAATGCACAGCGTGCTCACATCTCACACAGCAGTATGCACCCTCGACCGGCTGTTCAAGGATTGCATACATGTGACAAGATGTACACTGGATGGCATTGCCAATCATGGAGCTCATTTCCTAAAGGGGATTGCAACAGACAGATGATAAGTAAAAAGAAATGTAAATTATTAATAAAATACAACCAGCAATTCAGTATGTCCTCCTTCCAAACTCCCTGAATCCAAAGTCACTGAATCACAAGTCACACACTTACTTCCGTTCGCACTTACGCTCTGGTCACACTAAGCTCATGTCACGCTCGCTAAGGAAGAAGATTTAAGGAATTTTATATTGTTTTTTTTTTCCCTTCAGTAGAAATCCAACCTACAGCTCAGTGAACTTCCAAAATATGACAGCAGAGAAGGGGCAAGAGAGATCCTGAGCTGTGTGGGGAGCAAGCAGTGAAGGGGTTAATAGAAGTGATGAGCGAGCATGCTCGCCACTACTCGGTACTCGCACGAGTATCACTGTACTCGGGCTACTCGCCGAGCACCGAGTAATCTCGCGATACTCTTGCTGTGCTCGTGGTCGTCATCTCTGCATGTTGGCGCTCTTTTGAGAGCCAGCCCACGTGCAGGGATTGGCTGGCAGACCACTGCAATGCATTCACTGGGAAAGGGAAAGGGAAAAGGCCGCTCCACCGCCCATATCCTCCTGGATTCCTGCACCTGGTGTGGCAGCTTTGGCAACTGCCCAGGAAACAATGTAAAGTGGAAACCACCGGTGCTTGTCTTCATAAAATTTTGTCCTTTATTGTTATGTGAAATTTATAAAATCATTCAGCGTGCTAGCTGGGTGCTAGATGCGTTTCGGAAGACACAACTTCCTTAATCATTAGCAATACAAAATACAAAAGTTTATACATTTATAAAAAAGAAACCTCCACCCACAGCTGAACCTAATTAACAATGGTGATAATAAAGAAACTAAAATGTAACTCTTTCACATGTTATGGAGTTGAAATTTGCACAAGAGGGAGTATTGCACTATTTTCTGACACACCAAAATATTACAATACATATATACAGTTAGGGCCAGAAATATTTGGACAGTGACACAAGTTTTGTTATTTTAGCTGTTTACAAAAACATGTTCAGAAATACAATTATATATATAATATGGGCTGAAAGTGCACACTCCCAGCTGCAATATGAGAGTTTCCACATCCAAATCGGAGAAAGGGTTTAGGAATCATAGCTCTGTAATGCATAGCCTCCTCTTTTTCAAGGGACCAAAAGTAATTGGACAATGGCCTCTAAGGGCTGCAATTAACTCTGAAGGCGTCTCCCTCGTTAACCTGTAATCAATGAAGTAGTTAAAAGGTCAGGGGTGGATTCCAGGTGTGTGGTTTGGCATTTGGAAGCTGTTGCTGTGACCAGACAACATGCAGTCAAAGGAACTCTCAATTGAGGTGAAGCAGAACATCCTGAGGCTGAAAAAAAAGAAAAAATCCATCAGAGAGATAGCAGGCATGCTTGGAGTAGCAAAATCAACAGTTGGGTACATTCTGAGAAAAAAGGAATTGACTGGTGAGCTTGGGAACTCTAAAAGGCCTGGGCGTCCACGGATGACAACAGTGGTGGATGATCGCCGCCTTCTTTATTTGGTGAATGAGAACCCGTTCACAACATCAACTGAAGTCCAGAACACTCTCAGTGAAGTAAGTGTATCTGTCTCTAAGTCAACAGTAAAGAGAAGACTCCATGACAGTAAATACAAAGGGTTCACATCTAGATGCAAACCATTCATCAATTCCAAAAATAGACAGGCCAGAGTTAAATTTGCTGAAAAACACCTCAAGAAGCCAGCTCAGTTCTGGAAAAGTATTCTATGGACAGATGAGACAAAGATCAACCTGTACCAGAATGATGGGAAGAAAAAAGTTTGGAGAATAAAGGGAACGGCACATGATCCAAGGCACACCACATCCTCTGTAAAACATGGTGGAGGCAACGTGATGGCATGGGCATGCATGGCTTTCAATGGCACTGGGTCACTTGTGTTTATTGATGACATAACAGCAGACAAGAGTAGCCGGATGAATTCTGAAGTGTACCGGGATATACTTTCAGCCCAGATTCAGCCAAATGCTGCAAAGTTGATTGGACGGCGCTTCATAGTACAGATGGACAATGACCCCAAGCATACAGCCAAAGCTACCCAGGAGTTCATGAGTGCAAAAAAGTGGAGCATTCTGCAATGGCCAAGTCAATCACCAGATCTTAACCCAATTGAGCATGCATTTCACTTGCTGAAATCCAGACTTAAGACGGAAAGACCCACAAACCAGCGAGACCTGAAGGCTGCGGCTGTAAAGGCCTGGCAAAGCATTAAGAAGGAGGAAACCCAGCGTTTGGTGATGTCCATGGGTTCCAGAGTTAAGGCAGTGATTGCCTCCAAAGGATTCGCAACAAAATATTGAAAACAAAAATATTTTGTTTGGGTTATGTTTATTTGTCCAATTACTTTTGACCTCCTAAAATGTGGAGTGTTTGTAAAGAAATGTGTACAATTCCTACATTTTCTATCAGATATTTTTGTTCAACCCTTCAAATTAAACGTTACAATCTGCACTTGAATTCTGTTGTAGAGGTTTCATTTCAAATCCAATGTGGTTTCATGCAGAGCCCAACTCGCCAAAATTGTGTCACTGTCCAAATATTTCTGGCCCTAACTGTATTTAATAACTTCATGGATCTCCACCTTTAATGTTTTTATTTTTATTTCCTTTTCCTTATCCTTATATGATGGAAAACCAATACATTGTAATACAAAGAAAATTTCAGTGCGTTCCCTTTCCCTTTCCCAGTGAATGCATGAATCATTTGGCGGCCGGAGCTCCTGCTATCCTCAGGTATATACCAAAGAAATTTATCATTATATACTTCATGAAATGGCTTCCATGTCTGCAAGAAATTATCTTTCTGCATGTCAGGAGTTGCGGTCCAGAAAATTAGACTCCATATTCTTGGAAGGGGGGTCTGGTAACTCTGGATCTACAGACATTGAAAAAGCATTTCTGTGTTGGAAAAAACCTTGTTACAGCACCTCAAAGTATGGTGGGATCATGCCACATTGGGGAAGTATTTGACAAACCATATGGTTCCAAGGGGTCTCCGCATTAAGAAAATTCCAACAACAACATTTAATGATGAATTTCTGCAAAATTGGAATAACACTCTATCAGAATGTTCATTAAAATTGATTGAGTTAATTCTAATAGAAGAAAAGAAGAAAATCACCGAAATTGAAGAAAAAATTGGGGAGTTACAAAAGGATGTGGATGTGCATGAGTCGCATGAATGCTATGACGATCTTATGGAACGCATGCACAAAGTGGTCGATGATCTGGAGGAGAAAATAGTTATCTCCAAAAAAAGTAAATATGAACGTGATCTAAAGGACTATAGTACTGATTCAGTATACATTTGGAAAACCAACACCACTCCAAGATCACCACGCACACCTAAACAACCTAAAAATCCAGTGACCCCTTACCGACCACGACCCATTTTACGTCAACCCCCCAAGGCAAGTAGTTCAAGGAATGTGAGTTTCTCTTCACCTCCAACTAATGTGGAGACATCAGGGGAATCATCTGATGCGGATTTACAAGAACTATCAACTTCATCCTCAAGATCCTACCACACAAGGTTTTATACTAAATCAAAAAACGAAATAGGAGGAGGCGTAGGAGGTGTTCCAAAAAAGAAAAAGTATCATCCAAGAAAGAACAAGTAAGTGTCCTGAAAAATGACTTTTCCGTGATTAATTTATCAGCTAACATTATCACTGGGGCACAAGAATCTTTATTAGCTAAAGGCTTGAACTTTGTACCTTCAACAAGGGCTAATTTATTTCAAACTTTAAAGGACTTGAATAAATTTATTCGTCTTCTAACCATCAAGAGACACTTTTTTCAGGACTGTAACATTGATGAGATTTCTGACCCTTGTTGCTTACTAACAGGTGGTAATGATGTTTTTCCTCTAGAATTGGAAATGAGGGATATTATGGGAATAAAGGAAAATAATTTGGAGAGTATGCACACAAAAATAGAAAATTGCAGAATAAAATAAAAAAATAACGTCATCATATAAACCTTCAAATCCTCACTTTTACCCAATATCATCTCGCGTTCCTGCCATGGATGCTTTTCAGCATCTTATGGAAAAGGAACTTAAAATGTTACTTTCCTCAGACAATTTCTATGAGGAAAATTTGACAGCTCAGGAAAAGGAAGCATTGAAAGAGATCAAGGACAATGGGAGCATTGTTGTGAGATCCTCGGACAAGGGTGGTTCAGTGGTTATATTAGACTCTGGCTTATATGAAAAAGAAGTTTTACAGATGTTAGAAGATCATGCCACATACAGGCCCTTGTCCGAGGATCCCACAAGAATTTTCAAATCCGAACTAAACAAATTGTTGAATGAAGGTATTGCACTTGGTGTGATTGATCAAAAAACAAAGGATTGTCTCTTTGTTGAGAATCCGGTTTGTCCTGTCTTCCATGCCCTCCCCAAGACTCACAAGGGTCTTTTTCCACCTCCATTAAGGCCCATTGTAGCGGGCATCGGGTCCCTCCATGAAAATTTATCGGAGTGGATCGATGTCCGTTTACAGGTCTTGGTGGAGGGCATGGTGGGTAGGATAAAAGATACCAAACACCTATTACAAGGTGTATCTAAGATACGGTGGGATCGAGAATCCATTTGGATTACTTGTGATGTAGCACAACTGTATTCCTCAATTGTCCATACTTAAGCTCTATGGGTCCTGAACAACATCTTGCACCACACTGAAGTATATAATGATGCAGAAAAAGAATTCCTTATACTTTGTGTGGACCATCTGTTGAAAAGCAACTTTTTCAAGTTTAATGATAAATTCTACCTACAATGTTGTGGTTGCCCTATGGGAGCGAGGTTCTCGCCCGCCCTAGCAAATCTTTATATGATGAGCTGGGAGAGTGAGTTCCTCTATACTCCGAATAACCCATTTCTGAGTAACATAAGGTGGTGCGGGAGATACATAGACGATATGGTCCTGATTTGGACTGTGTCGTCTATTGTGTCTCCCGCACCCACCCCTGAAGATTTGGTGAGGTATTTCAGTGAGAACGATTATAATCTGTCATTTACCTTTGAGGTACATGGAGATTGCACCCCGTTTTTGGATGTGATACTACAGGGGGACAAAGAAACTGGAGAAATCAGCACCAAACTTTTCCGCAAGGAAATTAGTGGAAACACTTTGTTGAGGGCAGACAGTTGTCACCCACAACATGTTACTAAAAATCTTCCTATAGGAGAGTTCATCAGAACAAGAAGAAATTGCTCTGAGAACAGTGATTATCAAATGGAGACAAAAGTGATCCATCAGAGATTAAAGGATAGAGGTTATAGGGAATGGACCATACAACGGGCATCAAACATTGTGGAGTTAAAAGACCGCAAATTCCTATTGCAGGATAGGGCAGAAAATCAGCACCAAAAAAACATTGGACATAAGAATAAAAATAAAAATAAGCTTGAAAATTTACACTCAGAAAATGTGTCTATCTGTAAAACAAACTATAATAGGAACTCTACTACATATCCTCCCACTTTTGTCACTCAATTCAGTAAGGATTTTAACAACATAAAAAAACTGCTAAATCGAAATGTCCCTATCTTATATTAGGATGACATCCTGCGCAAAATACTATTGGATGGCTGGAGAGTAGTAGCAAGTAGAGCGAGGAGTATTGGTAATATGGTATCACCTAGCACCTACATAAATAAGAAACAGGGACAACCCACATGGTTAACATATAAAGGGTCATTTAGGTGTGGAGGAAATAGATGTAACATTTGCCAATACATTAATATCAGCAACATCTTCCGCAACAACAAAACTAATAAAACCTTTCTAGTGGACACATATATCAATTGTAACACCACACATGTGGTTTATTTAGCCACTTGTGGAATCTGCAACTTAAGCTATGTAGGCTGTACCACTAGATCTTTAAAAAAGCGTATATCCGAGCACATCACAGCATCCAATCCAAACTCAAAATCCTTAAAAACTGGAATGTCAGGTCTATCAAGACATTTTTGTGAGGTCCATGGTGGGGTTTTAACATCATTAACCATCATGGGTATAGAACGGGTTCATCGTCCTTATAAGGGTGGAGATTGGGAGCGGGTGCTCCATAATCGGCAACTTTATTGGATCCTTCAGTTGGATGCCCGTAGCCCCAACGGTCTAAATTACAGAAATGATTTATGTTACTTCTATTAGGAAATAAATAAATATTCAATGGGTTGGGACCCCCTTTTTCTTCTTTTTCCTTTCTTTCTTTTCCTATTAATAAATTTTTTTTTTTTTTTTTTTTTGGGTTATAAGATTTCCAGAAGCGGATCATGTAAAGGGCATCAAATATGGTAGTGCTAGATCATTCTAAACCTGTATTGTAGGCTAAAGTAGGAAATCAACATATATGTAAAAAACTGTTCTAACACAGATTCTTTTGCTTTGACATTTGTTTTGGAAAGGATTGTAATATGAAACCTTTAACAAATAAATCAGTGAAATTAATCCCTCCAAAAAAAAGTTTGGAAATTTAAAATATTTTTTTTTTTTTTTTTTACAAGAAGCGAACTATGTAATGGGCATTAAACATGGCAGAGCTAGACCATTCTATACCTGCATTGTAGGCTAAAATTAGGAAATCAACATATATGTAAAAAACTATTGACAATAAGGACCGAAATAAGCTTACAAGTTTAGACACAGAAAATGTGCATGCCTATGAAATAGTTCAAAATATGGAATTTCTAATACATATCCTTTTACTTTGACATTTGTTTTAGCAAAGATTGCAATATTGAATCTTTAAAAAATAAATCAGTGAAATTAATGCCCAAAAAAAGTTTGGAAATTTTAAAAAGTTTTTTTTTTTTTTTTCTTTCTTCCCCCCCCCCCCCATAATATAATTAAATTGAGGTAATGAAGTAATGCATTTATATATGAAAATAAAAAATAAAAAACAAGTCTAGCTATAAAGTTACCGGGATGATTAAATTAAGAATTTGCTTGAACAATAAAACAACCGCACATTAGGAGTGTAATAATGAAATCCATTAATATGTGATAATCATCATAAATATATTAGAACGCACTGAAATTTTCTTTGTATTACAATGTATTGGTTTTCCATCATATAAGGATAAGGAAAAGGAAGTAAAAATAAAAACATTAAAGGTGGAGATCCATGAAGTTATTAAATATATATGTATTGTAATATTTTGGTGTGTCAGAAAATAGTGCAATACTCCCTCTTGTGCAAATTTCAACTCCATAACATGTGAAAGAGTTAAATTTTAGTTTCTTTATTATCACCATTGTTAATTAGGTTCAGCTGTGGGTGGAGGTTTCTTTTTTATAAATGTATAAACTTTTGTATTTTGTATTGCTAATGATTAAGGAAGTTGTGTCTTCCGAAACGCATCTAGCGCCCAGCTAGCACGCTGAATGATTTTATAAATTTCATTTAACAATAAAAGACAAAATTTTATGAAGACAAGCACCGGTGGTTTCCACTTTACATTGACCACTGCAATGCCACAGCCCTGTTAGTTGTGGCATAGCAGTGATTGGCCAGCCTGCACAGCGTCACCGAGCCTTTATAACTCCCGGCGCGCTGTGCTCGGCACACAGCCATCCAGACAGTGAGTGTAGGGAGAGTGTCTGCTGCTGCTTAGGGACAGATTTGCGGCCCTCATAGGTAGATCCGGAGCAGGGCTGCAAACTGCTGCTGACCACAACAGTCCTTCTCAGGACTAATCTAGGAGGATATAGGCAGGGTGATACAGATCGGAATCCAAGCTTTTCTGTGACCATTAGAGTCACCACACTCTTGAACTTACTACCTTAATACAGGTTAGGGACTAAAATCCTCTCCTGAAACCATTACAGTCACCAGACTGTTGTACGTCATACCTTGATACAGGTTAGGGACTAAAATCCTCTCCTGAAACCATTCAAGTCACCAGACTGTTGTACGTCATACCTTGATACAGGTTAGGGACTAAAATCCTCTCCTGAAACCATTACAGTCACCAGACAGGTGTACGTGCTACCTTAATACAGGTTAGGGACTAAAATCCTCTCCTGAAACCATTAAAGTCACCAGACAGGTGTACGTACTACCTTAATACAGGTTAGGGACTAAAATCCTCTCCTGAAACCATTACAGTCACCAGACAGGTGTACGTACTACCTTGATACAGGTTAGGGACTAAAATCCTCTCCTGAAACCATTACAGTCACCAGACAGGTGTACGTGCTACCTTAATACAGGTTAGGGACTAAAATCCTCTTCTGAAACCATTAAAGTCACCAGACTGTTGTACGTCATACCTTGATACAGGTTAGGGACTAAAATCCTCTCCTGAAACCATTACAGTCACCAGACAGGTGTACGTGCTACCTTAATACAGGTTAGGGACTAAAATCCTCTCCTGAAACCATTACAGTCACCAGACTGGTGTACGTCATACCTTGATACAGGTTAGGGAACTAAAATCCTAATCTCTTGTGATCTGAACAGTCACCAGACAGGTGTACGTCATACCTTGATACAGGTTAGGGAACTAAAATCCTCTCCTGAAACCATTCAAGTCACCAGACTGTTGTACGTCATACCTTGATACAGGTTAGGGAACTAAAATCCTCTCCTGAAACAATTACAGTCACCAGACTGGTGTACGTCATACCTTGATACAGGTTAGGGAACTAAAATCCTAATCTCTTGTGATCTCAACAGTCACCAGACTGGTGTACGTCATACCTTGATACAGGTTAGGGAACTAAAATCCTAATCTCTTGTGATCTCAACAGTCACCAGACTGGTGTACGTCATACCTTGATACAGGTTAGCGAACTTAAATCCTAATCTCTTGTGATCTGAACAGTCACCAGACTAGTGTACGTCATACCTTGATACAGGTTAGCGAACTAAAATCCTAATCTCTTGTGATCTGAACAGTCACCAGACTGGTGTACGTCATACCTTGATACAGGTTAGGGACTAAAATCCTCTCCTGAAACCATTACAGTCACCAGACAGGTGTACGTACTACCTTAATACAGGTTAGGGACTAAAATCCTCTCCTGTGACTGTTGTCGCTGTATACAAGCAAAATGCGCAAGGGCGTTGGCAAGGAACAAGGAGGTGAACATGATGGTGGTGCAGGCAGAGGCCGAGGTCGTGTGCAAGCACTAATTTTGCAACAAGAAAGTGGCACATCTACTCGCTCACACGTCCTGTCCCAAATTGTTGGTGCCCGCTGCAGTACACCGCTCTTGAACCAACACCAGTGTCAACAGCTTGTTACTTGGATAGCAGATAATGCTTCAAGTCTGATTGGCACCTCCACAAACACCCTGTCTTCCACACGGTCAAGTGTCAGTAGCCGTGATACTGCACCGCACATTTCCCAACCTGATCCTCCTTCCTACCAACAGGCAGAGTACACGTCCACGGACATTACTGATCCCACACTTGGACACTCGGAAGTCCAGAAGTGTGTACCCATGGGTCAGTGGAAGTACATGGCAAATTCCCATTACAAAATTTAAATTCAGTTGTCATTTGTTGGTGGTGTGGTGAAGTCTGGCCCAATCCAACCCTTGTTCATCTTGATCTCAGTCAGCCTGGCAGCATTTTCAGTTGACAGGCGGTTGCGTTTATCAGTAATGATTCCACCTGCGGCACTGAAAACACGCTCTGACAAAACGCTAGCGGCAGTGCAGGCCAGGACTTCCAAGGCGTAGAGAGCCAATTCATGCCACGTGTCCAGCTTGGAGACCCAATAATTGTAAGGCACAGAGGAATCTCGCAGTACAGTTGTTCGATCGGCAAGTTACTCCTTCAGCATCTGGCCAAACTTAGCATTTCTTGTTGCACTACCCCGCACCTCAGGGGCTGTGGTACGTGAGGGGCTGAGAAAACTGTCCCACCTCGTAAAGACTGTTCCCTTACCTTTGGCGGATTGGACTTGTGCCCATCTCGGCCGTACGCCTTGGTTGTCCACCGATTCCTGACCTATGCCGCTAGCGTTTTGTGAGGGGAATGATTTGCCTACTTCCGTGACTATGGCCTTCTGGAACTGCTGCATTTTGGCTGACCTCTCCGCCTCAGGAATGACAGACATAAAGTTCTCCTTGTAGCGTGGGTCTAACAGTGTTGCCAACCAGTACAGATTGTCGGCCAAGATGTTCTGAACGCGAGGGTCACGAGCCAGGCAGCATACCATAAAGTCAGCCATGTGCACCAGACTCTTAACAGCCATCACTTCAGTATCCAGACCAACACGATGACTGAACATGCTGTCCTCCTCCTCCTCCTCATCTCCCCTGTCCTCCGGCCAGCCACGCTGAATCGAGGGTATGACTGGTGTGCATGTCATATCCTCAATTTGGCCAGAGAGTTGCTCCATGTCTTCATCCTCCTCCTCCTCCTCATCATAGTCCTCCACTGCACGTTGTGATGAGATGAGGCTGGACTGTGTGCTTTCACCCACACCCACTACTGTTTCTTGCTCCAAGTCATCGCGCTCGGCCTGCAATGCATCCTCTTTGTTTTTCAGCAGAGACCGTTTTAGAAGGCAGAGTAGTGGTATGGTGACGCTAATAATGGCGTCCTCGCCGCTCACCATCTTGGTGGAGTCCTCAAAGTTTTGGAGGACGGTACATAGGTCGGACATCCATCTCCACTCCTCAGGTGTTATGTGTGGAGTTTGAACCATTTCCCGACGGCTTAGGTGATGCAGGTAGTCAACAACTGCCCTCTTCTGCTCACATATCCTGACCAACATGTGCAGAGTTGAATTCCAACGCGTGGGGACATCACACACCAGTCTGTGTGCCGTAAGACGCTAACGGCGCTGAAATCCGCCAAGGCCGGTTGAAGCAGCAGGTGACTTGCGAAAATGTGCAAACAGACGGCGAACTTTTACCAGCGGTTCAGACAGCTCTGGGTATGACTTTTCAAACCTCTGAACCACAAGGTTGAGCACGTGGGCCACGCATGGAACATGCGTCAGCTGGCCTCGCCTCAAAGCTGCCACCAGGTTCCGGCCATTGTCACACACGACCTTTCCTGGCTTTAGGTTCACAGGTGTGAGACAGTGATCTGCCTGCTGTTTCAGAGCTGTCCACACCTCTTTCCGCATTGTGGGGTTTGTCACCTATGCAGACTAACTTCAGCACAGCCTGTTGCCGCTTCGCAGAGGCAGTGCTGCAGTGCTTCCAGCTTGGGACTGGTGTGGAGGGTACAGTGGATGAGGATGCGCAGGAGGAGGAGGAGGCTGAAGAGCATGACATTCCGGAGCTGTAGAGTGTCGGTGAAACCCTGACAGAGGTAGGGTCTGCTATCCTTGGTGTGGGAAGGACGTGTTCCGTCCCTCGCTCAGACTGTGTCACAGCCTCCACAATATTAACCCAGTGTTTTGTCAAGGAGATGTAGCGGCCTTGCCCACAAGCACTTGTCCACGTGTCTGTGGTTATACACTTCAGCCCCTGACCTTACCCCTGCGGTATTAAAGAACAGCAATGACTGTCTAGCTGCAGTTTCCAATATCATGTCCACTCTCTATTTGAAACTAAACCTTTCCAAAACTGAACTTCTTCTGTTCCCCCCATCCACTAACCTCCCTAAATCGGACATCTCTCTCTCAGTTTGTGGCACCACGATAACACCTAGGCAGCAGGCTCGTTGTCTGGGTGTTATGTTTGACACCGATCTCTCCTTCTCCTCCCACACACAATGTCTCGTCCGCTCATGTCGCTTACACCTGAAGAATATCTCCAGAGTCCGTCCCTTTCTCACTCTGTAAACAACAAAAACCCTGACCGTGGCCCTAATCCATTCCCGCCTTGACTATTGCAATTCTCTATTAAGCGGCCTCCCCCTCACCAGAGTTTCTCCTCTCCAGTCCATCCTTAATGCAGCAGCCAGGATCACCCATCTGGCCAATCGTTACTCAGATGCCTCTGCTCTGTGCCAGTCATTGCACTGGCTGCCCGTATACTACAGGATCAAATTCAAATTGCTTCTTCTCACCCACAAAGCTCTTCACAGTGCAGCACCCCCTACCTCTCCTCCCTCTTCTCTGTCTATCACCCCACTCGCGCTCTACGTTCCTCAAATGACCTTCGACTGACATCTGTAATAATCCGATCCTCCCACTCCCTGCTCCAAGACTTCTCCAGAGCTGCACCAAACCTCTGGAATGCTTTACCCCAAGAAATCAGGACTATCCACAACTTGCATGGCTTCAGACGATCCCTAAAAACGCATCTTTTTAAGGCGGCCTATCATACTCCCTAATAGAAGTCCTTTGTACTGTAGATAGTGAATGGGCTATCCCTCTGGACATTACTCTTCTACAAACTCCACCAAACCAAAAAGGTCTACACAGACTGTATAATGACCATCCATGTAAGCTTCGTTCTATGCCCCATTTCCTCAAGATGCCTGGACCATCAGTGCAATAAGCCCCTGTACCTTGTGCAACCCCTATCTTGTTGTAGATTGTAAGCTCTTTTGAGCAGGGTCACCTTCATTTCTTGCTTTATTTTTTGTATTTTCTTTTTTACATTGATTCTATGCCTATTGTTTTGTAACCAATTATTGTACTGTATTTGTTCTCTACTGTAATTACTTACTGTATTATATTTTCTGTACTCTAACCCTACATTGTAAAGCGCTGCGTAATATGTTGGCGCTATATAAATAAAGCTGTATTATTATTATTATTATTAGGTGGACTTTGGCTGAAACAGCGTTGTTGAGGGCACGTGTGATGCTGTTGGACACGTGGTTATGCAATGCGGGGACGGCACATCTGGAGAAATAGTGGCGGCTGGGGACCGAGTAACGTGGGACAGCAGCCGCCATCAGGTCGCGGAATGCTTCCGTCTACACCAGCCGGAAAGGCAACATTTGTAGCGCAATGAGTCGCGAAAGTGATAATTCAGGACTGTGGCATGTGGGGCGTTGGCAGCGTATTTGCGCCTGCGTTCCAATGTTTGCTGAATGGATAATTGAACGCTGCACTGGGACAAGGACGTGCTTGATGGTGGTGTAATTTGTGCGTGGGCAACTTCAGGTGCAGGGCCGGAGGCTTGTTCGCGGCCAGCATGGACAGGGGATTGGCTCGCACGCACAACAGGCGAAGACGTAGCAGTGACATCAGCAAGCACCGCTCCTCGACTCTGTTGTACTTACCACAAAGTCGGGTGCTTGGCTGACATGTGCCTGATCATGCTGGTGGTGGTCAGGCTGCTACTTTTCGTACCCCTGCTGATGCTGGCATGGCAGGTGTTGCAAATGGCCTTTTTAGAGTCATCTGGAGCCAACTTAAAATACTGCCAGACTCGGGAAGACATAACATTTGCACAGGCACCTTGTGTCGTGTTGTTGTTCTGGGGAACGGTTGCCTGCCTTCTGCCTGCGTACCCGACCCTGCTTCGTACTGCCTGTTGGGATGCTACGCCTCCCTCACCCTGTGCACTGCTGTCCTCGCTCTGCATATACTCCTGCCCGGTTGGGTCAGCTACTGGATCATCCACCACGTCGTCTTCCTATTCCTTGGCTAATCGCTGGACTGCTCCTCCTTCTCCTCATGTGCCACCATGATGACCGTTACAATAGTTTGGCTGTTGTTTCAGGTATACCCCAGTGGTAAATTTTTACGCCCATTCTTTTTGAATGGGCATCACAAAGACAGGATACCCGCATCTTTTCAATGTGAAAAATGTTTTGAGGCCCTCCTGTACGTCTCTATCCAGGGACAATGAGGAGCCTCCCAATTTTTGGCTGCCCTGGCCAAAGGCCTATACTACAATACACCCACTTGAGGGTTACAGGCCCTACTACATGTCTGTATGCATGGGTCATTGTTGAACCTCCCAATTTTTGGCTGCCCTGGCCAAAGGCCTAGGCTAAAATACACCCACTTGAGGGTTACAGGCCCTACTACATGTCTGTATGCATGGGTCATTGTTGAACCTCCCAATTTTTGGCTGCCCTGACCAAAGGGCTATACTACAATACACCCACTTGAGGGTTACAGGCCCTCCTGCACGTCTCTATGCAGGGACAAAGAGGAGCCTCCCAATTTTTGGCTGCCCTGACCAAAGGGCTATACTACAATACACCCACTTCAGGGTTACAGGCCCTACTACATGTCAGAATGCATGGGTCATTGTTGAACCTCCCAATTTTTGGCTGCCCTGACCAAAGGGCTATACTACAATACACCCACTTGAGGGTTACAGGCCCTCCTGCACGTCTCTATCCATGGACAAAGAGGAGCCTCCCAATTTTTGGCTGCCCTGACCAAAGGGCTATACTACAATACACCCACTTGAGGGTTACAGGCCCTCCTGCACGTCTCTATCCATGGACAAAGAGGAGCCTCCCAATTTTTGGCTGCCCTGACCAAAGGGCTATACTACAATACACCCACTTGAGGGTTAAAGGCCCTACTACATGTCTGTATGCATGGGTCATTGTTGAACCTCCCAATTTTTGGCTGCCCTGGCCAAAGGCCTAGGCTAAAATACACCCACTTGAGGGTTACAGGCCCTACTACATGTCTGTATGCATGGGTCATTGTTGAACCTCCCAATTTTTGGCTGCCCTGACCAAAGGGCTATACTACAATACACCCACTTGAGGGTTACAGGCCCTACTACATGTCTGTATGCATGGGTCATTGTTGAACCTCCCAATTTTTGGCTGCCCTGGCCAAAGGCCTAGGCTAAAATACACCCACTTGAGGGTTACAGGCCCTACTACATGTCTGTATGCATGGGTCATTGTTGATCCTCCCAATTTTTGGCTGCCCTGGCCAAAGGCCTAGGCTAAAATACACCCACTTGAGGGTTACAGGCCCTCCTGCATGTCTGTATCCAGGGGCATTGGTGAACCTCCCAATTTTTGGCTGCCCTGACCAAAGGGCTATACTACAATACACCCACTTGAGGGTTACAGGCCCTCCTGCACGTCTCTATCCATGGACAAAGAGGAGCCTCCCAATTTTTGGCTGCCCTGACCAAAGGGCTATACTACAATACACCCACTTGAGGGTTACAGGCCCTACTACATGTCTGTATGCATGGGTCATTGTTGAATCTCCCAATTTTTGGCTGCCCTGACCAAAGGGCTAGGCTAAAATACACCCACTTGAGGGTTACAGGCCCTACTACATGTCTGTATGCATGGGTCATTGTTGAAGCTCCCAATTTTTGGCTGCCCTGACCAAAGGGCTATACTACAATACACCCACTTGAGGGTTACAGGCCCTACTACATGTCTGTATGCATGGGTCATTGTTGAACCTCCCAATTTTTGGCTGCCCTGGCCAAAGGGCTAGGCTAAAATACACCCACTTGAGGGTTACAGGCCCTCCTGCATGTCTGTATCCAGGGGCATTGGTGAACCTCCCAATTTTGGACTGCCCTGGCAAAGGAAGATACTACAATACACCCAGTTCCTCAAAATGGGCACATTATTTCAAGACAGGGCTTCATGTTCGTCTCTTCTCAGGGTCATCGTAGTGCCGCACAATGTTTTCACGTAAAATCTTTCATGTAATCACAAAAAGTAACATACACCAGCTGTATCTCACTATTGGGTATGTGCCCTTAACATTTCCACCCTAAATATTCATTTTGGTGTCATTTTGGAAGGTTTTCTGGAGACTCCGTAAAATTGGCGTGAAACTCGGACAACATTGTTCACAGCTGTGACTTTTCAGTGAGAAATGCTTCCAGGGGTCTTCCCCATGGTGTTGCCATGTCATTTTAGCACTTCTGAGACTTTTGTGACATTTTTAGGGTTTTTCCATGCTGCCGGCAGTCATTTCATAAAAATACTCGTGTCTCCCATAGGATAACATTGGGCTCGTTACTCGGGCCGAGTACACGAGTATCTCGGGATGCTCGGCCCGAGCTTCGAGCACCCGAGCATTTTAGTACTCGCTCATCACTAGTTAATAGAGATCCTGAATGAGCTGTGTGGAGCCAGATGACAGAACAGAAAGGCTTGTAAAGAGGAGTTTACATCCTGTCATTGCTCAGCTCTGTGCTATAATCTGATATATTGTTTCCTTATGAGCTGCTACCCTTACCTTATGGATATATGCCCCGAATTCACTGAAGATGAAACTGAGTGAAAATGAACATATGTCTGCTTCACACAGTGTAGTGGGGACACCTTGTGGAAGGATTATGAATGGTAACCAACAAGTATATTTAAAAGTTTATTAAAATCACTTGCTCTATATTATTATTGAATACACATTTAAAAGGCAGTTACGCTTTAACTGGCATATATACTCTTTTCTACTCACTTTTATGTGTATCAGCCATTTGAAAATTTGATTTTTTTGCAATACATTTATAATACCACTAGATGTGGGCACGATGCTATCATATCGAGAGGGCGGTGACATCACAATGGGGGCAGCTCTGTGGTGCTGGGGACGACAGCTGTCTTCCCCCCCCCCCCCCCCGTGTCTCTCTTCCCCACCGTGCTCTCTCCCAATGTATGTAAATAAATGTATTTTTAGTTAAAAGCTTGTTTCTGTGTATTTTTTTAATAACAAAGTTTAATTCCCTGGTAAAAAGATGGTGGCCATGTATGTATGTGCGTGCATGTATGAGTATGTGTCTGTGTGTGTGCAAGTGTGTGTATGTGTATGTGTGCATGTATGCACATGTATATGTATGAGTACATGTGCATGTATGTGCATGTTTGTGCACCTATAAGAATGTGTCTGTATGTCTGTGTGTGCATGTATGCATGTGTGCATGTATGTGCATGTATGTTTAAGCATGTATATGTATGTGTGCGTGTATGCACATGTATGCATGCATGTGCATGTAAGTATGTATGTGTATGTATGTGCATGTGTATGTGCATGTACGTGTGTGTATGCGCATTTGTGTGTATCGCATGTGCAAATGTGTGTATGCGCGTGTGTTTATGTGCCTGGATGTGTGTGACTGTATGCATGTGTATGCATGTGTGTGAATGTGCATGTGTGTACATGCACGTATATGCGCATGTATATGTGTATGCATGTTTGTGTATGTGAATGTGCGCATGCGTGTGTGTATGGGTGATTGTGTGTATGTGCATGCGTGCATGTGTATGTGCATTCTTACATGTGTGTATGCACGTGTGTGTATGCGCGTTTGTGTGTGTGTGCATATGAATGTGTGAGTGCATGCGTGTATGTATGCATCTGTGTGTGTATGTGTTTGCGTGTGTGTATGTGCGTATGTATGTGTGGGGACACTACACTGCGTGTATGCATGTGTGAGTATGCATCTGTATGTGTGTATGCGTATGTGTGCATGTATGCGCGTGTATGTTTCCACATGTATATGTATGCGTATGTGTGCATGCATGCACATGTATGCGCTTGTGTGTGTATGTTTGTGCACATGTGTATGCACATGTATGTGTGTGTATGCATGTGTGCGTTGTGATGATGTGGCCCCTGGCATCACACGGGTTATCAGTGCAGGTCTCTGTTCACTTGGGCCGGTTTTCCTGTGTGTGAGTGTGTGTGTGTGTGTGTGTGTGTGTGTGTGTGTGTGTGTGTGTGTGTGTGTGTGTGTGTGTGTGTGTGTGTGTGTGTGTGAAACCTGTCCGGTGTACAGTGGGTTAACAGCTGAAGGGTTTTCATTAGCTGAGTGAAAGAGCTGAGTGTGAGTGCTGAAGATCTGAGAGATTCATGAGCCAAATGAGCTGCTGAACCTGTGTGTATGAGTGCTTTGCTGGGCTAAACCTGAATGGTGCACAGGGGGTTAATCACATCTCAGGTCTGTGTGTGAGTGAAATGTGCTGATTGACTCACTGGGTTGCAGCTGTGGATGAGGCAGCCTGGATAACAACCTGCCAGGTCTCTGAGTGAAGAGAGGACGATGGGAATCAGAGTGAGGATCCCTACAGCAGGACGAGGAAAGATCTCTGTCAAGGTACCGTCACACGGGGAGATATCGCCTGTGAGTCGCCGCGTGTAACAGGGCAACTGAACGGCGATTAATCTCTGTTTGAGTTCAGAGATTTCCCAACAGTGTCGGGAAATCAGGCGATTTAACTTGAGCGATCAGTCTGCCTACTGCCGTGTGACGCGGCGATATCAATGGCACAGGCGATGTCTGTGTTCAGGCAATCCATTCTGTAGGCGTGCCAGGCATTTTGTTAGCCGAGCCCCATCTGCGGCACACCAAGTGCGTTCCGATAGGCTGCCCTTCGCCAAGGCGCCATATGTGATTATTCATGCGTGCATTACTACCCTCAACAAAGTGTCATTCTAATATTTTAATAAATGAGCGTCACAGAACTCTTCCTTTGGTGCGTTACTCCCTGCGTGTATAGATCAATCAATTCATTCACACTTGCATGACTGAAATAGTGCCACACACAAGCGTTCCTGTTGCAAATTTTGGCTAGCACGCATTGTGTGGGTGAAGACAACCAACATACATCAGGCCGCGGCAGACCAATGAAAACGCAGGTGTGACGACCAATCGGAGTGGTAGGGGCGCGGTCAAAGACAGTGTGGCACGCCTTGCTGGGAAAAATTACGACCACATTGACGGTGAGGTGGTGCTGTGTGACACGGCGATCTGAAAAGCCAACATCGCTTTAGGATTGTTTCAGGCGATTCCGGAATCGCCGGTTCGACCTGGGTTGACGGTAATATTGCTACGTGTGACATCTCACCAGCGATGCTGCAGCGATGTGCGCGTTCATGAGATCGCCCGCAACATCGCCGGTGATATCTCCCCGTGTGACGGTACCTTCAGGGTGATAGACGGTGATAGCAGTCTTTAGAACCAGACTGAGGTATGCGAGGGTCGGTGGGTGATGCCTTGAAGTTCTGTGGAAAACGTAAGTCTAATGTGACTGTAAACATGGTGTAATGTCACATGTGAATGTCATATACTGCAATGTAATGATATGCATATTATATGTGAAAATGTAAAGGGTGTTGTTTGTTACCAGTGGTTTATGGCGTTAAATAAACTGCTGTATTATGTTATCTGTTTAAAAATGTAGTCACTAATATCATTTCATTATGCTGCAAGTGAGTACCCCAGGGGCGCTACCTCACAGCGTGTATACGCCTGGGTGTATGCGCATGTGAAAATGTGGGGGGGGGGGGGGGGTGTGAATATGCATTCGTGTGCACATGCTTGTGTATGCATGTATATGCATGTGTGTATGTGCATGTGTGTATGTGCATGCACATGCATGTATGTGTGTGCATCTGCATGTGTATGTGCGTGCTTGTGTGTGTCTATGTGCCTATGTATGTGTGGGGACATTATACTGTGTGCGCGTATGCATGTGTGTATGTGCATGCTTGCGTGTGTGGGAACATTATACTGTGTGTATATGCATATGTATGTGTGTATATGAATGTGTGTACATACATGTGTGTACTTGTATATATATGTGTGTGTACATGCATGCGTATGTATATATATATGTGTGTACATGCATGTATGTACATGTATGTATATGTGTGTATGTATGTGGTGTGTGTACATGTATGTATATGTGTGTATGTAGGTGGTGTGTGTGTAGTGATGTGCTGCATGCACTCACCTCCGTCCAGCCACAACCACCTGGAAAGTCCCTGGCTTGCGGCCTGTTTTGAAAAAGAAGGGGTGCAGGTGCCCTCTGTAGCCACCAGAAGGCGCCTGCGCCCCATCTCCGGCACAGGCCTGAAGCCGCAGACTTTCCTGGTGGCTGTGGTCGGACAGAGGTGGGTGCAGGCAGCGCTGCGCAGTGTCTGGCAGGGGGCGGCAGTCCGCAAGGGGGTGGCGGCGGGTATAACCGATAAATAAAATATATTATTATGGTATGTAATTTTTATGGCCCTTTTCTCTTTAAAGAATACAATGTTATTTTTGGGAACCAATATAACTTTTGGTCAGTTTATGGGTTTAAGAATTTCTAATGCGACTGTAATAAAAATTCCCTGATGACGCTTCATTTGAGAATTCCAGTGTATGCTGGGATACTCAAACGGGGCAGAAGCTGAAATCACTGGTACTCTGGAGCCTCTGCTCCCTCCCTGAAACGAAGCATCAGCAGTGACACTCATTTCAGCGGCTGGTATAGTCCCTGCATACTGTCATTGTGTGATTTGCACTGTGACAGCGCACTCTGTGTGCCGGTTCAGATCAGTAAAGCTGGCAACACAGAGCATTGCGCACTGATAGTTCACAATAGGTACAGAGAAAAGATGGTAAGCAGAAGACAAGGGATCACTATGTATGTAAAGTATATGAATATTTATTAACACTTCAGCTGAAAAACCATAGATAAAAACAAAAAGCCCAAGGGCTATACAATTCATTGGGCAAAAAGCAATGATAAAGCTTCAGTCCTCACTGTCTGAGAACGCGTAGGGGGGTGGACTATGTGCATATACTCCCGCCCCTGGAGACACCAATCAGGTTGCATTATATGAAAGTGAACTGCCTCTTTGTATATTATGTAAGGTCTTTATGTCTGTGATACAGCAGTATATATAATGTGTAGAGTATAAGGTATAGATAAAGGTATGTAGTAATGTACAGTATAAAATAATGTGAAAGGTAGCAATTAAGATACAGTAGATATAGTAAGTTAGACAGTTTGTTCAGCTATTGGTTGTAGGGCAAGCAGTAGTAAAGGAGTGGGTTCAGCCCACTGGGGTGAATATACCCTCTAGTTTAGAGGGAAGACTCCATCTTAGTTCATTAGAAGTTTATAGTGCTTTTGGCAACGACTGTCTCCTACCGTCTACTTTCCCCACTACACCCACCACCATCATCCTCATCATCTTCCGGGGAGCCAGTCCTGATTGGGAATGGTTAAACATTTGCACTGCTTACCACCATCTATCTCACTGGAATCTCTTGCAGTGCAAAATCTGGCTGATTATCCCAACTGGTGTCAGGAACAAACTTTCTCCCTACTATTACCCCTTTACATGTGCAATTAGGACCACAGCTACTGGGCACAGCTACAGTGAATTGAACTCCAACCCAGCTGCTGAATACCCTGGCCCTTGTGACTGACACAGTAGCAGTTGGGCTGGTGCTGTCTGTGAGGCAACGGAAGTAAGGAAGGGCTAATTCAGGGGCGGAACTACCGTGGTGCAGCTGGTGCAGCTGGTGCAGCTGCACTTGGGGCCCCCCCCCCAGGCCGCGCCTGCACCAGGGCCCCCGGGGGTGACAGTCCGCCCCTGGGCTAATTGCTGCGTCGCCTCAAATTAAAAAATTCAAAGACTTCCTGGGGGTCATTTGGAGGCGTTACTGCATCCAGCAACAGGAGTATGGCCAATTTTGTCTTAATTTTAAATTCTGATGGGACCTCGCGAAGATGCTGTGCAATGCTTTGACAAAAGGCCCAATCCCCATCATCATTCGTAGTGTGAGATAGATAGTTAGATCGTTGACTATCTACCTCCCAATGTGTGGTGTTGCGGAGGGCCTCACTTCTTCTGTGGGCTGCCCTGGGTATGTGTTCCACATGAAGGGACGTGTCAAAGGGCACAGCAGGGCTACTGTAGTAGTTGTGCGCCTGCTTTTCTTGGCCTTCCCCTAATGGTGGTTTTTCTGGTGGTTCTTGTGATGGTCTAACCTCCTCCTCCAGTCCTTCTCTTTCTCCTTCTTCAATTATGTTGCCAGATCGATATTCAGATTCTCGACTATCTATCTCGTAATGTGTGTTGTTTTGGAGGGCCTCACTTCTCTGTGGGCCGCCCAGGTTATGTGTGCTGCATTAAGGGATGTGTCAAAGGGCACGGCAGGGCTATTGTGTAGTTGCGCTCCTGCTCTTCTAGGCCTTCCTCCAATGGTGGTTCCTTTGGAGGTTCTTCTGATGGTCTAACCTCCTCCACCTGTCCTTCTCCTTTTTCAAACTCGGAATGTGAGTCTCGCCTCCGTATGTTGGTAGTGATCCTGTAAAAATTTGTTTAAAAATATGCTATTCTTAATTTTGACAATAATGAAACAAAAGCATCTTGCTACTAAATGAAGACTCACTGTAAGTCCTCTATGAGCTCCTTCGTCTGCACATATGGTCCTTCTTTGGGGCAGCATTCCAACTCTTCTTGCACTGCTTCTGCTCTCCCCCAGATTGATCCTGACAGAAGTCGGTCTTGGGGTAACATTACTCACTGTTTTTGGAAGAAAGGGTACACTCTTTTGAGAATGAATTTGCCAAGTGAATGTAACCAAACATTGGAACAGATATGTCGAAAATCATAGACACTTAATATTTTCACTAATTTATTACCTTTTTTAAGGGATAAAAGATCTAACATAACTTCTGTAGCCATGTTCACACTATAAAAGCACTGTGTCTCTAACCATATACAATTAAGAGAGATGCCTTAAATATTCTGATATTTCCTCATATTACAATTACTGCAGCAATATGATGTTCTTGTTTTGTGATGCACATTTTGCACATTTTTGACATACCGGTATATTTTAACGAGAAAGGTCTTTTATAGCCTAAACCAGTGGTGGGGAACATCCAGCCTTTTCTGCAACCCCTAGGCAGATTCCCAAGGACCACAGTGCTCAGGCGTCAGTCGTGCTTGCTGGCTGCCGGCATTTTAAACCCCTACGTGCACTGTGAGCATGCAAACACAGCATTCACTACTGAATGCTACAAGTGCATGCACTGAAGTATTACATCCCCACGCTGCCCAGTGCTAGCATGAGGACATAGTTTGTGGGTGGAGTTATCACACAATGCGCTCCTGTCACAGTGCTGTATATGTCTCCCAATGCTGTCTGTGCCACTCTGTGATGTGCCTCCCCATTCATGACTCTGCCCCTTTGCCTCCCAAGTGATAAATATTCCTTCAAACCCTCTTTAATGATATATATGTCCCCTCCCAGCCCAACTGTGATGTATATGACTAAGCCACTCCTGTGATGTATATGCTCCGGTGTCTCCTGTGATATACAGGGTGGGCCATTTATATGAATGGATCTGGGTGGGCCATTTATATGGATACACCTTAAAATGGGACAACTTCCTGTTTGTGGCACATTAGTATATTAGTACATAAGTTTTCCCCCTCCCATATACTAATGTGCCACAAAACGGAAGTTGATGTCACCAACCATTGCCATTTTATTTAGGTGCATCCATATAAATGGCCCACCCTATAAATGGCCCACACTGTACTTCAAGTTGCAACCTTTTCTCACAATAAAATTAATGAAAATCACACAGAAATGAATTAATCACACAGTAAAATTAATGCAAAAAAAACTTGCTTTGTCCCAATTAATTTGCACAGCACTGTTCAATAGTTCCAGAGTCTCCTATGTGATACATATTCAGCAGTTCCAACATCTCCTGTGTGATGTATATACAGCAGCCCCACCATCTCCTATGTGATGTACAGGGTTAACATTGATATGGATAGACCTGGGTGGGCCATTTATATGGATACACCTTAAAATGGGAAAACGTCCTGTTTGTGGCACATTAGTATATTATCACATAAGTTTTCCCCCTCCCATATACTAATGTGTCACAAACAGGAAGTTGATATCACCAACCATTGCCATTTTATTTAGGTGTATCCATATAAATGGCCCACCCAGGATTAACCATATAAATGGCCCACCCTGTACTTGAGAACTGTTTGTTAATTCTCTTTATCTTTCTTTTACTGTTGTAAGGCTACATTCACACACAGCGTTATATACAGCAGTCCCAGTGTCTCCTATGTAATATCACAAAGAGTTGACTGCGCTTCAGGCTGACACAAATCTGGCAAAGCACTTGTGAGAAGTTACAAGATCAATATCACCTAACATCACAGCCGCACCAAAGAGAAGCTGCTATCACATTGGGGGTAAGTTAAAAGGAACCAACCAGCAGGATTTAGCCCTATAAAGTGAAGCCAGTGTCTTACAGGCTCTGGGATGCTGAGTGCAATCATACCTTTACTTGAATGATTCAAGGTTTCATTGCAGAGAAAAGTGTTATAAAATTTATGGCAAAGGGGAGGACATGAACAAAGTGTGCAGCACAGCGTCAGTGTGGGGTTGGGTTTCTTTTATCACTCCACTGTGGGCTCTACCTTGTGTGGTTGAGCATGTTTGGGGATGTAGTGTCACTGGCTCAGGATCTGCAGATCCAGAGACACTACAACCTCTAGCATGCTCCTTCAGACAATCTGCCGGTTCCTGAGCCAAATACACTACAACCTCCAGCATGCTCCATCACACAATCTGCAGATCCAGAGCCAGTGACACTACAACCCAGAGCATGCTCCATCACACAATCTGCAAATCCTGAGCCAGTTACACTACAAACCTCAGCTTGCTCCATATAATTTGCAGATCCTGAGCCAGTGACATTACAACCCTCAGCATGCTCCAACAAAGAATCTGCAGACCCAGAGACTGGGGGGTGTTTTTCTCCTGCTTTTTACCGACGCGATCACAAGACAATCAGCGAGAAACAGGAGAGGGGAGGGGGGAGGTTTTGGCTTAGAGTCCACAGGGGAGTATAAAAATAACCCAACCACACATAGTAATGCTGTGCTGCACAATTGGTTTGTCTCCTCCCCTCTTTGCCATAACTTTTATAACACTTTTCTCTGCAATCAAACCTTGAATCATTGTAGTAAATGTATTACTGCACTCAGTATCCTAGGGTGTAAGGAACTGGCTTCGCTTTATAGCCCTAAATCCTGCTGGTTGGTTTCCTTTAAATAGATGTTTCTCTAAGCATAGCACGGTAATTTTCAAGCTGATCATTTTGTGCAGTCCCTGAAAGGTGGTAGAAGTTTCCAAATATCCTTTGGCAACAAAACGTTTTCCAGTACAGTATTAACCCCTTCGCCCCGAAGCCTTTTTTCACCTTCCTGACCAGAACTATTTTTTTAATTCTTTATTAGGTAATAACTCTGGAACAGTGGCGTAACTTGAAGCCTCATGGGCCCCGATGCGAAAGCTCCAACGGGGCCCCCAATATTAACTTAACAGCAAGTCTTTTTACAGGCCAATAGTGCTTTTTACACCTACAGGGCCTGGGTGCGAATGCAACTCCGCACCTATTGTAGTTACGCCCATGCTCTGGAATGATTCAATGGATCCCATTCATTCTGAGAGAGTTTTTTTTGTGACATGTTAGTGTGACTTTTAGGACAATATTTTTTGCATTTATTTGTGACAATATTAGAAATTTGGTGAAAACTTTTAAATATTTAGCAAATTTCAAAAATATTAATTTTTATGTCCTTGAACCAAAGTTATGTCACACAAAATAATTAATAAATAACATTTATCACATGTCTACTTTACATCAGTATCATTTAAAACTTTTAACCTTTCTAACAAGAAAAGATTTTCAGCAATTTCTCATTTTTTCCCCCAAAAATTTACCAAACCATTTTTTTAGGGACCACATCACATTTAGTCCAGGGTCAGACGGCCGTATAACATGGACGATGCTCACGTTGTAAAGTACTGAGTGGCCAGCAACTCCCTTGACCTGACCATGACTACTTAATGAATTACTGTTCAACTGACATGGTCGGGTGAGGGGATCCTCTGGCCATGTCATGCATTACAATGCGAGCATCATCCGTGTAAGGCTAGGTCCACATTAGCATTGTGGCATCAGTCTGGCCGGATCCGCCATAGAGCAGCATTAACGCAGGGTTAACGCAGTATAACGCTACCTTAACGCTGCCATAGAGTTATAATGGATGAGCGGATCCCCAGTGCATGCAAACGTAGCCACGAAAGTGCCTGCTTTGAAATCTTGCGCTTTTCCCAGCAGACAGCTGAACACTGTTTGCCACGTTCAGCTGTCGGCTGGAAAAAGCGCAGGATTTTAAACGCAGGCGCTTTTGTGGCTACGTTTGCATGCGTTGGGGATCCGCCCACCATTATAACTCTATGGGAATGTTAAGGCAGCATTACACTGCGTTAACCCTGCATTAATGCTGCTCTACTGCGGATCCGTCCAGACAGATGTCACAACGCTAGTGTGAATCTAGTATTGTAGAGTAGTCTAACCCATGCCTTAAAATGACTGAGAGACCTATGTGACAGAAAATAACCAAAAGTGACACCATTCTAAAAGATGCACCCTCAAACTGTTCAAAACCACATCCAAGAAGTTTATTAATGCGTTGTGCTCATGGTCTGGAGGAGCTGTGTTTTGGACGCAGCTCCTCCGGACCTGAGTGAAGCTGTGGGTGGCTGCAGGCAGAGGGAGACTGCAGCCGCCCTGTACTCACCATGTGCAGAGGGTGCAGGGCGGCTTCTCCCTGCAGTCACCCAATGGCAGTCGCTTCCGACTCCGCAGCATGAAATGAACATGCTGCGGAGGAGCGGAGTGCCGGCAACCCGCACTGCAGCTGTCAGGTCGCTTCGGTCGGGTTAAGCATAGTGAGGATGGGATTTCTTGAAATCCCATCGACTACACTTATACCGTACTATGCAGCGGCAAGACATTGCGTCCAATATGCTGTGACTACTCATCGTGAGCATGCAGCGTAACTCTTCAGATGCTTCACAGAAACTAAAGCAATGTGGAAGGAAAAATAAAATTTTAACTTTTTCACAAAAATGTTACTTTAGCCCAAAAGTTTGCATTTTCTCAAAGGTAACAGGAAAAAATGCACCACACAATTAGTTTGAGTATGTTGATATCCCATATGTAGTGGAAAACTACTGTTTGGCTGCAAAACAGGACTCGGAAGGGAAGGAACACCATTTGTTTATGGAACACAAATGGGATTAAATGGTTAGAGAGGATGCCATGTCACATTTGTTGAGCCCCTGATGTGTCATGCCGGATGCAGGGAGCATCCAGAAACAGTGCATTACAGGGACTCATGGACCAATGATGTCCAGTACACTAAACAAAACAACAGACGGGGAGACACCAAAGGGACAAATACAGCAGAGGGACCTGCTTATAGGGAACAGAGGAGAGGTGACCTCCTGCACTCACCTGCGGCTGCGCCCTAATCTCCCTACCGTCCCTATACGGGTTCTTTCAACCCATCATCAAAAAGGATACCTAGTCCCTCCCTGATGTTAGCCCTCAATAGGGAAACGGCCTGTAGGAACTCTAGTCCCATCAACTGCAATAATAACAACAAGAGGGAATGAGAGACAGACAGGAGGATAACAAAAACAACTTCACGCCTGCTGGCTCTTCTCCTAGGCAGTAGATGGCTTAGGAATGGTCAGGTTCTCTAGAGAACTTCCTTAACCTCAGGAAGCTTGGCCAGGAATGGAGTTCAATCACCAGCAAAGGATGCTGGAACCATGTGATCATATACAGGGGATGTGAGTGATTACAGAGTAGCCACACCTGAAAAGAACTAGCTAGCTTACTAGCAACAGAAACTGACATTAACTCCTCAACCACCAAATGAAAGAAACACATTTAATGTGAAGTCCAAATACAGGAGTGAGACCCCATTCCCAAAACTGTCAAGTCTCCAAGGTAAGAGAGACCCCATTGTGACATGGTGTGCCCAAACAGTTGAAATTCCCCCACATGTGACCCCATTTAGGAAACAAGACCCCACGTGCTTCACAGAATTGTAACATTGAGCCAGAAATATAAAAAATTATATTTTTCCCATAAAAATGTTGTTTTAGCTCCAATATTTTTTATTTTCACAAAAGAAGGAGAATATACGGTACATCAAACAATTTGTTGTGCAATTTCTTCTGAAAACTTTGATACTACAAATGTGGTGGAAAACTACTGTTTGGGCACACAGTAGGGCTCCAAAGGGAAAGAGCACCATTTGACTTTTTGAATGCAAAATTGGTGCCATGTGGAGTTTGAAAGGCTCCTGATGTGCCTAAACAGTAAAACCCCAATAAGTGACCACATTTTGGAAAATACACCCCTCAAAGAACTTATCTAAATGTGCAGTGAGCACTTGGAAACCTTAGGTGCTTCAAAAAATTGTAAAACGCTGAGTTGTGAAAATAAATAATCACATCTTTCCCACAAAAATGTTTCTTTAGCTTCATAATTTTTTTTTCACAAGGGTAACAGGAGAGAATGCATCATATAATACAGGGCCGGCTCCAGGTTTTTGTGGGCCCCGGGCGAAAAAGTCTCAGTGGGCCCCCTTTAGTACATATCGCGGACTATAATTTTATATATATAATATATCTATAGCCGCACACTTACCGCAAGCCCCATAGACAATGCATGGGGCTTGCTGCAAATGTGAAGCAAGTGCAGCCGCTAGACGGAAAATGCGGCAGATACAGGTTTTTTTTACCGCAACTGCCACATTTAAAAAAAACGCCTATGTGAAGGCAGCCTTACAGGAACAGTGACTGACGAAACCAGTAAGAGCTGTTTCTGACAGTGAGTATATTACACGTTGTTAGGAGCGGGCTAAAATGCGTTTGCATTCCCTTGCGCTTTTTAAAAATACCCTTCAAATGCAAAATGTTGCATTTTTGTGCGTCTGAGGATTCTTGGTATATACACAAGCATCCTCAAGCGCACAAATAATGCAAGCAGCTCAATGGAGCCGCACTGCCATATGGGTGGCACCGCAGCCAAGGGGAGTGTCTGGCTGTCCGGATCTCTCTTTCTCCTCACCTTTCTTCTCGCCGCTCCGGTCTCCTCCGGTCGCTCTGCACATATCAGCACAGTGATGACAGCATCGTGCCCCTCCATGCTGAGCTGCAGAATGCAGACAGCGGCAGAAGAGACTCTGGTGAAGAATGCTGCGGGGGGCTACCACTGGTACACATACCTCTTACACACGCGGCTCTGCTCTGTACACCTCGTACGCACGCGGCTCTGCTCTGTACACCTCGTACACACGCGGCTCCGCTCTGTACACCTAGTACCCACACGGCTCCGCTCTGTACACCTCGTACACACGCGGCTCTGCTCCGTACACCTCGTACGCACGCGGCTCTGCTCCGTACACCTCGTACGCACGCGGATCTGCTCCGTACACCTCGTACGCACGCGGCTCCGCTCTATACACCTAGTACCCACTGGGCTCCATTCCATACACCTAGTACACACTCGCCTCTGCTACATTCACAATGAAAATCCCTCCTGACCCCACACAAACTTCACCTAATTGCCATACACCTAGTACACACTCACCTCTGCTACATTCACACTGTAAATCCCTCCTGACCCCACACATAAACTTCACCTCATCCAGCACCATGACAACTGAGGAGCTGATCATGTGACCCCTGACTCCTCCCCTCCATGTGACATCATCACAGGTCCTGTAAGCACAGTGTGTGTGCTGCTCTGTCGGCTCCCATGGAGGGGGGAGGAGGAGACCTCCAATGCTGCAGGAGGTGAAAATGACCCCCCAGCTGCCCCCTGGATATGGCCCTGGCTGTGGGGGCAATGTGCTCAGGGGCCCCTGAGGGCTAGGGTCACACTTACATTGTGTCCCTAGCCTGATGCAAGTATTTTGGCTGCAGCACATAGCTTTTAATGCTATGCGCTGGAGCCCATAGAAACCCGATGTTTACCTTGACAACCACTAGTTGTCAATGTAAACTTTGGGTTTCTATGGGCTCCGTTGCTGGCAGCGCATAGCATTAAATGCTCTGCGCTGCAGCAGACAATACTTGCGTCAGGCTAGGGTCACAATGCAAGTGTGACCCTAGCCCTCAGGGGCCCGATGGGCCCCCTCCAAGCCTTCGGGCCCCGGCACTTGCCCGGGTACGCCGGGTGCTGACGCCGGGCCTGATATAATAGCTTGCGTGCCTATGCCTTGCGTAGAAGATGCAGAAAAGTCCCCGCTCTGGCTGAAAAAATCTGACGGAACTTCAAACAGTAATTATATTAAAGTAGTAGGTTTTAAACATTCTTGCTGCCCCTCTCCAGGTCCCCACAAATTACGGTATGTACATGCTCCCAATATATTTTTATGTTTAATCTTTTTTTATTAAAGAAAAGGACTTAGGCTACGTTCACACGCTGCGCTATTGAATTGCTAAATTAATTTCACTATTTTGCATTCAAATGTTGCGCTTTTTAAAGACCCGCTTTTGGGCTGAAAAGCGGGTCCGTTAAAAAAAAACAAATCACATGTTAATTTTGTGTTTTTTTTCCTGCGCTTTGCACTCGCCTCGCCACGCTCCCCCTGTGATCTCCCCTCTTACCGATGCCGCCTGACCTGTGGAAAACCTTGGACAGCACCATGTGACCGAGTGACGTCACCTGGTCACGTTGCAGGCTGCAGGGTCCTAGAGCAGCGCTCGCTGCGCTCCAGGGATGAGATGACCGTCAGAGGTCAACTGGGGAGCGCAGTGAGGTGAGTAAGCGCAGGCGAAAAGCGCAGTGGTGTTCACACATGGAACACTGAGCTTTGTGTGGATCCATTCTTGGTGTGGTTTTGCACCAAAAATGGAACCTCACAAATACGCAGCAAAAACGCTGTGTGTGAATGTAGCCTTACAACAGTAAAAGAAAGATAAAGAGAATTAACAAACAGTTCTCAAGTACAGGGTGGGCCATTTATATGATTAATACTGGGTGGGACATTTATATGGATACACCTAAATAAAATGGGAATGGTTGGTGAAATCAACTTCCTGTTTGTGGCACTTTAGTATATGGGAGGGGGAAAACATATGTACTAATATACTAATGTGCCACAAACAGGAAGTTGTCTCATTTTAAGGTGTATCCATATAAATGGCCCACTCAGATCTATCCATATGAATGGTCCACCCTGTATATCTGTACAGCCGCACAGGGTCCTCGATATTAATGTTTATCAACAAATTGTGAGTCATATCTAATCCAGGCCCCACACAGTCCAAGGGCGTATCACCTTATGCTAATTGGCTTTAATTCCAGCATCACCCGGGCTGAGGACCAAATGACTAAGTAGATACTAACGTATCTCCCTTTCAACGCTAGAGGAAACTCGATAGGACAGAGAAGATAAGACCAAAGGGAAAGAGAAGGAGGGAAAGTGGGGAACCTCTAAGGAAGTGGTTCAGTGGAGAAGGTAGGGTGTAGAAGCGAGAGATGGGGAGGTATAGGGAGGGGGGTAGGGCCACGTCATCCCGTCGCATGGCAGCAAGTCTAGCACCTGAGTCAGAGGCTCTCAGGAGCTATCTTTTATCAACCTCTGAAGGTCTTGTGTTTCTTTAAATAAAATCCTTGGCTGCCACATGCGGACTAGGAGGGTGTTGTCCCCAGTAGTCTCGGCCGTGAGCTCCTCCATATGGTAAATGTTAGAGAATTCTGTAACCCACTCGGACATCGTCAGGGTTATGTCAGAACGCCAGTGTCTTGGGATAACTGACCTCACTGCAGTAATGCACAATTGCAAGAGGTTGCGCTTCTGAGTTGCAATGGACCCGGCAAGAATCAAAAATAGAAAAAGTGGCGATCTGTGGAGAAGGATTTACCCGGTCCCCTGACATTTTCTCGTAGGCCAGGAAGACCTTCTCCCAAAACCATTGTATTTTAGAGCACTGCCACACCAAATATGGATTAACGTGCCTTTCTCAGTTCCACAGCACCAGCACCTGTCGTCCACCGAGGGGAATATTGCCTTTAGTCTGACTGGGTATTGGTACCATCTAGTCAAAATGTTAAAATCATTTTCTTGAGCGTACACTGCCGGAGAAATTTTATGGGTAACAAGAAATGCTTTCCTTAGTTCCTCCTCTGAAAATGTATATCCCAATTCAGTTTTCCATGCCCATATGTAACTAGAGACTGACCCCAGTGGGCCTTGTTCAGCTCTCTATACAGGAGGGAAATCTGGTGTGATGGGGGTGATTCCTGCAGGAGTATTTTTTCAAACAAGGTTGTTAGTCCATGTAGCTCGTCTGTTCAACCACTCTCGGGTGAAGCACCTCAACTGTTCATATTCTATCCAATGCAGAGTTGGGAACCTCCCCTGTAGTTCCGCCAGAGAAGGGAAATCCCATTCCAACTTGATCTGTTGAATTCTTACGTCAGAGTCAATATGCCAACCCAGGAACTAATTGTGGTTTCGTCCCAGAGGGAAATCCGGGATCGAGAACACCGAAGCCAAGGGATAGGACATGCTTACCAGACCCTTTTTTATTTTAGTCCATACTATGTCTTTAGGGCATCGTGGGCCATAAACCCCAAAGGGTCTCCGTCCTTTCTAACGACACCACCCTTATTCTTCACCCATGGGAGATACCACAATGGGATGTCATACCCGTTCTGTTCTATCTTCAGCCACTGTTGGTCCTCTACCGAAAATGCCAGTCGACCAAACTGAGCAGTACAGATGCCTGGTGGTAAAACTGGAAGTCTTGGGCTCCCGAAGATTTGGGTCTGATTAATATCTGGTATTTAAGTCTGGGTCAGGCCTGTTTTCATATGAACCTAATCAGAGCAGATCGTATGGTTTTGAAAAACGCTTTTGGTGGGATAATCGGGACAGCTTGGAACACAAAGGAATTGTGGAAGGACATCCACTTTGAAGGCGTCCATACGCCCGAACTAGGAAATATTTTTCTGGTCATAATCTTTAAGGTTTTTTAAAGTTTTATTCAGCAGGGGAGGTAATTTAACTGATACAATTCCGATATATCTGTTAGAACTTGAATACCCAGGCATTTTATGGCTTTGGATTTCAAGCTAAACGGGAAGTTGCTCTTGGCTCCTTCTACTTCGGATGCCTCTAGTGATACATTAAGGACCCCTGTTTTATTGTAGTTAATTTAAAGTTGCTAACCTCCCTAAACATTGTAAATTCTGCCATCAACGTAGATAAAGTAATATGTGATTGGGAGATATACAGCAGAAGATCGTCATCGTATAGAGAGGCTTTGTAACAGGACTGACCGACTTCCAGACCGCTCATACTGCGGCTCCCATGTTTTTTTGTGGATAAAGCTCTCGCCTATCCCCACCTATCTGCCGAAAACATGAAGCCCCAGTGCACACAGTCAAATGCCTTCTCTGCATCAATAGATACCAGCCCCAGTGGTTTGTTGGACGTTTTAGCATGAGCCAGCAACTGCAATGTTTTACCTATACCATCTCTAGCCTCTCTCCCCTGGACAAATCCCACTTGTTCAGTATGAATAATAGAGGGGAGAGGGGTGCCAGCCTATTGGCTAATATTTTTGCAAACAACTTAACATCCACATTGATTAGGGACATCAGTTTATAGTTAGATGCAATAGAGAAATCTTTAACCGGTTTCGGGATTACCATAATGAACACTTCTAATGATTGAGGTGTAAAGGGGGTGCCGTCCATTATGGCGTTGTAAACCTTAGCGAGAAAGAGTCATAACTGATCATGAAATAATTTGTAGAAATGAGTAGAAAAGTCATCCAGGCCTGGGCTTTTGCTTGTTGGGATATTTTTGATAACCTCATTCACATCTGAATCCATTCATGTTTTCTTCAAATTTTTTATTATAGATTCTGGGTCTAACTGAGTAAGTGCTGTATTTTCAATATATTGATCTATGGGTGATTGTATATTTTGCGGGTCTCCTACAGTGGGGCTCTCTAATACTGTATAGTATATGGTAATATCATCTCATTACCCCTAATATTTCTTTCAGATTGGAAGTTGTACGTCCTGTTTGGTTCTGTAAAGAGGGTATATATGTATTTTGACTCTGGGGATGTAGCAGGCGAGCCAATGGACGGCCGCATTTATTCGCCTTACCATACAGGATGCTATTAGGAATCTCAGGAACCCTCAGCACGCACCTGCTTGATTCTGGTTTGGTGTATACTACCCTGCTATAGTATAAATCGCGACGAATATTTTAATTTTTAAGAGTACAAATCTGCCCTCAGGGTCGATTTTAGTGTCCAACATCGTATGTTGCAGGGACTTATGGATGGCAATCAATATTCCCCCTTTTCCCCCCCCCTCAAGCGAGACTTGGGATACCTATCCCTAATATCTGGTATGTATCCCTCTTTAAAATGAGTTTCTTGCAACATTAATACATTTACTCTCTTCCTATGTATTCCATAGAGAATTTGTGACCTGTTTTGGGGTATATTAAATCCTCTTATATTTAATGATTTCAATCTAATTATTTGCTTATCCAGTGCCTGAGGCATTTTACTCCATCTGCAGCCAGGCAAGTTAAGAAGAAGTGGTCAGCAGCCAAATAGATTATAGGGAATAGAATAGGGAAGGAAGGAATAGGGGAAGAATAGAATGAGAGAAATAAACCCAAAACCCTTATTCAGGTATTATCAGAGTGCTGCTTTTTCATAAACACACAGGTGTTATGTGGATCTATGGGAGGAAACTATAGTATCAGCTGTGCACCTGTCAGCAGAGTGCAGCACCTCCGATAGGGTCGTGGGCTTTTACTGGAGGGTGTCCCCTCCCCCCGGGTCCCCATCACCATTCTCATCTACATTGTGAAGGTAAACAATCTTGACAAACAAACTTACCTAAGTAAATATAAATGAACCAAGTTATAACAATAGATTAACTATAATCAGCTTCACCAGAAGTATCAATTAAAGAAGAGCCACCATAGTAGGTGTGAGTTTTCATCGCTAACTCCACTATGAGTCAACATTGGGAGGCTCGGATGGTGATCTGCTTGGTCTCCCAGAAGACGCCATGTCTCAAAGCCCCACCCAAACAATACATTTTGGGCCCACCCAAAATCAAGGTTTATACAGAGCTTAACCAAGAAAACAGATCAGGCTTGATCCAATCTTTGAACTGAAAACTACAAACACTGTCAACTCCTGTAGGTTAACTTCAGACATGGGTCAAAACACAGGATGCAAGCAAGTGATCAGTCAATGATATCAGGATCAATGAAGACTGACCAAAGGGAACTCAAGCCCTGATCCCCCACCCAAGCAAGTGAGTAATCCACCACTTTGTAGGTCTCAGTCCCTCTGAGCCCTGTTGATCATAGGCCCATCTTTATTTTCATGGTGTGCTCTGCCGGGGCGGCGGTCAGGTCTCCTCTGTCTCTGAGGGAGAATTCTACCCCGAAAGTCATCAGCTCTGTAAGTCGTAGGCAGGGGTGGCCAATCTGGTATATCTACAATAAGAATGTTGAGTGCTGCAGAAAATGCCGGAATGCCACAAGTGTGACACATGAGGTGTAGCCTTCCTTCTTTTTGCACTCTCAAGCAGAACAGAAATCCCCAAGTGTATGGTATCTCAAACTGTCGCAGGACATCTGTAGTGGGCCTAAGCGCTTTCCTTCTTTGTAGGGTCCACCAAGAAAGATCGGGCAGAAGCTGTAGCAAATGCATATCAAGTCCCTGTGTATTCTGAGGGCCCAGATCATAACCTTGGGATGTTGGGAACATGGGTACAGCTGCTGATGGGGTGCCAGAGTGTTGCCACTGACAATGCCAACTGGGTGAGGTCACCCCTGAGGACCACTGTCTCCCCTGTGCTCTTGTACTGACACTGTGGGTGTCACAGCAGCAGGGGGGTGTCAGGTCCCGGGATGTCCCTTCCATGTACTTGGCTTCGTTTCCTTCCATGAGCTCATCCCTCTCTCCTTGAACCCGTGATCCCCTCATGCCTTCCATCAACCTCTCAGCACGGTCTCCTTGTACCATGTGATCCTCTGGTGTGGCATCGGCATCATTCTGGATTGACACCGCAATGGCCGGGATCTCTTTCCTCTGTTCCAGTGCCACACAGCCGCAGCTTTCTTCTCACTCTCCGCTACTCCTTCTGCGGTGGGTCAGTCTCTAATGAAGCGCTCCCCACCAGCATCAGCCGAGGGTCTGCTCTTCCCAGAGCTGCTCCCTCCATGGTGCCCGCAATCTCACTTACCCCAGCTCTGGAGAAGAAGGAGAGATATCCTGCCCAGGTGTTTCTGGTGCCGCGGCCAGGTGCCACTTTGGCCCTTGGGTCTTCTGGGATCCATGTGTGGCGAAGCTGTATCCAAAATGCTGCTGTGGTGCTGAGAATCAGGGTAAGGATGGGAGCTCCGGGTTGTGCGTCCTCACTCCTCTCCATCCATACCACGCCCAGCTCTAAATATATTTTAATCACATTTACACACATTAACATAGTGCACAAGTCCTGTTTCTGAGGTGTCACTAACATAAAATGACACACACAGGACAAAAATCTGCACCTGCCAACACCAAATGTGCACCAAAAAATGCACTGTGCACATGACAACTTTTTTGGTGCTTATTTTAACAGCATTACCACTGCAACAGTACTACTGCGGACAATCTGATTATTCGGAGGCAATGAAGTGGGAATCTTCCTACAAAAATAAACCATACTTCCTTCAGAGGATGAAAATCAAGGAATTACAGAATCCATATTTCAGCACATGATTATAATATATGGCAAGAAAATTAAAAGGAAATTCAATTTACAGGTGATATTTCAGAATTAAACACAATTAGGTGAAATGCCTAATAAATCTGGAGGTCAGATAACTGGCATATTATTCAAGGCCCCTTTACACGGTATGAGATTGTTAACGATGTCGCTTAAACGTCACAGATTTGGAGTCGTTCAAGCAACATCGTTACTACTTCTTTGCATGTGACACAGATTCAATTACGATAAATCGTTGGATCGTTGATCGCAGACTTGAGAACATGTTTTCAAATCAGACGATCCATGATCAGCCAGCCTGCTGCATCGTTCTGTGTGACACCAACGATAACGATGTCGTTCACGACTTCGCCCATTCACATCAGTGAGCAAGTATCGTTCGTTGGGTTGTGAGAACGATAGCTGCTCGCTACATCGTTGGTGCGTCGTCCACGATATCTACACATGTGACAGCTCACCAACGATGTCAAAAAGATTTCCTAACGACCGCTCACCCATGAGATCGTTAGTGATATCATTTCAACATTGCAGCGTGTAACGGTACCTTCAGCCATATAAGTGAGAACTTACCTGCTTCACTTGCTATGAATGTTGGCTCCTGACTTTCAGCTCTTACATATTCTTCGGGAAGATCCATCTACAAGCAGCAATTACAAACTTAAGTTAAGTTGGACAAGTGGAATCCATATGGGTAGTCTTTTGTCATTCGTGAGCAATGCGAGTTTACATTTTTTTTTCTCGCATGGCATCCGCATGACATACATACTTTATAACGTGAATGCCATCCATATGCAATGCATTTTTAACATCAATTTTTAAATCCTAGAATACTTGATGTCAGATGCTACTGTCAGAAATAATAAAGCAATCAAATATAAACATACAGATAGATAGAATAGATAAATATCCTGCACATACATGTGCCAATCCCCCTACATATAATAAAATTGCAGGGTTTTCTTAAGCCTAGATTAAGTTTTAAATAAGTAATTAAATTAAAGACATGGGGACTCTTCCTACTTAAAAAAAACTCTCCCTGACACTTTCCATGATTCACTAATTTATTTAAGAAAAAAAACAAACAAAATCCATTCAGGTCTGAAGTAGTCCAGAGAATTTGACATAGTCCACAAACAAAAACCTGAAAGACATAATAGGAGAGAAACAAAAACAAGACATCATCTGTCATTTACCAATTAATTTCCCAAAAGAAATCCAATGCAGTTCCAACATAGTGCATGGTGTTCCCAAAATGTCCCTCAAATCTTTAGTCCAAAGTCTATGCAGTCTTGATCTGAGAATGAAGTTCCATAGGTTTTGGCAGCAGACACTACAGGCTAGGCAGCACTCCAAAAGACCTGGCAACTGTGACCAGCGGTGATTATGTCACTAACATTACTGACATAACCGCTGTCAACGGGTCATGATGAGGGCAGCATGAGACCTGGAATGTCTGATGGGCAGTCACATCAGTAACTCCGTAACGTCACTACTCTTCACAGCTGCTGGGTCTCATGCTGCCTTCTGTGTGACTCGGCGACAGCTGTGATGTCAGTAACGTTATTGACATAATCAACGCTGGATATGGGTGGGTCTCACGGAGCACAGCCTGACTGGGAGTGGCTGCTGCTAAAACCTATGAAGCTTCGTTGTCTCTGTGGGAGGGGCTAGTACTAAATACCTTTGAAGCTTTGTTCTCAGAACAAAGCTCCATAGGTTTTGGACTTCAGATTGGGGGCCTCATGGAGTACGTCCGAGCTGTGTTGATTTTTTTGAGGGAAATAAATTGGTGAACTAGGAATGGCGTTTGTCTGTATGTCTCCTTTTATGTCTTTCAGGTTTCCCTTTGTGGACTTTTTTCTTTAAAATAAATTGGTGAAGCAGGGAAAGTGTTGGGCAGTGTTTTTTTAAATAAAGTATTGTTGTGCATGTATTTATTTATTTTGACTTACTGGGTTAGTAACAGGGGTGTCTGATAGACACCTCTCCATTACTAAAACCAGGGCTTGATGCCAGCTGACACTACACAGCTGATATCAAGCCCACAAACCATTAACTTACCAGGGCAATAGGGAAGAGTTGAGGCAAGGAGCCAGACTTGGCATATCTAATGTGATGCGCCACTAATGGGATGGCTGAGGGTTGGTATTTATAGGCTGGGAAGAGCCCAAAAACCATGGACTTTCCCAGCCTGATATCAGCCCTTCGCTGGTTATGAAAAAATAAAAGGGACCCATTGTCCTGTTATTAAATTATTTATTTATTTGGTTAAAACGAGGCTAAGCACCCTTTAGTGCCACATGAAAGGCACTAAAGGGTGCAAGATTATGTCAATCTATTGATCAATTTGAAAAAGATCCTTCAGCTATAAATTAGCTTAGCAAGACAAAAACGTTGTGTAAACACAACTTTATCAAGCTAAGACATCTTAAAGCTGAAGGATCTATTTCAAATTGAGGATTACTGGACATGTGAATTCAACCTAACAGGCTCTCATAGATTGTTCTTAAAGAGGACCAAACAACAGGTTTTAGGTCTATAAAGTGAAGCCAGTTCCTTACAGACACTGGAATACTGAGTGCAATCACACCTTTACTTCAATGATTCCATGTATGATTACATATAAAACTGTTATAGAAGTCCTTAGAAAGTGTGCAGCAGGGGAACGGCATGTGCAGCAATTAGCATAAGAGGGGCTGGATTTCCCTATATTACTCCACAGTTTGCTCTGGGCCAAACCCTCCCCCCCCTCCCTCCCTCTCTTTCCCCTCTCACTCCCTTCCTGTCACTATATAGGGTAGCTGGCACATTAGATCTGACATTGTGCATGCAGATTGCCCAGTGTCAGACTCCTATGTGTCCCAGGTCATCCCTCCTCCCTGCCTGTGTCTTCGGCTTCTAGTCCTCAGCTGTCTCCTCACAGTCACAGGTCTGTGAGGGCAGAGAGATCGGGACTTTCAGAGACCAGAGGGGGGCGGGGCTTTCTCCTGCAGGTACTGTGACACTGCAATTACACACAGCAAGGGAAGAAGCATGAGAAGCCAAAGACACAGGCAGGGAAGGAGGAGGGATGATCTGGGGCACAGCTTAGAGCAAACTGTGGAATACTAAAGAGAAACCCAACCCCTCTTAAGGTAATATGCTGCTATTTCCCTCCCCTGCTGCACACTTTCTAAGGACTTCTATAACATTTAACTCTGCAATCATACATGGAATAATTGAAGTAAAGGTGTGATTGCACTTAGTATTCCAGTGCCTGTAAGGTAGTGGCCTCACTTTATAGACATAAAACCTGCTGGTTGGTCCTCTTTAAGTATACACTATTATCACTATATTACATTATACTACATAGCGCAAGCACAAACCTCAAGTGAGCAATGAATACAGCATCTCTGGAAACTGTCCATGATGGGGGCTGCATTACTACAATTTTTATTGGGAGATTTTGCAGGACTGATAACAGCAGCTTAGCCTGGAGCTAATAGCTCTTCAAAAATCAAAGGGCTGGTATCTCAGGAGTTCACATAGTCAGGAATGTAGCTACTGAGCTTCTTCTGCCCATCTCTGTGGGTTAGTCACCTTGGCAATAAGTTGTGCACAATGTAAGCTAAAAGATCTCACATCAGGAGAATTACAGCAAATAGAAAAAGCAAGTCAATTGCAAACTTGCTTATTTTCATACTAAGTATACCAATTATATAGAATGAGGATATCCCTTTAAAGACTTTCAAAAATACTAATTCTTTAGCATATGAAGAAGAAAATACCTCAGACCTTGTCTTTTCCTACCTCGGCTCAGTTTTTTACTTTCTTAACTTTCCTTTCTAGCTCTCTGTTTACATCATTCTATTTCTATTAAGATTTTCACCCTTCTTAGGGCACCCCTACAAATCATGCACACACAGAATTCATAACCTTATTACCATACAGGAAACCCTGTAAAATGCACCCACTCCTGAAGAATTCTAAATGCTAAACTCTTAAAGAACTGAGATAGTTTGATGTGTATTTTCACAAGGTGATGGTAAAGGTGATCACTGTTTGTTCTGCCTTTTTATAAATCATGTTTATAGTCATATCAAGAAGAGTGTATCCAGCAGATGAACGCCAGCGCTTCACAAGGCTCACATCCAAAGATGATATTTTGAATTTTTTTCTTTGGTAAGCTAAAATAGTGGAGATACAACATGTTTCGAATATAGTATATTCTTCTTCAAGTACCATAAACACAGAGTACAGATCGGTGTTGTGTGTTTATGATACTTGGATATATTGTATTCGAAATGCGTTGTATCTCCTCTATTTTAGCTTACCAATGAAAAAAATTTTAAATATTATCTTTGGAAGCGGGAAGCGCTGGCGTTCATAAGCTGGATACACTCTTCTTGAAATATTCATCCTGTGAGAGCCTATGTCCAGCTGTTTCACTTGGATCCACCTGAGGCAAGCTGCAAGTGTGGCGCCCCGCAACGAGTGCGTCACAGGAGGATATTGCAGCCATAAATGCAGCAGCAATATTCTCTGACCCAGCAGTCATCTGGTTAACTCGGAGATCCATACTCTGCATGCCTCACTTAGCATAGAGGGCCAATCAAGGTCCTGGTGGGCGGAGTGCAAGAGTAGCGTGTAGTGGAAGTTTAGTCCAGGCTTAGAGAGTTCTAGTCTCGGGTCTGGAGAAGTAACAGCAACTTAGAAGACCCCTGCAGACTCCCAGCTCTGCAACCTAGGAGAGGGGGTTGCACAGCTGGTGCAACCCCCTGGCCACCTTCTACCGGCCATCTCCCTACCAATTACGGGCATCAAAGAAACGGGTTCCCAAAGACTCCCGTGCCCTTATACAGCCGGTTTGCTGGTACCGAAGCTAGCAGCAGTTCAGCTCTGCTATGCGAAAGAGGCGTGGAGGAGCAGCTTTCCAGGAGCACCCCACCACCAGCCAAATTCCAGTCATCTAACCAGCGGTGTACCCACCAAGGGACCCAAGGCTCCCCAAAACATCCATCACGTATACTTTGGATAGGGATTGAAGCAGCCTCCCTGTACCCGATCTGGTATTCCCGGGCGACAACAGCATTACTTAGTTAGTATGGAGGAACACCGCGGATCTCTGAGGGACACCTATCACTGCTGAGTCCACCCGGTCTGCTATCTACACACTGTATGCCATGTACTGCTCACTGGTTACAGTAAAGACCCGTTACAGAGACTTACAGTGTCCGTGCTTCCTTATGACTACGTCCGCCTGCACACAAGGTAACAGCAGCTGCCGCACAACATCTTAAGCAGCTCCAGCCTCCGGGGAACATCGCTCAGCCTGTGGGGAGCGTTCCATCTTGCTGCTATCCATCCCCCGGAGGCCCCGCAGCTTCGGTAAGACTTACCGAAATACTCATAGGGGGCGTCACAAAACAATTACCCCTTAATCTGTTCCCACAAGACGTCTCTTCTTTTTGATCTGCACTCAACCGGGCCCCACTACCGGCAGGCGCGGTCCACCCGTGACAAGGAGGAAGAAGCTACAGCCTGTCTAAACTGGAGTCCCCGGCCACGGTGAGTCACAAGCCCTGTCCATTGAAAAGTATCCCAGAGGGATTTCTGAGGATTCATAATCCAAAGCCTATATTAGTCTTCAATCAGCTAAGTGCATAAAACTGAGCAACCACCAGACTGTAACATTGTGTTTATGCACTTAGGATGCCGCGATCTGTCATGTAAAATGTGGAAAGATCATATGGTACCAATCTTGAAGTGCTTATTTCAAGGATTCAACTTTCTTTTCTACTCCTCTAATGTTTGCTTTCTATTAGTAAAGGTTGTTAAACTCTTATTTAGAATATACTCTTTATCTTGGCATATCCATTCACCGCCCATACTTCCCTTTAAAGGCAACCTATCAGCTGGTTTATGCCCCCCAGCTATCAGTCTCTGTACCTGCAGGTTCATAGTACTATTCTAATCATCCCTGTCTGAGTTCATAATGTAATGTTAAAGGTGAAAAAAAGCATTTATACACTTATATTTTCTGAGGCAGTGACTACATCTTTGAGAATGTAGTCTATTAACTTCTTTATTTAAAGGACCTGTGTGATGTAACAAACATGTGACCAAAGTGGGCGACCTAAGCAAGCAAAATCATTATGGTGTATGAAGACTTAGCTCCACCTCTTTTAGTCACATGCTTGTGACATCACACAGGTCCCGCTGCATCTTCTGACATTTGGTAGAAATGTTAACTATTAATCTGCCAGAGTGACTGCGTCCTCCAAGGTGTCTACACACTGCCTCATTTACATTAGAAAGTGTAGGTGTATAAATGCTTTTTTCCACCTTTAACATTACACTATAAGCTCAGACAGGGATGATTAGAATAGTACTATGAAGCTGCAGGGAGAGACAGCGATAGCTGGAGGCAGGGGTGGAGTAAGAGTAGCCAGGGCCCCGGGCTGTTTAGAAGACAAGGGCCCTCCTTCAAACCAAATTATTATGTGACATGTCACATAGTCAGTTTTTGAAAGATCATGTGAGAGGTCACGTGATTACCACACAGGACGATCCATACAAGCAAAAGAAGAACAATCATAGCAGCATAGCCCACTTAGCCCTCAGTATGCAGCAGGAGGCCGCACACACACAGCCCCCAGTATACAGCAGGAGGCCGCACGCACAAAGTCCCCAGTATGCAGCAGGAGGCTGCACACACAGCCCCCAGTATACAGCAGAGGCCGCAACACAGCCCAGATACAGCAGGAGCCGCACGCACAAAGTCCCCAGTATGCAGCAGGAGGCTGCACACACAGCCCCCAGTATACAGCAGGAGACCGCACGACACAGTCCCCAGTATGCAGCAGGAGGCTGCACACAGCCCAGTATGCAGCAGGAGGAAGTACACAGCCCCAGTATGCAGCAGGAGGAAGCACACAGCCCTGAGTATGCAGCAGGAGGAAGCACACAGCCCCAGTATACCGCAGGAGGAAGCACACAGCCCCCAGTATACCACAGGAGGAAGCACACAGCCCCCAGTATACCGCAGGAGGCAGCACACAGTCCACAGTATACAGCAGGAAGCAGCAAACTCAACACCCAATACCTGCCATTTTATAGATGCTCTGACTTGCTAATCTAGGTATCACAATTTGGTCCTCAAAATTGTCACCCAGATTATGGTCTAATTTTTGATGCAATAATCACAATAATCCCTAAAATATGTAATGGTTTAACTTTAATTTTGCAAAAATAACCTTCACAGTGAGGTATAAAGCACATGCTCACAGAGCTGTATAAACAATGGCTTAAAGTCAACCATTCTTCCTGCTTACAAAATACAAGTCCAAGAAGTGACTGGTCGCCTACTGCCAGATACACCTCACAGGTGTGATAAGTGTGGCAGCCATAAGAACCAATACCACGTAACCACTGGCTTTTTTATAGTGTTCTTCCCAAAGGCTGAGGAGAGGCATGATAAAATGGACAATCAGGAACAAAGTTACCTCCTTCACGCTTGGAATCCTGAGGCACATCTAGAACATTTCCCACTTTGGACTTGATCAGGCTGAAAACTTTTTAAAAGTAATAACGTTAGTAGTTCTTGGACCCCATATTTGATTCTAAATGTTTCTATGACAACCTGTCCTGGCAACCAGAGTGCCGATTGTCATCGTTGTTCCTTGCAAAGCAACAAGCAGTTCCCAAACCCTGACTGGGCCAGATGTCCATGTGATCCTTTGCCAAAAGCATTATTCCATACAAAACAACCCTACACTAAGGCCAGAAAGAAAAGTAGCCTATTTGTTTTGCAAATGGATAATAGTGAATAATAGTTTATAGTAATTTGCATCTGACAGCACTTGGCTCTGCAGTCCATTAGTGCCTAGTACATGCTGGGCTCATGGCTTCTCCCTGTGGGCATTGCCAAATGTAGCTGCTCTTTGTGACCTTCATCTTCTCCATAGTTCAGGCTGCAGATGGCAGAGGAGACAGCAGCAGGTCTCCAGCCCTGACCACAGGCAGCAAAGTAACCAAACTGTCCAGTACTGGGCAATCAGAGCTCCTCACCCTCAGAGTACCTGTTGGACACATCCTCTCCAGGATCACCAAGGCCCTGCTGGACACCTGCTGTCCACATCACAGAGGCCCTGCTGGACACATCCTGTCCAGATCATAGAGGCCCAGATGGATCTTATTACCAGGTCTTCGCTTCTCCTGCTCTGTCAATCATACTGCCGCACAAAGCAGCATTGCATAACATCAGCGGCAGAGCCCGCCCTGCTGTTTGAATAAAGCATAAAGCAGGGCGGGCTCTGCTGCTGACGTCACGCAATGCTGCTTTGTGCAGCAGCATTATTGACAGAGCAGTTGAAGGGGAGGGCAGAACAGGAGGCGGCGGCATTCACATACAAGGGGTTGAATGTACACGGAGAAGGAGGGAGGACTGTGCCAGTGGTGAAAACCTGATAATAAGATCCCACTCATTAAACTACTTATCTGTAAGCTTTCTAAAGTGTATTTCTTGGGGTACAGGTGGGCTAGAGCCATGGGGGACCCCTTCCCTGAATGAAGCATCAGTGCTGCATTTCCTTTGCCATGCAGCAGGGGGGTTTAAGCTACGGAACCATGAAATAGAGACATCTCTGTACCGGAATTGACTGTTCAACATACCTCCGATGGGACAGTTTTCATCCAAAACACATAAAAAAACTCTAATGTGTACAGCCAGGCCATCAGATACAATCGCATATGTTCCAACCCTACAGATAGAAACAATCACCTTGAGGACCTCAGAAAGACCTTTTTGAACCAGGACTACGATCCAAGAGCAATTGAAAACCAGATTACAAGAGCCACCAGAATATCAAGGAATCATCTCCTACATTACAAAACTAGAGAAGAAAACAACTGGGTTCCTCTTGTAGTCACCTACTCTTATGAACCAATGACTCAGGAGTAACATTCAGATTCCACAGAAGTCGTTGGTAACTATATTGACCGCAGTCCCTGACTACACACCACAACTAGATGTAGCCGTGGGATGTAACTAACCAGACCTAGACACTTCTGCACATCCAGAGAACTAACTGCTCCTAAAGATGGATGTAGGAAAAGCTATCTTGCCTCAGAGCAGAACCCCAAAAGAATAGCAAGTCCCCACAGATATTAACTGGGAAACAAAAGAAAGAAAAACAAACATAGGCAGAGTAAAAGGTTTAGCAAAAGAGGCCAAACTAGCTATATAGGTAAGACAGGATATAATGCTATTGCAGTCAGTATAAAACACTATTTAAAAACCACCAACAGCAGATAGTACAAAAATTACCCTGAGTCACTAAGACTCGGCGCCCTCTATATCTGCAGACTTCTATAATTCAAATGCCAGCAGAACAGGAAATAACAGATAATAGTGAATGGTAAAATTCCTAGGAAGAAAACTTCCTATCTGAGAGCAGATAAACAAATATACAGACTAAATTGCAAACCGACAAGTCAGAATAAGACAAAACATAAGAAGAACCTTAAGCACACAAAAGTGTGCCACAAAATATCAAAAAAACATCCACTTAGATTGCAAAGAAATCCACAGAGCAGAAGAAACCAGAGAGGTGTGAACTCCTCCAGGAACCAAAGACATCTGGCAAGGATTGATCCACTTCAAACCATTATATGCTCCAAGAACCAGATTGCCAATCATCACCATCAGCTGTGAAGCCCACACAGACAGCTGCATCACAAGCAACAACCACCAGAGGGTGCTACAATAAATTCACAACAACCTACAATCCAATTCTAGAGGTGCTAAGAGGAGCTGCACGGAAACTGCAACCACTCCTACAAAAAGATGCCCAACTAAAATCAATATTTCCGGATCCCCCACTCTTGTGTTTTAGACAACCTCCGAATCTAAAAAAAAAAACATCATTGTCAGAAGCGCCTTGTCCTCTCCAGCAGCTACAGGAACCTTTCCCTGCAACCAGAACAGGTGAAAAACCTGTCCATTTATAATGACAACAGACAAGATAAAGATTCCCAGGACAGATCAGAAATACAAGATCCCAGGTAACTTCAGCTGCACCTCAAGCAATGTGGTGTATTTAATTATATGTAGCAAATGTCTAACAGGTGGCATGTACGTAGGTGAAACAGGACAAAAAATCAGAACAAGAATGAATTCTCATCGCCACAGAATAAAAGAAAGGCGTATGGCTCTACCTGTAGCAAAGCATTTTTGCAGCTCTGTCCACAGGGTAACAGACATGAATCTGCTCATTTTAAAAAGCAACTTCAAATCTCAGAGAGAGAAGAATTTGAGAATACAAATTGAAAACGACTTTTGACACATTCAAAACAGGATTGAATGTCTCACATGGATTCATGCGTTTTTATATCAATTAAAAGGACATTTGGGGATATCACATCTTCCAACATACCCCAGTTAGAGGACAATGAACTTTTGACACTTCTTACGTGAACTGTCTCGCATGAAGTTATAACCTTCTACACTCACTGAGGAATTTTCAAGTCTCCACAGGCCACTAACTATAGAACAATCATACAATCGGTTCCTCTTATCTCGGAATTTTGATTTTACCTTCCCAGCTCCTCTCCCACTCCCAAGCCTGACTCTGCTTTACATCACCTGTCGTGTTTACTTCATCATCTAACCCTGCTTATGTATATATGTATGTGTCTTCAGAATTTGTGCCATTATTAGCCTGATGAAGGGGCCAGTGTCCCGAAAGCTTGCTTTGCTTTCTCTTACCATCTTTTCAGTTAGCCATTAAAAGATATTAACCACTGAGGACTCTCAGATTCTACTGGTTAACACTGTACAAACATTTTTTAACTTAATTTAATCCTGTGATTTAAATAAAGCTTTGGACATTTTGACAATTGAACTAATGCGTTTTGTGTTTATTTTGGTAAGTTTACTCTAGGTATGATTGTTTTAAGATGGAGTGGGGATCCACCCCATATCCGGAAGTCACATTCCTAACAGGGATATACATGTAAATATTCATATGTTTAGGTTGGTGGGGTCTGATGGAGGTTGGAGGACCCAGGCACAAGTGCTGCACAGGTTGCCTTTATTGTCAGTGGCTCAAAATTAGACAGATTTATCAAACAGTTATATTTGGCATATTGATTGTCTAGTCTAAGTGTGTACTGTCTGGCATTAATATGCCCCAATGTGTGTGAAAGCTCCCTAAATGCATATTATTTATTAGCTCAAAATAGGCATACCTTCTCATTAGGTTGCTTGTTTGGAGTACAGTCCTTTTTTGTTTTTGGAAATCCACCTTTGTATAAAAAAAAACATATTATAAATAAGGATGTACATTTTTATGCATTTATTTTTGCATGAGTTAACAAATTCCATGTATAGTCCATGTCCCTGAGAGCATACTTTAGGATAGGGTCACATTGGTATTCAGAGTTCCTATAAGAATAATTGGCTCTAGGTTCCACCAACCTCAGGCTAACAGTAGTAATGTGACACAAACCTCAAAACACAAGGCTCATAATGAATTGCAATTAAATGAGTACTCTGGAAAGAGAAAGTGTTCTTATTTTCCCTGCAATCAAACTATAAAGATGAGATGTGTGGCGCCCCGCACCGAGTGCGTCACAGGAGGGTATTGCAGCCCAGACTGCAGATGCAATATTCTCTGACTAAGTGATGACATGGTTAAACTCAGAGCTCAATACCCTACATGCACATCAGAATAGAGGGCCAATAAGGTCCTGGTGGGCGGAGTGTAGGAGTAGTGTGTGAGAGGAGAATGTAGGAGAAGGAGGAAGGAGAAGGAAGCGGTCGGGAGGAAGGTAGGAGAGGGGGCTCTGCACAGTCCCGTGCAGCCCCTAGACCACCTACCGGTTGGCGCCATTACCCGATGCCTCAACAACCGGACTATGGGCGAATATCTATGGGTCAAAATACACCTGCGCCCATCTACAACCGAATCACTGGTTCCGAAGCAAGCAAGTTGTTCAGCACTGCTTAGCAAACCAAGAGTGGAGGGACTGCTCTACAGGAGTACCCCACCGCCGCCGCAAACAGAGCCGTCTTGCCAGCGGAGTACCCACCAAAAGGACCCAAGCTACCCCTCACACCGGAACGTACATATAAGGCAGGGAAATTTAAGTAGCCCCTTGTACCTGAACTTGGCACACTAAGGCGACATCGGCAACTCACCTAGAACAAGCTTAGATTGGAGGAACACCGCGGAGCTCTGAGATAATACCGGTAATTGTTAAGTCCACCCAGTCTGTTACCTGTTACCTGTATACCATGTATCACTTGCTGGTTACAGTAAAAGACCCGTTACAGAGACTATCAGTGTCCGTGTTTCTTCAGAACTGTTTAATCCCGCGTACGAAGAGTAACTAAGCTGCCTCACAACATCTTGTGCAGCTTCTGGCTCCGGGGACTCCCGCTCGTCCTGTGGGGAGCGTCCCATCTTGCTGCATTCCATCCCCTGGAGGCCCAAGCAGCGCCGGTGAAATCACCGGAACTCCTGCAGGTGGCGTCACGACAAGAATTAACCCCTCATCTGTTCAGCCAACTTTATTGATCTGGACCACCGGGCCCACACAGCCTCAGGCGCCGTACCTTGACAGGGAGCAGCGACAGCCCGAGACGTGTACCCCCCGGCTACGGTGAGTCAGATGCACATTGCTCTTCAACATCCTCATACTACCTGTAATTTAGTGTGACGCCGGAGCTGCTCTCCCTACCCCTCTGGGACGTTACATCACCTATCAGGGGGCGTGGCCTGCTGCTAGTAACTGCCAATACCTTGATAATTATCGCTTCTCTGCAGTCCATAAAACAGGGCACATGGCCATGTCCCGCCACAACCATCATTCTCGGATTGCAAGGAAGCCGGTTATATTAGGGGACTGGCTGTTACCAACAGTATTATTCAGGCCATGCCCCCTGGTGTGTAATGTAACATCCCAGAGGGAGGGGGAGCAGCAAAGAGCATGTCCAGCATCACACGTAATTACAGGTAGTATGAGGATATGGAATAGCATTGTGCATCTCATCTTCATAGTTTAAAAGGGCAGAGACAGTAGATTTTTTTAATTCAATGTAGTACACCTTTAGTAATCATTGATTTTTAGTCCACTTTCCGCACATACACATACTGCAAAAAGGGTTGGCAAAAGTTCAGCCACCAAGCAGCCTTTCTCAGAGTTTATGTAATCTGTATGTAGTGTTTGTACTTGGGGAAATGGAATAAATACAAAGACTTCCATTCATCAGAGTATTTATGCCACTTTGAAAGCATAAAACACTTTGAAAATATAAATATATACAATATATATATTTGTATTGATGTAGAAAATGTGATATGAGAAATTGTAAAGTTGACTTGTAACTTGCCTAACTAATGTCACTGAGTAAATCTCCTGTTTTTACACGTTCTTCTGTGCATTAGTTTGAAATTACTTTCAGAATATTGGGGACAACTGGAAGAATGATTGTCCTGAGAAGAAAAGATGAGCACTACCAACGTCTGTGTCATGCCTTCAGTAAGGAGTCTTCAGACCATACATTTGTGGGTTTATTTTTCAAGCAAAGGAGCGGGATCACTCATAATTTTGCCTAAGATCACTGCTATTAATAAAGTATGAGACCCAAGTATCCTCTAAGAGCAAATTGTCCCAACCATCCAGGAGGAATGTGGTGATAGACAATGCTTTTTATAGCATGATGGAGCACCATACCACAAGGCAAAAGTGATAACTAAGTGGAGAAGAGAACAAAACATTGAAATTTTGGGTCCATGGGCAGGAAACTACCCAGATCTCTATTCCATTGAGAACTAGTGGTGAACAGCCTCTCCTGCTGCACTTTCATATGGCGGATTCCATCTCTCTCACACCCCTAGCTCCAACAACAAGCATGGTGGAGGAGTTGGCTTGCTCCAGTCCCATAACTGCTTGTTTACCCCAACTGGACTACCTCACTCCATAACTCTACCCTCATTTGAGGTGCACTCCGTCCACATCTATTCCCCCTCCAAACTCCAGCTGGCTGTCATCTACCGCCCCCCAGAGCTACGCATCTCAACCTTTCTCGACCACTTCACCACCTGGCTACTTCATTTCCTTTCTGCTGACATCCCCACTATCATCATGGGTGACTTCAACATCCCCACTGACACTTCCACCTCAGCTGCCTCTAAACTTTTATCCCCGACTACCTCCTTTGGCCTCACTCAATGGTCCTCCCTGGCCACTAACAAAGATGGGCACACGCTAGACCTTATATTCACCCGCCTCTGTTCCCTTACTAGCCTCTCTAACTCACCCCTCCCCCTGTCTGATGACAACTTACTGACATTCTCTTCTCTCTCCTCTCCTTGTGTGCAACAGCCACTCCACCAGCTCAATCATTCTCGCAGAAATATCAAAAACCTTAATTTACACTCATTCTGTGAGTCCATTCTCCCTCTCACAGACATAGCTTCCTTACATGACACAGATGCTCCTGCCACTTTATATAAAACAGTACAATAACAGCAGCGCTCTATTCGGTCGCCCCCTTCACGCACAGCAAAACTCCTACCGTCAACAGGCAACTCTGGCAGACCAGCCTGACTAAAGATCTGAGCCGGGCCTCCAGGGTAGCTGAGAGGTGATGGAAGAGATCCTGTTCTGCCGAGCACTTTGTCGCATACAAGTAGTCCTTTGCCAACTTCAAATTCACACTCGCTGCCGCAAAACAAACTTACTTCTCATCTTTCATATCCTCCCTGTCTCACAATCCTAAAAAGATATTCAAAACTTTCATAGATCATTAAAGAAGAGACGGCACTCACCCGGTTTGAGATCGGTGATTTATTCGGGATACAACATTCCGTGCAGGGAGGGAGAGGAGAGCAGCTGACGACGGCACCGTTTCGCGCCTAGGCGCTTCTACGGGTCATAGGCTAATGGAGGTGTAGCTCACTTCCTAAATAGGCGGAGTCCACAACACACGCTGACGTCACCATTAGCAAAATTAATACAATGGGGGAATATTAAAATCATCATTCCATATCACACACCATATATACACAGAAAGGAATGTTGAGCATACAAATAAACATGAAAACATACAAGCATCAAATTATCAGCAATATATATCAGGCCAGGATTGGCCGAGAAAGGTTCTGACATTTATGATGACTCTAGACGGGGAAGGAGGCAGAAAACCGGAAACCGGCGCGAGAGTAGCCACACAAAGACAGGCTACTCTCGCGCCGGTTTCCGGTTTTCTGCCTCCTTCCCCGTCTAGAGTCATCATAAATGTCAGAACCTTTCTCAGCCAATCCTGGCCTGATATATATTGCTGATAATTTGATGCTTGTATGTTTTCATGTTTATTTGTATGCTCAACATTCCTTTCTGTGTATATAGATGGTGTGTGATATGGAATGATGATTTTAATATTCCCCCATTGTATTAATTTTGCTAATGGTGACGTCAGCGTGTGTTGTGGACTCCGCCTATTTAGGAAGTGAGCTACACCTCCATTAGCCTATGACCCGTAGAAGCGCCTAGGCGCGAAACGGTGCCGTCGTCAGCTGCTCTCCTCTCCCTCCACGGAATGTTGTATCCCGAATAAATCACCGATCTCAAACCGGGTGAGTGCCGTCTCTTCTTTAATGATCTATGACTGGACTGTTGTGCTAAAGACAGGCACCTCCCGTTGCTACCTGGTCGCTCCATTTATTATCCGCCCGGCAAGCCGTCGGCTTTGGTGCCCGATTTCCTCCTGTCATTTTTTATTCAAAACTTTCACTTCTCTCCTTCATCCCCCGCACCTCCTCCCTCTCCTCTCATTTCTGCTGAAGACTTTGCCTCTTTCTTTAAGCAGAAGATTAATAACATCAGAGAAAGCTTTGGCCCACACCCCCTTTTGCCCCTCTTCATAACTGCTCAGCCCAGTTCTTCCAAAACGAGCTTCTCCACAATAACAGAGAATCAGCTCTCATCACTTCTGTCAAGATCATATCTTACCACTTACTTGTACGCGCGACCCGCTCCCATCCCACCTCATCCCCAACGTCGCCGCAGTCTTCATCCCAACCCTAACGCATCTCTTCAACGTTTCACTGACAAATGGTATCTTCCCCTCATCCATCAAACATGCCTCAGTCACACCCATCCTCAAAAAGTCCTCCCTTGACCCATCCTCTGTGTCTAACTATTGCCCAATATCACTTCTTTATGCCTCAAAACTGCTGGAACAGCATGTCCATCTTGAACTGTCCTCCCACCTCTCCTCCTGCTCCCTTTTTGACCGATTAGAATCTGGCTTCCGACCACATCACTCTACTGAAACTGCCCTAGCTAAAGTTACCAATGACCTATTAACCACCAAAAGAAAGAGACACTACTCTGTCTTCCTCCTCCTAGACCTGTCTTCCGCCTTTGACACTGTAGACCATTCCCTCCTGTTACAGATTCTCTCATCTCTTGGCATCACAGACTTGGCCTTGTCCTGGATCTCGTCGTACCTAACAGACCAGACATTCAGTGTCACCACCTCCTCACCTCGCCCCCTGTCTGTTGGTGTTCCCCAAGGCTCAATTCTAGGACCCCTACTCTTCTCCATCTACACCTTTGGCCTGGGTCAGCTCATAGAATCCCATGGTTTGTAGTATCATCTCTACGCTGATGACATGCAGATCTAATTCTCTGGACCTGACATCACCTCCTTACTAACCAAAATACCACAATGCCTGTCTGCTATGTCATCTTTCTTTTCTGCTCAATTTTTAAAACTGAACATGGACAAAACAGAATTCATCATCTTTCCCCCATCTCACTTTGCCCCTCCAGACCTATCAATCAAAGTCAATGGCTGCTCACTTTCCCCAGTCTCGCATGCACGGTGCCTCGGGGTGATCCTCGACTCTGCCCTCTCTTCCAAGCCAGATATCCAAGCCCTTGCCACCTGTTGTAGACTCTAACTCAGAAATATCACCAGGATTCGTACATTCCTTTACCAAGAAACAGCAAAAACACTTGTGCATGTCCTCATCATCTCACGCCTCGACTATTGCAACCTCCTACTCTCTGGCCTCCCCTCTAGCACTCTTGCACCACTCCAATCTATCCTAAACTCTACTGCCTGACTAATCCACCTGTCTCCCCATTATTTCCCAGCCTCTCCTCTCTGTCAAGTCCTTCACTGGCTTCCTATTGACAAGAGGCTCCAGTTCAAAACCCTAACTATGACATACAAAGCCATCCACAACCTGTCTCCTCCATACATCTGTCACATGGTCTCCTAGTACTTACCTACACGCAACCTCCGATCCTTTCAAGATCTCCTTCTCTACTCCCCACTTATCTCTTCTTCCCACAACCGCATACAAGATTTCTCCTGTGCTTCCCCCATACTCTGGAACTCTTTGCTCCAACACATCAGACTCTCGCCCACCATGGAAACCTTCAAAAGGAACCTGAAGACCCACCTCTTCCGACAAGTCTACAACCTGCAGTGATCCTCAGTCTACCAAACCGGCGAATGACCAGCTCAATCCTCTCCTAGTGTATCCTCACCCAAACGTTGTAGACCGTGAGCCCTTGCGGGCAGGGTCCTCTCTCCTTTTGTGCTTGTGTGTGGATTGTATTGCTCATGTTTATTGTACTTGTCTATGTATGCCCCTTTTAACATGTAAAGCGCCATGGAATAAATGGTGCTATAATAATTAATAATAATAATAACTCTCAAAATACAGGTTGACAAACTGAAACAGAGATGTTGACAAACTCAAAGCACTGACTAGGCAAAAATGGGTTGCTATTAGTGATGAGCAGACACTAGGATGTTCAGGTTCACCAGGTTTGGCCGAACTGTAGTTAAAAGTTTGGTTTAGTACCAGAATTTTATCCAAGATTTTGGGCTGTAAAATGGTCGTAGTAAGGGCTAGGGAACTAAAAAAGGTAGCAAAATGGGGCTAAGAGCAGGGCTATTGCCCTGCAATCAAAAGTGGATATGGAAATTACTTTAAATGGTTCAGTCACCATAGCAATCATCGATAAATAGGAGTAAATGAATAAAAAAAAAATTTAAGAGTGTAGCCACAGAGCCTGTTTTCAGAGTTCCCCCAAAGAGCCAACATTTTAAAAGTGCAAAAACATAACTTGTTTTCAGTGTTTCCCACAGAGCCTATATTTTAAGAGTTTCCCCCCAAAAAAACTGTTGAGTTCCCCCACAGAGCCAAAATTTTAAGAGTATCCCCACAGAGCTTGTTTTCAGACTTCCCCACGTAGCCAACATATTACGAGTGCTGCCACAGAGCTTGTTTTCAGACTTCCCCACGTAGCCAACATATTACGAGTGCTGCCACAGAGCTTGTTTTCAGAGTTCCCCACAGAGTCAACATTTTAAGAGTTCCCCCACAAAAATTTCCACACAGAGCCAACATTTTAAGAGTGTCTCCACAGAGTCTATTTTCAGAGTTCCTCAACAGAGCACACAAAATCCCTTTAAAGTAACACAGAAGAAAAAAATCTTGAACCAGGAGGTGGAGGTCCAAGTGGCCAAGTGAAGAAAGAGTTTGAGGAGAAAGTGGATGTGGAGCTTTATATGGTAGAGGCCGAGAAGGAGGCAGCCAACATTATGTTTTTTTTTGTTTGTTTTTTAAATTTGGGGAAGCCCCAATTGGGAATTGCAAATGGAACAAACAAACTGCGTTGGAGTATAACAATGACTGGGTGAGGCTGGCATACTTCTCTAGTTAGCCAAATATAAGGACAAGTCCTGTGGTTCGATTTAAAGAATGTGAGCTTGCCCACATTTTTTATGGACAGGGAGACACGCCTGTTTGTGATCAAACCCCCTGTTGTGCTAAAAACATATAACGACCATACACTTGTTGCAGGGCAGGCCAGCACCTCCAAGGCGTAAAAGGCATGCTCAGGCCATTTGCACAGTTTGAAGACCCAGAAGTTGAATTGGGCAGACCCATCACTAGGTATGTTGAGACGTGTGGACCCATACTCTTTCACCATATTGTTGAAATGCTGCCTCATACTAATATGGGCCCAGTCAGATGGGGGTGCTGTAAGTTGTGGAATGATGAAGTTTTTCCACATTTCATCCAAGCTAACCCTCCCTTCCAAGGTAATGCTGGTGCCTCAGCTACACTGGTATAAAGTTTTAACCCTGGCACACATCACGTGAAAAAAGCAAAAAGGAAAATGGTAGTTGCTTTTCAGGTTTTTTATTTTTCAGTGCAAAGTGTGTAGTTTCCAAAAGCCAACATTTCGGCTCAGTCACGAGCCTTCGTCAGGAAGACAATTGGAAGGCAGTATGAAGAGGGATGAGATTCAATAATGATATAGGATGAATCTTGTCGCTTTGGTGCTGTAGTAATCACAGCCCCTTCATTATGTTTGGAAAAAGATCCTAGGTCATACTATATGACATTAGACAGATTGCCAGATTGACTTTAAGAGGATGAGACCTATTTTTCATATGTAGCTGGAACTGTTACACTTGGGTTGCCAGGCGCAAGGAAGAAAAGGAATTCTTCAGGGTAGAACATAAGGATTGTCTGGTAGCCTTAAATGTAGGCAGGTACTGTTGGGGGTATATCAGGGGCAGAACTACCGTGGTGCAGCTGCACCAGGGCCCCGGACCGGCTAGGGGGCCCCTTCAAGCCTGCAGGGGGCCCCCCAGCCGACCCCCTTAAGCCGTTGTCAGAGGAGAGGAGGGTCAGGCAAGGGAAGCAGAAAGCTTCCTGCTTCCCTTGCCTGATCCTGCCCCTCCTCTCCTCTGCCCCTCCGGCTCCCAGTGCGGCTCAGCAGGTAGGAGAGCTGCCGCAAACCTCTCCGCCGGCCGCCAGCACCACATCGCAGCCCCCCCCGGACCGCGCCGACGGCCAACAGCACCCCCAGCATCCCCCCCCCCCCCCGGACCGCGCCGACGGCCAACAGCAGAATTCCCCCCCCCAGCTCCTCAACATGGCTGCACCTGGGGTAAAGGTCCGCCACTGGGGTATATTATTAGTAGTAGGATAGGTCCCAAAGGTCCTTCAGGTAGTTTTGTTAATGTAGGCCTGTGGCTCTCTCCTGTGTCCGTGTGTTTGGGGCGTCTGTACAGAGGCCGGGGGCTCAAGTAAACAAACAAACACAACATAAAGTACTCACTGCGAGAGGAAATGGTGTTCACTTCAGGATGTATAGAACATTCGTCATAATGTGGGTCTAAAATTACTCTGCATGTAAAATAACAATGGAAAAGTTATTAGTTGAAATAAAAAGTTATATTTAAATTATGAAAAGTTAAATGTCAAAATAAATGAGCCCACTACATACAAAGACTATACTCTCTCCCCTTCACTGTCAGAAATTGTTTTGTAATTTCTATAAGTGGTTGGTCATGATGTCTTTATATTTTGATCTGCATCAGTTTAGAGATTATTCTTACAAAGAGCTATAAACATCAAAAGCTGAGCTCACTTTATTAAGTAGGTGCTTGTAGAGGTGGTTTAACCCTACTTTGGCCATTAAGACTACAGCAATCCATGAAACATGAAACCAATCCATGATCTTCTATATAATTGTCTTGCGACCACTTCCGTCTGAGGCAGAAATCCCTCGCCAGCGCTCATTGGTCGCTGCCAGCCGCGGCAACCAATGAGCGCAGTGCATGCAAAACAGCCGCGCGCCGCAGACTTAATCCAATCAGCGACGCACGATTTTGGCCTCACAGACACCGCGCTGTCAGCCTCCTTCTGCCCGCGCCCGCACCCACCCGATAGAGCAGGTGCACCCTCCTCCGGTGCCCTATTGCCCGCCGCTGCCACCCGCCACTCCATTTCCCCTCTCACTCCATTCCCACTCCCCCGCCGTTCCGGTCTCACCCGTACCCCGGTGTTTAGATCGCCACCAGAAGCTACAGCAGGTAACGAGCGATCATGTGACAGGCTCATCACTTCAGCCAGCCTATCACATGACCTCTCATTACCTGCTGTAGCTTCTGGCGGCGATGTAAACACCGGGTGCGGGAGAGACCGGAGCAGATGGGAGGGGGGATAGACGTGTGCTGACCACTGGCCCTCCATCCTGCACTGACCACTGGCCGCCATCCTGCGCTGACCACTAGCCCCATCCTGCGCTGACCACTGAGCCTCCATCCTGCGCTGACCACTGAGCCTCCATCTTCTGCTGACCACTGAGCCTCCAGCCTCTGCTGACCACTGAGCCTGCATCCACTGCTGACCACTGAGCCTCCATCCTCTGCTGAACACTGCCTCCATCCTCTGCTGACCACTGAGCCTCCATCCTCTGCTGACCACCGAGTCTCCATCCTGTGCTGACCACCGAGCCTCCATCCTGTGCTGACCACCGAGCCTCCATCCTGCGCTGACCACCGAGCCTCCATCCTGCACTGACCACTCTGCCTCCATCCTGCTCTGACCACTGCCTCCATCCTCAGCTGACCACTGAGCCTCCATCCTCAGCTGACCATTGAGCCTCCATCCTCAGTGCCCACTGAGCTCCATCTCAGCCTCCATCCTCAGCTGACCACTGAGCCTCCATCCTCATGCTAACCTCATGAGCCTCCATCCTGTGCTAAACCACAAGCCTCCATCCTGCGCTGACCACCAGCCTCCATCTTGCACTGCCACTCTGCCCCTCCATCTGTGCATGACCACTGAGCCTCCATCCTGTGCTGACCACTGAGCCTCCACTGCCGCTGACCACTGAGAGCCTCCTCTATCCTGTGCTGACCACTGAGCCTCCATCCTGCGCTGACCACTCGGCCTCCATCCTGCGCTGACCACTCGGCCTTCATCCTGCGCTGACCACTGAGCCATCGCGCAGTGCTAACCACTCAGCTACCGTACTGTGCTAACCACTGAGCCACCATAGAGTGCTAATCACTGAGTCACCATATACAGTGCTAACCATTGAGCCACATTACTGTTCTAATTATTGAGCCACTATATACAGTGCCAACCACTGAGCCACCATAGAGTGCTAACCACTGAGGCTCCGTATACAGTGCTAACTACTGAGCCAGTGTATACTGTGCTAACCACTGAGCCCCCGTATACTCTGCTAACCACTGAGCCGCCGTATACTCTGCTAATCACTGAGCCGCCAGAAAGTCTGCTAACCACTGAGCCCCCATATACTCTGCTAACCACTGAGCCGCCGTAAACTCTGCTAACAACAGAGCCGCCGTATACTCTGCCAAGCAATCTGCTGTGGGCTGGAGGGGGCCCGGAGAACAGCGGCCGGGTGCGGGCAGGAGGGGCCCCCCACCCCCTCCTGCCTGCACCCGGCCGCTGTTCCCCGGCCCACTCCTGCCTGCACCCGGCCGCTGTCCCCCTTGCCCCCTACTGCCCGCACCCGGCCACTGTCCCCAGGCCCCCTGCTGCCCATACCCGCACCCACTCTTCCCCGGCCCCCTCCTGCCCGCACCCGGTAACTCTTCCCTAGCCCCCTCCTGCCCACACTCAGCCACTCTTACCCGGCCCCCTCCTGCCCGCACCCGTCCGCTGTCCCCTCCTGGACTCCGGCACCGCTGCACACTGTCACCGCTGCACACCGGTACTGCTGTAGGTATCTACTATATAATTGTCTACTTCAGTCTGTTTGTAACGCAAATCCTGCGTCGCGGATTGGTCATGCCAGCCGCCCACATCCAATCAGCAACAGGTATAGTCCGCCCGCAAATTGGCGCGGGATCTCAACCACGCTTCACTGATTGGTTGTGCCCGGCCGGTTACCAGCAATCAGCGATATTGGCACAGGATTTAAACCCAGCTTCGCTTTGCATTATTTTTTATGTATTGAATTACAGAAATAAATTAACTTTTTGATGATATTCTAATTCATTGAGATGCATTTGTAGATGACTCAAATTAACAGATGGGGTTTGTTGGTTGTTGGGTGGGGGTTTAACAAAATTCTCTAACATGAATACAATGACACCAAACTTATATAATTTTTTAAAATATTGTGTGGTTGATTTTTTAAGCACTTTTTAAAAAAAAAAAATGTTGGTTTATGTCCCCATTTTATGAGACCTGTGACTTTCACAGGGGGCACTATTACCATGAGGGACACAGTCCTATTACCATATATGGGCACAGTTACCATATATGGGCTCCCGGGGAACTATTACCATTAGGGACACAGAGTACTATTACAATATATGGGTGATATTATCGTATATGGGCGGTACGTGGACAACCGGACACAGGAGCAATGACAGATGCCACAAAGCAATTATATATACAGATGTCCCCTAGGGTGAGACTGTGGGTGAATGGTCATCTATCCATGATGTGTGCATTAAGAAAGGGAATTAGGTAAGGATGTTCCCTATCAGCCCTTCTCTTCACCATAGCTGTAGCCCCTGGCCTGCCTGATATGCAGCTCTTAAATAACTGGGCTCCAATGTGGATCAATGGAAATTAAGATCTACTTGTATGTAGATCTCTTCTCTTTGGGAAATGTGGTTTCTTCAATCTCGCCAGTGATGAATCTTATAAAGAAAAAACTTGGCAAATGGTCAGGACCTTTAATTAGCTGGGATAAGTTGGTCCAGTCATAGCCATTGATTCATACAAACAGATTTTACTTTGATGAACACTCAGATACAAGTAGCAAATTCTTTTCACTATCTGGGTGCAGTGGTCATTAAGGCCTCAAAAAAAATTACTCTCCTAACTTAGCTCCCATACTAGTTAAATTTTGGACCAAAATACACAAGTGGAGCTATATTCTAATGTCCGCAATCGGGAGAGGTTTTGTAATAAAAATGACTTTTATGCCTCTGCTTCTCTATCTTTTTCACAATGCACAAATGTAAATTACCGTACCATTTCTTTTGTTTTCATAAAAGTTCATAGTCTGTTTAGGGAACTTTTCTGGAAAGAGCAATAAGCCATAATTGACAACTCCCCTGATATTCCACAATGCTCACTTGACCCATATACATGGAATTGTGCCATGTACCGGCCTGACCACACCACCGATGAAGAAAGAAGATGCTGCTGGACCATGAACAGGTAAGAAGAATCTTTTACTATTTTATATTATTTCAATATAGTGACCTGGATGACATATGGGGCCTGGGATAAAAGACATATAGGGCCCAGGATGAGAGACATATGGGAAACCAGGATGAAATATGGGGACCAGGTTGCATGATATATGGGGGATTACAAGTGGACCAGGATGAAGGACATATGGGGATCTGGATGGAGGATTATATACGGACAAGGATGGGGGAATATTTGAAGACCTGGATGAGGGATTATATGGGGACCAGGATGGGGGGACATATGAGAACCAGGATAAGGGAGATATTTGGATCTAGGATGAGGAAAATATGGGGACCAGGATGAGGAACATATAGTGATCAGGATAACATATAGGGACCAGGATGACATATGGGAACCAAGATAACATATGGGGACCAGAATAACATATGGGGACCAGGATGGGGGATTGTCCAGAAAACATATGGGGAACAGGATGGAGGACATATGGGGACCAGGATGTGGGAATAACATGTAACACTGTGGGAATAACATTATTTTTATTATTATTATTATTTATTTATATATATAGCGCCATTAGGTTCCATGGCGCTTTACATGAGGATAGGGGAAACAAGCACAATTACAATAACTCTAGACAATCAGGACAAATAGGTACAAGAGGGGACGGGACCCTGTCCACAAGGGCTCACAGTCTACGAGGGGCAGGTGGGGATACAGTAGGCTGGGGGAGTGTCAGTTACTGGGCGGTCGCCTTGGTCTCATGGCAGGTTGTAGGCTTGACGGAATAGGTGAGTCTTCAGGTGACACTTGAAGCTTCTCAGGGTAGGAGAGTGTCTGATGTGTTGGGGCAGGGAGTTCCAGAGTAAGGCAGATGCCCTGGAGAAGTCCTGGACGCGATTGTGCAAGGAGGAGATGAGGAGTTCTTGTGAGGAACGGAGGTTGCGTGAGGGTAGGCATCAGGAGACCAGAGTGGAGATGTATGGTGGGGACAGGTTGTGTATCGCTTTGTATGCCATAGTTAGTGTTTTGAACTGGGATCTCTTGGAGGTGGGGAGCCAGTGAAGGGCTTGGCAGAGGGGGGAGACAGGGGAGTAGCGGGGGGACAGATGGATTAGTCGGGCAGCAGAATTGAGGATAGATTGGAGAGGTGTGAGGGAGTTGGATGAGAGGCCAGTGAGAAGGAGGTTGCAGTAGTCAAGGCGGGAGATGATGAGGGCATGAATAAGTGTTTTAGCGGTGTCGTGGGTAAGGAAGGAGCGGATCCGTGAGATGTTTCTAAGCTGGAGCTGGAGGGATGTGGAGATGACTTCGATGTGGTGCTTGAAGGATAGGGAGGAGTCAAGGATTACCCCGAGGCACTTGGCTTGGGAGACTGGGGAGAGGGCGCAGTCATTGACACAGATGGATAGGTTGGGAAGTGGGGGGAATTTCTTGGGGGGGGGGGAAGACTATGAATTCAGTTTTGTCCATGTTGAGTTTAAGGAAGCGAGCAGAGAAGAAGGATGAGATGGCGGAAAGGCATTGTGGGATTTTGGAGAGTAGGGAGGTGATGTCGGGGCCGGACAAGTAGATTTGGGTGTCGTCGGCGTAGACGTGGTACTGGAGGCCGTGGGACTCAATGAGTTTCCCTAGGCCGAGAGTGTATATGGATAAAAGTAGTGGACCCAGTACCGAACCTTGGGGGACTCCGACAGAAAGGGGATAGGGCGAGGAGGAGGTGTGGGAGTGGGAGACACTGAAGGTCCGGTCTGCTAGGTATAACATGTAACAGGACATATGGGGACCAGGATGTGGGAATAAATAGAAACCAGGATGGTGGACATATGAGGTCCAGGATGATGGACATATGGGGACCAGAATGGGGTACATTATTACATAATATGGTCAAGATGGGGGACGTTATTACAGCAAGGGGTCTAGGATGAAGGACATTATTACAGAAGGGGGCCATGATGGAAGAAATTATTACAAGATGGGTACATTATTACAGGAAGGGGCCAGGATGGGGGACATAATTATTGCGTGAGAACCAGTATGAGGAACATAGATTATTGCATTATGGTGGCAAGCAGGGAACATAATTACTGTAGGGGAAAATAAGGGGACATTATTACTGCTGTAATATGTTTTACTTATGAAGATATTGTTTTCCATGGGGGGAACAAAAGGGAGGTCCTGTTTCTGTGTAGGGTGGCTCTATGTTCTGTTTTTTTCTTCATCTGATGCACTGTAGAAAATGGGAAAAAGGTGGGGAATGTGTTTTAGAAGCGAAAAGTTATAGATGTCTGTGTGCTATTTTGTGCAGAGATAAGTCCTGGCTGGAAGAAGTACCAGTGGCCTGCCCCAGAAGAAGAGAAAAAGTGAAGATGAATGGCTACACCTATAGATGTCCCTGGTAAGTCACTGTATTACCTGTACACTATACACTACATAATAGAGCACGGTGGCTCAAGTGGTTAGCGCTGTAGCCTTTGCGGTCCTGAGGTCCTGGTTTCAATTCCCACCAAGGACACTAAGGACAACATCTGCAAGGAGTTTGTATGTTCTCCCTGTGTTTGCGTGGGTTTCCTCCCACATTGCAAAGACATACTGATAGGATGTTTAGATTGTGAGCTCCAAGAGAGACAGCATTACTCATGTATGTAAAGTGCTATGGAATTAATAGCGCTATATAAATGAAAAAATATTATTATATTATTATAATATATACAGTGATCCTATGTATAATGTCACTGGGGGTCCCTGTACGCCACACACTATATACAGAGCTCCTGTGTATAATTTCACTGGTGATCACTGTATTGCCTTTAGACTATACAATACAGTGCTGTGCAAATTAATTGGGACAAATCAAGTCTTTACTTATTTTTCTTTCATTAGTTTTACTATTTCTGATAAGTGTTTTATCAGTTCTTGTGTGTCGTTTTCCTTTTTCTTCCACATTTCCCTTTTCGTTTTGGAGAAAACGATCCAGTTTCATTGTGTGTGCAAATTTTCTTGAAACTGTAGATTTTCCAATACCAAAGGTGGAAGCAATTTATTTCAGACTTGTATGTTCATTAAGAGTAATAATTGTAGACCTCTTCCGTGGAGTAACATCCATTTTTACAGGCACGAATCACTCTGAGAGAAAAAGTACACTAACCACTCCTCACAGAAACAAGCTCTCACCTGAAGCTGAGGTGGCAGCTAGTTGTTATTTTCTGACTAAAACCAGTCAAACCACATTTTGTTACTCAAGGTTGTACAGTCATACCTGTTCAAAGCAGTTAAAACTGGTTTGAATCACTGACTGGTGACCCCAACTTACAATTTTACTTAAAAAGTGCTTTATCCCAATTAATTTGCACAGCACTGTAAATACAGAGTTCTTATGTATGATGTCACGGATGATCACTGTATTACCTGTACACTATAGACTTTTGTCCTGTGTATAATGTCACTAGTGACAATATATTTATTGGAATTGTGTTTTTTATTAACCACCAGTATTGTATTTTTCAGTCACTATGTTGTGGTAATATGTGGTCTGGTCATGGTGTATTAGTATTTTTACCTTGTATATGGCACATTTCAGCCATTATCTGGTGGTAATAAGAGTTCTTCTCATGGTATGATGGTATTTGTCCCTTGCATATGGGATTATTTGGTCTCCATGTAGTAGTAATATATGGTCTGGTCATGGTGTGGCGGTCAATTGCACATGTTTGGCCTGTGACTGCTGAGGCCAGAGATTAGGTGGAGCAGACAGTTGAGGTGGCAAATGGACAGGTGGTCATTCTTTCCAATTTAAGCAGAGTTCCTTTAGTACTAATTTAAAAAAAATTGTAGAAAACCCTTTAGTACTATTCAACATAGTAAGAAGTGACTGACACTGACTAGAAAAATGTGGACCTGACAAGAGACAATGAGACTACAAAAGAAGGTAAAGGCAGGGTTAGAAGGGGTAAGCACTTTACATTTAGCTGCCATTACTTGTTTTTTTGTGATGGAGGAAACTGTGTGAAAATGTGCGTGGCCAACAAAATGGGCTTAGCTTTAAAATGGTTATGGTTTCTTAACACAAATTGGTAACCCATTGTTAAAAAGTTGAATCCCAATCTTGTATAGAACATCAGAAAAACTTACTGTTGGTAAGACGTTGATGGGTGAATTTCCTATAAATGTAAAACACGTGATTCGTTGAGCCCAGTGTTGTTCAGAGAATATAACCATTAACATTTAGGCTATGTTCAGACTGTGCCTTTTTGATCCGTTTTTTGTGCTGCATTTATGCATGGAAAACAGATAAATTTCTCTGATGCCCATCAAATTAAATGAGTTTGAAAAAATGCTGTTCAGATGTTGCGTTTTTACTGGTTCATTTTTGAGGTAGAAAACACATCCGAAAAAGAATGGACATGTCAATTTATGTGGTGTTTTTTTCTCCTCGTTTTCTCCATTGACTCCATTCTAATGAATAAAAATGCTGCAAAAACGCATTGGTATTCACAAAATCCATTTTTGCAGCACTTGTAGTCTGTTTTTGCAGTGTTTTGCCAGCCAAAAGCACAATACTATTCCAGGAAGTGATGTTACTAGGAACAGGAAATTCCACCATTTTGAAAATCCAATTCCTGTGTTTGACAGTAGAAGCAGGATGAGCCAGTACAGTAGATGACAATTGAAACAGTGATTATGTGTAAATAATATGTCTTTTCTAACATACTGTTTTTGTGTATTTTTTTATTTTTCTGTATAGGGCTTCCCAGTATTTTTCATTGGCAGTGCATGTAACCCAGGCAGCTACTGGTTGCAAACCCTTGCTGCCTGGGTTACATGTTCTGGTATTGAAAAATACAGGGGAGCCTGATTATTTAAATAAATAATTTAAAAAAATTGGCATGGGCTTGACCGTATTTTCTATTGCTAGCCAAGGTAACCCAAGCAGCTTCTGGCTACAAACTCCCCGATACTTGGTGTTATCTACGCTGGCAATGAAAAATACAGGGGAGTGCTTTTTAATTTAAATTATATAAATAAATAGTTTAAAAAAAAATTGGTGTGGGCTTTGCTGTTTTTTCTATTGCCAGCCAAGGTAACCCAGGCAGCTGAGGGACTGTAATTCTCAATGCGGTAAGGCCCAAGCATTCTGGGCCCTCACACTGAAGATCGCAGCCAGCAGCCACCCAAGAGTTGACGTCTCCATGACAAATGCCAAAACTGGGGGTTGCTCTGCTTTTCCAGGTGCCGTGTAGCAGTGGAAGACTGGTTAATAAAGGGGTTGATGTCAGCTTTTTTTGGCAGCTACCATCAAGCCTTTATTGCTAATGTCAGCTGTCAGTATGACAGCCAGCCATTAGCAATAGTTTCAGTCAAAAGAAAAAAAATACACAAGACAGAAAAATACTCTATTCCAAACAAAATAAACAAAGACGCCTTGTTCACCACTTTATTATCTCCCAGCAATTACCCTCCGATGTAATCCACAGCAATCCAGCGATGAGTGAAGTCCGGGCACTGGCACAAGATCAGCTGATTCATTCAGCTGCATGGAGACATCAGCTGACCAAATCAGCTGACCCAATTACTGATCTGTTCACTGGGCAGGTGACTGAGTCAGCTGATCTCTTAACTGGACAGCTGATCTGTGTAGCGTGCAATTGAATGAATAAGCTGATCTTGTGTTAGTGCCCGGACTTCAGTCATTGCTGGATTCTTGTGGATTACATTGAAGGGGAATCGCTAGGAGATAATAAAGTGGAGAATGAGGCGTCTCTGTGTATTTTGTTTGGAATCAAGTATTTCTTTTCGTCTTGTGTGTTTTTTTTGTCTTGACTGAAACTATTGCTAATGGATGTCTCTCATACTAATGGCTGACATTAGCAATAGGGATTGATGTCAGCTGCAAAAAAAGCTGACATCAACCCCTTTATTATCCAGTGTACCACCGATACACAGCAGCTGAGAGAGTGAGGTAACCCCCAGTTTGCTGCCTGCAATTTTCAGCATGGGGAGCCCAGAACATCTGAGCCTTACCACGCTGAGAATTACTGCCCCCAGCTGCCAGGGTTACCTTGGGTGGCAATAGAAAAAAATGGCGGCGCCCAACACAATTTTTTTTAATTACTTATTTAAATAATAAAAATAAAAAATAGGTCTCCCCTGTATTTTTCATTGCCAGCAAAGTTAACACCAGGTAGCAGGAGGTTTGCAGCTAGTAGTTACTTGGGTTACCTGTAATTGAAAATACAGCAACACCCTACAAAATGCAGAAGGAAGAAGAAGGAAATGACATCAAGGACCCTTTTTTCCAACTATCTTTATTCAGTTTCCTTGTAGTGTACAATTCTTGCAAATACGCAGCACAAAAAAGGGACAAAAAACTCAAAGCTTTTATGGTTTTTTTACAAAAGCAGATCCAGCTTTGCTGCTGGAAATTCAACAAAAATCCAGCACAAAAAAGTGATCAAAAATGCACTGTCTGAACATAGCCTTATACTTTTAATACACAATGGGGACCTGTCAGTGGATTTATACTGTCCAACCCAAAGGTAGCATGAGTCAGAGCCTAGCTGCATGATTGAAGCCAGGTACCATTTATTGGCTTCTGAAATGCTCCAGGTAATATACTTTAAATATCCGGACAAGGACCATGGCCGGAGACAAGACTAGTATGGCACCGCCTACAACCAACTCTTCTCAGTACCCTTCCAGGTGACTGACAGGTCTCTCACTATGAAAGAGACCTGTCAATTGGCTCAGATTGAAAGCCGCTGGATATATAGACTAGGTACCATGGCACCCCTGGGTCTTAATGAGAACCAAGGCTTTGGCGCCTTCTTATAGTAATTTTTTAGTATACCCATCTAGAGTAGTATAGATATATCAGCTGTTAATGAGGATGAAGATTGGGCTTTCGTTTTTATTATTGTTTATAAATTGTTATTTTAATATTTTAATATTTTTATTTGTATTTTAATATAGGCTGATCTTGTCTCCAGTAGAGAGATGTTGGCAGTAATTTGGAGATTGTGAAAAGGAAGATCCACTGCGTTGATGAATGATCTTTTATTAAATATGAAATATTGCTGTATTTTTATTATTTTTTTTGTATTTTAATATGTATTTTTATGAAATTGCATTTATTGTAGTTGATCTGTCTCTATGAGATATTATAAATTTGTTAGGATAGTCACCTCACATTGGGATTATAATATGGTCATGTGTATGTATTTAATTTTTCTTATATTTATTATAATTGAATTATTGTATTATATATTGCACTATTTATATCAGGGAGTTTTTGGATTGATGAATTATTATAGCACTAAGCACTTTTTGATATAGTTATATATTGCTATTCACTTCTCTTGAAGAAGTGGTTAATCTTAATTAAGCACTGTTCAGTAATTTTCACTTATTTTACAACTACCATGACAACTGCAGCCAATGTGTTTAGAATCCGGGCTTTGACAGTGGTAGTGCCGGTCATGTGATTAGTATCACGTGACGGTAGCCCGGGATACAGCAATAACATTCCTCTCCTCATTGTCTCACTAGTGCGCGTGCGCGATCGGGCTCCTTTGACAGGACGCATCTTCCGGCGGATAGACACAGCGTGTTCACGCACGCTGCCGCCGGAGGGCGTGTCTGATGTCTGGAGGCTCGATCCTGCAGCGCCAATGGTAGTGAGCCCTTCTGGATGACGTTTGACATATGGGGGATATAAAAAGCCCTTCCTGCCTCATATTGGCACGCCCCGGAAGAAGCTCCATAGCGAAACGGCGTAGGGGTGGGAAGCCCAGGCACTACGTTCCTGATGAACAGGTAAATCAACATTCATTTATTTGTTATCCTGTGACCAGGATACCTCTTGTAGACACAAGTACTCCGTGGTTTGGACCCCTTCTGTTTAGATCTAAAGTATAACTTAGGGAAACAGATAGGATATTGATCCAACAAAAAGGAAATTAAGGTGCTTAGACTTATGGAGGTATCGCTTGAGGTTTAATCCTGCTTGCAGTGATTATATGTGCAATTGTTGTATTGAGCCTGCAAACCTGAAGGTTTTTATATGTGCTATGTGGTGTTTCCTGTAATGTAGCTCTGGTTTGATTTTTAAACTTTTTCATAATAAAGATTCAATTATTGATTATAATTGGTTTGATTGATCAATTCATTCCTTGATTGAGACCCAGGTTTCTCTCTGTTGGTATTAGCCCTTCCAGGTGACTGACAGGTCTCTCACTATGAAAGAGACCTGTCAATTACATGCAGCATTGCTGGGAAGAGGTATCTGGAGGCAGAGTCAGATTAGTCTCCTGTCCTGCTTAGCCACATGTTTTTAGCTAAATTTTATCTGGACCTCCAGAGTATTTCAGAGAAAAATATACTGTACTTTACTGCTATCATGCAGCTTACCGTAATCAACTTACATGTTTTAAGAAAACCTATTTCTGAGACAGCTGTAGCTATTCTCATAAAAGGGTCATCTTATTTCTCTACACCATGTATGTTTGCATTGTAAAATCTGGTGACAGATCCACACCAACAACAAATTTGTTGACCGTTCCAAACAGCAATAAGAGACATTTTAACTCGGATCTAGACAATAATATAAATTGGAACTCAAAAATAACAAAGTTCATTGAGAAATTTACTGACCTCATTGTTTTCCATTTCAACAACTGAAATATAAAGAACATATTAAAGAGAAATAATGTAATCTCATAGAAAGTGCTTTGAATACATTTGTATGGCTTTAGAAATACTCATTTCGAAAGATGTGCTCCTTTTGAAAAACTAAATAAATGTGTCTTAAGGTACCGTTACACGACGCAATATTGCATGCAATTTCACTAGCAATTTGCTGGTTGCAGTGAAATCATGGACACATTGTTCCATTTTATGGCTGTGTACAAATGGAACTATGTGTCCATGATTTCACTGCAACCAGTAAATTGCCAGTGAAATTGCATGCAACATTGCATCGTGTAATGCAAAATACAACTTACCCAAATACCACATTTCCCATTGTGCTATCTGTATATAATAAATGTTAGCATATTGGGGGTGTGATGCAGGGGCTTGCTGCATTGCAAATGTGTATGCTGAGACTTGTAGTTCAGCAAGTTCCAGTTACGCATTATGCTGGGAGACTAGAGGGTCCACAAGTTCAGGTAAAGCCTTAGGCTGGCTTCACATTAGCGTTTGTGTCTGCATGCTGATGGCATGCAGACACAAACGCTGTCAAAAGCAGGGACACTTTGATGTGTCCGCAGCGGATAATGTCCGCCTGCGGACACATCACTAGGGAGCCCGGCAGCCAATCGGCGCTGTCCGGGGGCGGGCCGGGGGCGGAGATCAGCGCCGGAGATCTCCGCCCCCCCCGGCCACCGGTAAGCTCCGGGACATGTCGGCGGGGAGAACAGCTGATGTGAGAGCTGTTTGAATCTTCCCGCGCCGACACTGAGAGGAGATGTCGGCGCGGGAAGATTCAAACAGCTCTCAGATCAGCTGTTCTCCCCGCCGACATCGCTAGGAGATTACAGGCCACCGGGAGATTTTTCAATGGGTCCGCAGCGTTCTCCTGCGGTGTCATGCAGAGGACACTGCGGACCCATTGAAGACAATGCATTTTTTGTACGCTTGGGGACGCTTGCTGATTGTCCAAGGTCCCCAAACGCACAAAAAAACCCAACTGGCTGCGTCCCGGGTGCGGATGCTGGACACCGGAAGCAGCAGATATCGTCCGCATCCGCACCCGAACGCAGCAAACGCAGGCACCATGCGTTCCTATGTTAAACATAGGAACGCAGTGCGCATGCGTTTGACTGCGTATGGGAACGCAGCAATACGCTGCCTTCCCATACGCAAATGTGAAGCCAGCCTTACATGTGCTAGACTGCAGATGAACGAAAAACCAGGGGAGTGTCTGGCAAACCTGAATACTCCCACAGATATGCTCTTGTGGAACAGATGGGATATAGTCCGCCTTTCTGTTTGGCCACATGTTCCTCTGGGCTTGCAGCAGCCTTATTGCCTGAAGCACATGGTGGAGAATCCATGTGTGCAGAGCTTGGGAGTTCCTATGAAGACTGGGTCTCGCTCAGTGTTTGGAGCAGCCACTGTCCTGAAAGGCACCTGGAATGGAATGCTTGGAAGTGGCTGGCATCCTGGAAGGCACATGATGAGAAGACCAGGGATGTGTGGAGAGCATGGACTATCTCTCTCTGTTCTCAGGATGGCTGGACTGATAGGTCTGTGTGGGGGTTGTTCTGCCTTCACTGAGACATTGTAACGGACTGTGTAAATACCGCCAGGCAGGCATAACCGCCATTGGGACAGACTGGTACATGTCACCAATGTTCTGTTGATGTGATGTTAAATGAACTGTGTACTATATGCATTTATTTTGTGTTAATAAACTGCTGGACTTTATTTTACGCCTGTTTGCCTCAATCCCACTACCATTTGAGTGTCCCCCAAAACGCTACCAGAGCAAATCCCTACAGGGGTCAGTTAGTGGTGTACCGCTAATACCAGCAGACTACAGGGCTGCAATAGGGCCCATGAGTAAAGTGGGGTCCTAGTACCAGTGCTGCCCTTCTCCCAGCCTGGCATCGCACTTGTTGAAAGCAATGATGGAAGAGTGAGCCATCCACTTTCTTCTCTATCATTCTCCCTGCATCTGATGTCAGATGTGGTTGGATGCAACTTCACAGATGATGAGGAAGTAGTGGTGATTGAACCAACAACTGTTTATTAATTATATGCAAATCAAAGAGGAGCACTTTCTGTCTGCAAAGCAGGATACTTGAGGCCAACTGAGTAGACATATGGTGAGAAATGGATTTGTGTTCAACCTGAACACCAAAGAATTAGCTCCAGTTATCTTTTGCATTTTAGACGTGAACCCAAACTACCATCCAGTGTTGGTCGCTGCCCTTCGGACATTGAAGCCTGTGCCTCTACTTTGTCAGAAGATGTAAGCAATAAAGAGAATCTGTCAGCTGGCTTTTGTAATATAATAGGAAAGCAGTGTAATATAGGAGCTGAGAACCTGAGTAAATTATCACTTACTAGGCAGCGTGTTGCTGTTTCAATAAAATGTTTTATCAGCAGGCGATTCTCACGAAAGGACTAAGTGTCCCGTGCCATCTATTCCTCCTTCTCTGTGTAGCAAGGTCTGCAACACTGATTATTAGGCTGAAGGCACACTGTCCGTGTGCCTTGCATTGCACTAGGACCAGTATCATTAAATGATACTTGTCACATTAGCACGAGTTCCTCACATTACACTCGCATTGCGAGAGAAATGCGAGTTCAATCGCAGCATGCTGTGATTGAACGCGATTTCCTCGCGTGAGTGACCATGCAAATTATATCTGTGCGAGTCAAACTTGCACCCATACAGCACACTGTGCATTAGTCGTACACGTGTGCTTTAAGAATGGCTTCAAACTCCGCGGCTATCAAAGCTGCAGAGTTTGAATTTGCAGCTTTCCCGGTACAGTAACCAATCACCTTTCACAGCTGTGACAGCAGCGGTGAAAGATGATTATTAAAAACCCAGCTGCTGTGGTCATTTTGTAATTCCCTGGGTTTAGCTGCATATTAACCCCATCTGCAGCCTCTGTGCAGCATGTCAGCACAGAGGCTGCAGATGCGGCTAAAAAAGGTGGTTTCTGCAGGGTTAACCCGATGTTTGTGTGGCACCAGCTTGTGTCCAGGGAGTGTCCACACTCCCTAGACACATACTGACATTACATACTGAGGCTGCAGGGGTTACCAGGGACAGCACCTGAGTTCATGAGCCAGGCAGCTGGTACTGTACACTATTAGCGTACAGTACCAGGGACAGCTCCTGAGTTCTGGAGCCAGGTGGCTGGTACTGTACGCTATTAGCGTACAGTACTAGGGACATTGCCTGAGTTCAGGAGCCGGGCGGCTGGTACTGTATGCTATTAGCGTACAGTACCAGGGACAGCTTCTGAGTTCAGGTGCCAGCCGGCATTTATAGTAAATTACTGATTACCAACAATTGCCGGCTTTTATTTAAAGCATCTATTAACCCCTGCAGACCCAGTGTGTGATGTCAGCATGTTTCCAGGGAGTGCGGGTACTCCCTGGACATAAGCTGGCACCACACAAACATCGGGTTAACCCTGCAGAAACCGTCTTATTAGCCGCATATGCAGTCTCTATGCTGACATACTGCACAGAGGCTGAAGATGGGGTTAATATGCAACTAAACCCCGGGATTTTGTAATTACAAAATAACCACAGCAGCTGGGTTTTTAGTAGTCATCATTCACCGCTGCTGTCACAGTTTGATATTGCACATTGCCTCCTTATTAGTATTGCACATTCCCCACAATATACATTACACTTGGCATGGTTCAAATTACATTACAAATATGGCCCAATCGGCCCCACACCGGTTAATGTAGCGTAATGCACAGTTTACAAATCAATACAATATGGCAATTACAGCATACCAGAGATTGTATCTGCACGCAGAGAGATCTCCTTGAAAAAGCATGTCAGCGAAACTGCGTAGGGGGTCATAGGTGGAGTCAATCCTTTCCTGCACTGCGTGCAGATACAATCTCTGGTATGCTGTAATTGCCATATTGTATTGATTTGTAAACTGTGCATCACTCTACATTGTACCGGTGTGGGGCCGATTGGGCCATATTTGTAATGTAATTTGAACCATGCCAAGTGTAATGTATATTGTGGGGAATGTGCAATACTAATAAGGAGGCAATGTGCAATATCAAATTGTTAATCTGTGATGTCACGCTGTGCACCCAGTACTTCCTGTATCATCAGCCAAAAACTTGCCTTTTTTAAAATGAGTGCGTTTTTGTACAAATAAATTTAAATAATTTGAGCATAAAAAGACTCTTGTTCATCCTATATTACTAATTTTTATTGTAGGTACGCTTCCACTGTGAGACGCAGAATCTAAAAAAATATCTAGAAAATCACATTGTATGATTTTTAAATAATTAAATTGCATTTAATTGCATGAAAAAAGTATTCGATCATCTACCACCCAACAAGAATTCTGGGTCTCACAGACCTGTTAGTTTTTCTGTAAGGCTGGAATCACACTGTCCGTGTGATAGACGATTAATCCGGATGTGTAACGGATGAGTAACTTGGAAAGGCTCTCTCCCTCTCTGGACGGGAGCATCTGCTGCTTGTGTTTCTAAGCAGCTCCACACTCCAGAGAGGGGGAGAGCCATTCCAAGTTACACATACGTGACACGTTCGACTTAGTCTTATATCACAGTGTGATTCCAGCCTAAGAAGCACTCCTACTCTGCACTCATTACCTGTTAAATGACATGGGTCCCCCCCATTTTTGATAACGAGCAAGGGGAAAGCACACACCAAAGGACTATTAACAGGTTGGGAAGGTCCAAGATTATGGGCCTCCTCCCAGCCTAAAAATACCAGACGGCTGTCGCCCCAGACGTGGTGCTTCAAAATTCTCGCGCTTCGCGTTTGCTCTTCTCGAATGCCCTGGTGTGGTGGCAATTATGGTAATGATTTTTGGGGTTGATGTCAACTGTGTAATGTCAGCTGTCTTCAAACCCTGTTGTTAGCAATGGAGAGGTGTCTATCAAACACCCCCATTACTAACCCGGTCATAGCAAAAAAAGATACACAATCAAAAAAATTTATTTATTTTCAATAAACACTCCCTGAAACTTTCCCCATTTCTCATTTTATTAAAAAAAGAAAACAACCATGCAGCTCTGCTGTAGTTTTGGGAAACCACTGTAGTGAAAAAAAACACAAATATATGAACACAGAGAAATAAAACAAGACACTCTTGCTTACCACTTTTTTCATAGCAAAAATAATTCCAGCGGTTCCAATGTAGACCAGAACGCAGAATAAGCAGAAACGTCTGAAATCTTACATCACCACTCGCAAGACCCGACGCTACTGAAGACCAATGACATCAGAAACAGTTCCGCTGTTCAGAGTTGCTAGGTCATCAGGTGTGTCCAGTTCATGAGACCCAGTGACTGTAATGAGCAGTGACATCAGGAAGGGCACCCTCATGGGAGTGATGAACAGTGATATTGCTAACCGCTGATCTTAGTCACTGGGTCTCACGCACAGATCAGCGTGATCCCACGACCATGAACAGCGGTAACGTTACTGATGTCACCGCTCTCCAGAGGCACCAGGTCTTGCAAGTAATGACGTCAATCTTCAGACATTCCTGCTCAGACACTCTGCACTCATGACTATAACGGAACAGCTGGGATTTTCTTTTGTTTGCTTTCAATAAAGTGGTAAACAGGGGTAAATATCTTGTTCAAGCTCTCTGTGTTTGGATGTTTGTTGAGTTTTTTCAAATACCCTTTTGAGAACTATGGCAGATTGCCAGGACTATGAACTTGCTGCATGGGTTTTTCTTTTTTTAATAAAATGGTAAATGAGGGAAAGTTTTGGAGAGTGTCTAGTGAAATAAATACTTTTTTTGCTTGTGTGTTTTTTATTTTCTTACTGGGTGGTAATGGGGGTTTCTCTCCATTTCTAACACAAGGGCTTGATGCCAGCTGACACTACACAGCTGACATCAACCCCAAAAAACCATCCCCCCCAAATGCCACCATACCTGTCAGGAGTCCGGATTTTCCAGTTTACCTTTTGTGTCTCTTTGATCTTATCCAAGATCATGTATTCCCTGCCTGTCCTGCTTATTTAAGCTCCAGTTTGACATTCAGCCATGCTTGAGTATTTTGTGTCTACTCTGTCTGCTCCAGTGCAAAACCTGTGACTTGCTCCAATTCCAGTCATTCTGGGTCTGCGCTTCATATCATCTCTTCCAGTCATCTGCTCTCCAGGCTTCACCTGTACTCTGGTTGCCTTCCAGCAACAAGCTGGGTCCTGCAAAGGGATGGTTCAATCTAGTTATTTTACGTATGATCTACTCTGTTACAAGTAAGCTGCTGGTGCTTATTTGGGGTTTTGCCTTGTGAATTATATTGCAGTGCGGTCTCAGGACAGTATTGGATTTGTATATTTAACCGCACTGCACGTTGCTATGTTCGAGACTGTGTTCTTGCTTAAGACTATTTCCGTTACCAGCTACACTGTGTGTGAGCTGTTTCTTTACAAGACTATTTCCGTTGCCAGCCATGCTGTGCGTGACCTTGGTCCACTTCATTGTTTTGCCCTGCTCCTCTGTTATTTGCACCCTCATCTGAACTTGTTTTGCTGCATGTGTGCAATACAGACTTGAACTTGAAATCTTTATCTCTGTCTTGTCTAGCCCTACACCATCAGATTCTTAAGGTATCCACATAAGTGTTACAGCACCAGGGCAATCGGGAAAAACCAATGCAAATTGCCAGAATTTGTGCACTTATGTGATGCACCACTACTGGGGCAGCTGTGGGCTGGTGTTTTTAGGCTGGAAAGGTCCCAATAACCATTGACCTTTAAAGCCTGGTGATACTAGCCTGCAGCTGTCTGCCATACCTTGCTGGTTATGATAAAAATAAGTTGTTTTTTTATTTAATTATTATTTTTTTGGTTAACAGCGATAAGCTATCCATTAGCTGCCTATGTATAAATTTGTCTATTAATCCATTTATATATCTTTGCACATCTTTAACACTTAAACCATGAGCCGGCTTCATAGGAAGTCATCATTTCTGCTGTACAGAAAACTGCTGTACAGCACAAGCGATTGGATGATCGTAGCTCCAAGTCGCCTAAGCAGACTAGTCAATGGAGATAAAAAAAAATTAAAAAATCCTCAAAATTGCCCCACTGAAAATATAAAAGAAAAAAAGGTATCGCTGAGTTCAGAAATGTCCTATCTATCAAAACATAACATAAAATAATCAGATTGATAAACAGCATAGCAAAATAAAATAATGCCATACTAAAGTTTTTTGTAGCAACCACAACATTGAAATAAAGTGAGAAAACACATCAGCTTAGGGGGCAAACAATAAGGCATCACTTAGCCCCAGATCCCGAAAAATAAAAACGTTACGGTTTGCATATAATGGGGTCGAAAAACAACATTTTGTTTATCATTTTTTTTCATGTTTCTGAATTTTTTTAAACTACTTGAATCGAAAGAAAACTATACGTGTTTGGTATCTAGTACTTGTATTGACCTGGTCAGTTTTACCATATAGTGAACATGGATAATGGAAAACTCAAAAAAATTATTGTGGAATTGCACTTATTTGGAATTACTTTTTTTTTCCATTTTCCAGTACATTATATGGTAATTGGAATGGTGTCATTCATAAGTACAACTCATCCCACAAAAAAACAAGCCCTCATATCGCTATAAAAATAAATAAGTTATGGCTTTTTGAAGAAGAGGAGGGAAAAAGGAGTGCAAAAATGGAAAATCACAAGTTTGTGAAGAGGTTATATATAAACAGTATACATCCTACAATAGGAGACACAGTTATTCTTTACTTGGCTAGAATATCCATTTTCTGGGGTGAAACATGTACAGTATTTTGTTAGATGCCAGTTTCTCTACTAATTAAATTGAGTAGTCTATCACATCCCTTAAGAAGGCCTAACAAGAAACAGGAAGATAAACAGTTAGAATGATAGAGGGAAAAAGGGGTTAAAGTGTTCACAATTAGAAATTAACCTTTATTAATGTTGGGATAATATGTGATTAACAGACTCAAACTTAATTTTAAAAATAACCCACATGAATATTAATTAATATGAAAGAAAGATATACAAATATCTCACCATTAGTAATCTGCTGCTTCTCTATATCATTCTTCCTGAAACATAAATTAGAACTAATGTCTGTATTTTAAATTCAGTAAGAACTACAAGTATCATATGTACAGGCATTGTGAGCTGAAATTCCCCTTCTTTAACAGCTAACCAGCTAACAAACTGTGCTGTTCAGCCATCCTCTGCAGAGCTTATAGCCATTACATGGACAATGCTTAAAGACCCTATGTGACTGCAGAGTTGAGAATCTTCCCAATGCATCCTCCCTGCCTTTTCGCTGTTGTCCAGCATCTCCCGCATCCCTCCCCATCTTATACCAGCATGGAACTTAAAGAGGACCTGTCACCAAACCAGGCACGGTGATCTAATTACAGCACTGGATGCATCATGTCTGCAGCATCCAGACAAGGGGTCCCCCAGCAACTTGAGCAGCCCTGTACCCCAAGATAATACACTTAGAAAACTTACATGCTGCAGCCATTAAGGAGGTGGCTAGGGGCAGGAGCCGAAGGGCAGATTCACACCCCCTGCATGTGTAATCTGCCCACCGCTGCCAATCATTCTCTCCCTCTGTTTAATGCTGGAGAAGAGGGAGAGAATGATTGGCAGAGGTGGGCAGATTACACATGCAGGGGGTGTGAATCTGCCCTCCGGCTCCTGCCCCTAGCCAACTCCTTAGTGGCTGTAGCACGTATGTTTTCTAAGTGTATTATCTTGGGGTACAGGGCTGCTCAAGTACTGGGGGACCCCTTGCCTGCATGCTGCAGACATGCTGTATCCAGTGCTGTAATTAGATCACCATGCCTGGTTTGGTGACAGGTCCTCTTTAAAGACTTATGAATAAAGAAGAGTTGTTTTAAATACACTTCAGTGTGTGTAATGAGTGCCATATTCTGTTCCGTATACTTGCGATTGGAGTAGAAGCTCACTATTTAAGGTTGAGCACCATACTATACTATATGTGAAAAAGAGAGTTTCCCCTAACTGTTCTAAATAATTTCAAGTAGCAGGAAAGGAAGTTTCCGGGGATCGTTGAGTGCAGTTTCATATCTTCTGTTTGGTTCTATTTTCTAGACATCTCTACCTCATCATTTCTCAAGGTGCAGTCAATAAACAAAATAAACAACCTAAAGGTTCGTTCACTGCATCTTTCTTCCTAGATGAGATACCTGTGTAGCGGGATGAGCACACAAGGGACCCAGAGGGAGACAGGGGATGCCACACAATATTCAAATGAACGTACTATACATCGCCTATCAATGTTCATCTAAACCCTATGACAGTCCCTACCATCTTCACTATAATTTTCTACAAATGGTAACCATAACAGGCTCTAACAGGAGTCACATCATTTTTTCATTTTGCCACAAGTGACACCATCTATCTCTGTTTCCCAGGAGCATAGCTTAAGACTGTACAATTATGGTGACTTATTATGGCTTTTAGCCATCTCAAGTGCCCCTTCTCTCAATTAGGCTTCCAGATATTTTCAGCTCACATAGTCAACCTCTTCAGCCATTCCCTCTTCGGTCACTCGGTCGTCGACTTTGGTCATGTCGTTCTTTATGCTCACTTGGTCACCCACTTCGGTAACTCAGTACTCCCGACTCACTCAGTCATCCTTTTCGGTAACTAAGTCCATCCAGCTTATGTGTTCCACCTCCTTTAGAGACTGTAAACCATCACTCTTGCTCCTATGGGAGTTAGCTCAGCAGGTCATACTTAGTACAAGTCTGGCAGATGACGCTACCTCTGCTTTGGCCTCACAGAATTCTATGTTTCCAACAGCTGCATAACAGATGGTTCCCCTCCACAAGTGACACCATCTATCTCTGTTTCCAGGAGCATAGCTTAAGACTGTACAATTATGGTGACTTATTATGGCTTTTAGCCATCTCAAGTGCCCCTTCTCTCAATTAGGCTTCCAGATATTTTCAGCTCACATAGTCAACCTCTTCAGCCATTCCTCTCGGTCACTCGTCGTCGACTTGGTCATGTCGTTCTTTATGCTCACTTGGTCACCCACTCGGTAACTCAGTACTCCGACTCACTCAGTCATCCTTTTCGGTAACTAAGTCATCCAGCTTATGTGTTCCACCTCCTTTAGAGACTGTAAACCATCACTCTTGCTCCTATGGGAGTTAGCTCAGCAGGTCATACTTAGTACAAGTCTGGCAGATGACGCTACCTCTGCTTTGCCCTCACAGAATTCTATGTTTCCAACAGCTGCATAACAGATGGTTCCCCTCTCTTTAAATTGTCAGTTTCGGTGAGAAGAGTTACTTCTACCTCCATGCTCTTCTGGATGGCCCTAATGTTACCAGTATTTGAGAACACGCTTATGTTTCTTGCATTATGAACTGCCAGATGCTGTTGTCTTTCGCATATCTTGTGGTGGAACACCAGCATTATCACTTTCAGTTCTGCGAGGTAACTCCTGACTTGTGGTTCCCAATGCACTTGGGCCCCCGACTGTAACCCAGTGGCCGGTGGGGCCCTTCCTCGGGACGCAGGGGGATCGGGTCCCAACCGGCCTCCGATATCCTGCTGTGCCCAGCAGGCATACTTATCAGGTCCACGCTCCCACGGCATCCTCTCCGGCCTCGTCGGTTCCTCGGCACTTCTCCCCTGCCTCCTCACTCCCTGGTGGTGGGGGGGTGCGCATAGGGCGCGCGCTGCACTTAGTTAATTTAAAGGGCCAGTTTGCCTTTTTTCTGTCACTGCCAATCGCTGAGGGCTGGTGGGTTCTTAAGGTCCTCATTTCCTAAGGGAGGTATCTGGGCAACTTCATTTGTTAGTTTGGTTGCCAGCTCAGGTCCCAGCGAGGCACTTGCGTGTTCGATGTTTTTGACTTTCTAACGTATTGTATCTTTGCTTTTAGTGCTGGATCCTTTCTCCGGCCTGACTCACCTACAGACCCATACCGTCCTCGCTGGTCCCCGGCAACCTTCTGGATCCATTCCGTTACCTCAGGGTCCAAGTCCCGTCCTAGCCATTCCTCTGGTTTCCTGGCTACTTTGTTCTGTTCTGTCTTGGGTCGGATCCACAGGTTTGACTGGTTTATTGGCTCCTCTTTGGTTGCGCTAGGACAATCCCTGTTCTATTGGGTTCCGCTTCTATTTGCTTCCTTAGGGGAATCCCGGTGCTCTGGCCCTGTGGACTTCCATGGGGAATTTGTGTTATTGTTACAATAAACCCTGTTCATTTATCTAACATCCTTGTCTGGCTTGTTTCTGGTATCAGCTTCCATGGTATATCCCGTGGTCCAGTGGGTTCACTATTCAGCTACGCCTGTGGTACTGCGACAGATTTTTCCCAGGCCATGGACCCCGCTGATACCAGATTTTCTGCCGGTCTTAGACAAATTCAGGATCAACTTGTTACTTTTATGCAGACCTTGGATGCCCGTCTCAGCTCTCTTCAGGCGGCCGAGCTCACGAATACCACGCAACTTGCAGACCTTCATCAGGAACTCGATCAGCAACGTGAGATGCAGACCCAGATGCTGAACTACATGACGTCAGTGGACGAACGTTTAATCAACATGCAGATGGCAGCTGCTCTGCCTGTTCAAGTCCCAGTGCTTGAGCCAGTGTTCGCCGCAGCTCCAGGACTCTTTCTTCGTCTCTGCAAATCCACAAGGTACTCCAGGGATCCCAAGTTGTGCAGGGGGTTTCTTAATCAATGGCAGCTGCATTTCCGTTTTTTACGTCAGCAGTACCCCACAGATATAGCCAAAGTGGCATTCCTAGCATCACATCTGAAGGGAGAGGCCCTGGCGTGGTTAAATCCTCTCCTGGAGAGATATGAGCCCATCATATCCAATCTCCAGAACTTTTTGGACACCTTCCGCAAGATCTTTGACGAACCCAGGCAAGTGGCGTCATTGATGGAGACCCTCTTCAACTTTCAGCAAGCCTACAAGAGCGATCTAACTTAAGGAGAGGAACCTTGAGAGGCGGTTTCCTCATTGGCTCTATCATTTCAACAGCCCCTCAGTCAGGTGGTTCCTGCTCCAACTTCTGTCCATGAGCCATAGAGGTCGACCGTCTCAAGTTGAGAGATCAAGAGCATGAGCAGAGGTTTGCCAAGAAGTAGCCTGCACTGTGGGAGTGCCACCCATTTTTGCCACCGATGTCCCAAGAGGTCGAAAAACTCCTCCACCTAGGACAGGTAAGAGAGGCCTGCCTAGGTGAGAGTGATTCCTCTCTACTCCTAACTGTTTCTATACAGATGTCGGTTGATGACAAGTGATTTTGAGAGATGGCTTATTTGGATTCTGGTTCTGCAGGTAACTTTGTGCAACAAACTGTGGCTCATCAGTTTGGTATTCCTGTGGTTTCCTTGCAGCATCCTCGTATTATTACCTCCGTAGACGGACGACCACCGATCAATACTCCTGGCAGTGTAGTGTGCGCCTTCAAGGAGGAGAGCACCATGCCACATGGATACGCTGTTTGTTCACTTAAATACCTCTCATTCTCCTCATCGAAGCCATTCGAGTGGTGGCAAAAGACAGACAGAAATCAGGCATGAAAACGCACCTGCAGTCACACTGTGTACATTGCCTCAGTGACATTGCAGCCACATTGATACTTAGAGCGTGCCAATTTTAGGCATCTCTCCATCTTACTAATGAAACGCTGTGAGTCAAGACAGTGCGCTGACTGTAATATGCAAATGAAAGGGTGTAATGTTGCCCCAAGGCACAGGCCATGTCTAAAGCACCCATCATTAGCAAAAAAATAAATAATATAAGATTTTTCATCATTACATTAAATTGTGCATGCCTGGTATGATTATGATATGGCCTACATTACCTAATTATATGTTTGAGCTGTTTAATACATTTGGAGGGTGACAGGCACCCTTTAAAACGTAACTGCCATTTAAATTTTTATTTCATAGTAATTAGAGCAAGTGAATATAATCAACTTTCATATATACTTTATTAATGAAATCAGGAAGGAAAGTAATGTAAAGCAAGTGAATATAATCAACTTTCATATATTGTTTCTTAATGAAATCATGAAGGAAAATAATGTAGAGTAAGTGAATAGAATCAACTTTCAAATATACTTTATTAATGAAATCAGGAAGGAAACCTCTTTAAAGAAACTTCCACATGATGTCCTCAGTAAGTGATTTTGAACCACACATATGCTTGTTGTCAGGCAGCTCTGCCTTCAGGGTGCGTGGCCTACACTATGTTCACAATACAGTTGATAAGACTGTCAAGTTACCTCGTGCCGCCACCATCGTTCATATGGCTCTGCTGGGTGGTATCACAGAGCACAGGCCATGTGAACGTAGGATTCAGATAAGATGTCACAGGAGCTGTTTGAGCACAGCATGGTACTGGCATGAGGTAACTTGACAGTCTTATCAGCTGTATTGTGAAGACAGTGTAGGCCACGCGCCCTGAAGACGGGGCTGCCTAACAATGAGAATATGTGTGGTTCAGAATCAGCCTACTGAGGACATCTTGTAGAAGTTTCTTTAAAGGTGTATTTCTGATTTCATTAATAAAGTATATTTGAAAGTTGATTACGTATTCACTTGCTCTACATTACTATTAAATAAAAATGTAAACAGTGATAACACTTCAAATTTCATCAATCTTGGCACCATATTGTCTTCTAAACACATGCTGCCGACAACAATGCTATTCTATATGCAGAGGACAATCATATTAAAGATTGTACTGTGCACATCAAAGTGAGGTGAGTTCACAGACTGTCAAAACAAGCTATAAATGACTGACAATCTACTTGATATAGATCGGTGGTAGTTTAAAACCTGCATTTAGCCAATGTATTTAGCCTCTCCGTGCATTTAGCCAGCCTTAGATCTAGGTACCTCACAGGTCCTGGTGCCATGATGAATTCACATCCAAAACTAGTCTCAGGGATAGAATGTATATCACAGAAAATGTACAATTAGTGTAAATGTGGTACCCCACTGGTCAGGCGCACAAGTGGGCGTGCTGCACCCAGAAATGAGCGTGTGGTTATCCCTGTCGCAAGTAGAATGCAGAGCACTGTGGGAAGATTTGATCCCAGCACTCCCACACACCCACCTAGGCAACCGGGGGAGGTCCCAAAGTTCGAGAGTCAGAGTTGTAAGGGGAGCAGGGAAGACGCACGGGGAGTCTTCAAGAGTGTCTTCCTGAGGAAAGACGGAAAACGGGAGCTTGCCCACAAGTGAAAGGGGGCTCCAAGGGAGGCTAGAGAGAGAAGTAGCCCAAACGGAGAGGTTCTGACTGGTTCACCCAGATTGAACGGGTCTGACAACGAGGCCTGGAGTGTTCATCCTCCGACCGTACTCGTCCCGGCTCTCAAGACGTTATCAGGGACATAACACTGCTAACTAAGCAGGCATTGAGAAGAGATAAAACAGGACAAGGGTTAGATCCAAGAAGGTACCACCAGAGACTTCCACAGATTCTGCATTCTACTGCGACTACCTGGCCAGCCGTCCTGCTAGAGAACTGTAAGCTGTATCATCACCTTGACCAGTTTGCAAGTAAAGTACCCGGGTAGAGTGACTGAGTGTGTTTATTCACTGCTTGCTGCAACTACGACCTCCATCATCTGCACCTTCATCCGTACAGGTGCATTGCTGCCCTGGAGGGTCAGCTCCACCTGCAGGGAGCTATACCATCTCGGCTACACTACCATCACCCTCCGGAGTACTGAAGCAGCGCTGGTGCCCTTTCGCCAGGATCTGAAGGTGGCGTCACGATAAACTTTTATTACTCCCATATTAATAACCCCTTTTTAAAGACCCCAGGGCCACGGGTCTGGGCAGGCCTCCAGTGACATCCCTATCGAAGCAGAGGGCCCAGATACCGAGTATACCCTGGGCAAGTCATATACTTTCTGGCACTCACAAACAAGATTCGGTGCCCGATGCTACCAGGTACTGTGTGCCTTTGAACTGTCCGGCCAAAAATAACTTTTACCGCCATTATATGGCACCGAGGACCATCTTAGCCATGTGAAAGGACAATGTGCAGGCCCGGGGTGTGCCTCAGCCCCTTGCCATGGGAGGGCCTAACCAGATGCGCAAAACTGTTTGCCCGCCCCTATAGTGGCCCCAGGGGAACCGCAAAAAGTCAATAGAGGACAAACTGGAAGAGAAGGACACGACGAGCAAGGTGTTGTACCCGATGTAATGGCGACCCGGTGGGCCGACCTCCTGCATGAAGTGGAGCAGCAGGCCCGCATTGCCCGCGGGGACCTGGACTCGGTCTCCCTCCTCACCAACGATGGAGATGCAGAGTTCTGGAGAGAAGCTTCCCGAGAGCTGCGGGACAACCTGGCACAGACGATGGAGTGGGTGGTCCGCAGCTGGAGTGCCACTCAGGCGGTGGAGCTAATGTGGAGCCCACTGGGACGGGGTACTCGGTACCGGACTGGGGTATCGCGAGGGTTATCACGGCGGTCTTGGTCCAGACCGTGTCCCGAGCCCACAAGTAAAAGGGGATATTTACAAGGATTGTCGTGACGCAACGTACGGGTTGTGGTCAATGGGGGACCACCGCTGCTGCTGTCTCTGCCAGGAGGATGGATGGTGCTGCAGCCGGATGGATGAGCCCACTGTGGGTTGGGCTGCTCCTGACAGGGTGTAATATATATATATATACACACACATTATATATATATATATATATATATATATATATATATATATATATATATACATATACATATATATCACAGTTCAATATGCAGGGAATCACACACGGGAGACTTTAGCAGGGTTCACTGGGTTTTACTTGCAAGTTCTTCAGTACAGTACACAGTACAGTTATTTACACAGATAGCTCCGGCAGTCGCTTAACCCTCTGCAGCCAGGTTTTCCTTCCGAGACCCTTCTCTCTCTCTGATACCTTTCAGGCTTTCCTCTACACTTCTCTTCCCCAGTGTGCTGTATGGTGGCAACTCGGTCCCCTGTGTGGCTTCCCCTTCTGTGTGGGTGGCAAGCCCAGGTCCTATGTGTCGCTGTACCTCCTGCACAGTGTTGGGAGCTCTGACCTGGAATCAGAGTTCCCCGTCGGTGTGTCTGTGATTTGGCATATAGCGTCAGTCACCTCAGAGCCGACTCTCTGGTCCCAGCCTAGCCTTCCAGTGTCCCGATGTTGCAAGGGAGCACCAGGCCCTTTCCTACCTGTGTGACTCCGATGTACGTCAGGGGATCCCTCTCAGCAGTTGTCCTCTGTTACCGCTGCCGGTTTCTTCGGACCCAGCTGCACTGGTCCGGTCTTCCACCTTTCCTTGGGTCCCAGGCTATGGAGCAGGCTTTCTCTCTAGGGGACTGTGCCTCGCAGGATTCTGCGCCTCCAGGGAGCCCGACACCTTCAGGGAAGTCTCTCTCTGTTCTGGTCTTTGCTGCTTGGCACCCACTGGCCTACTCTGTCTTTTCTATTCACTGTGGCCTACTGGCTAACTACTTCCTGGTTTTCCCTTTTGTACCCGGTCCGTCACCTGACCTACGTCCCACCCACTGTGACTGGCCCTACCACCCCTTGCCCGCCTACAGTCCCGGACCTCTTAATAAGATCCCACCCAGGCGACTTCTGAACTGTAAGGTTTCTAAAGTCATTTTTAAAGCTTACAGGGGGCTAGAGACATGGGGGACCCCTTCCCCGAATGCAGCAGACATGCTGCATTCAGTTTGCATAGCATCAGGGGGGCGACAGGTCCTCTTTAAGCATGATGTCAACTGAACCTTAGATGTAGTAGTAGTAGTAATAGTATTGTAGTAGTAGTGGTAGTACTGGGCGTACCCAGTGAGGGGCAGGTTAGCAGCTGTTCCACCCCCCCTACAAGCAAGCCTCCACTAGAAGCAAAAAAAAGTAATAATTACTCACCTTCTGTTGCTCGCTCCATGCTCCCAGCTCCTCTGTCTCTTACTGTGTCTGTGTCGGCATCTGATCACATGATTGGCACAGCACAGTGCTGTCATTACTATGCGCCCTGGTCACATGATTGGATTCGGAACAAACACAGGAAGAGACCGAGGAGCTGGGAGCACGGAGCGAGCGACGAAGGGTAAGTAACAGCGGTTGTTATTTTAATGTGTGCGCCCCAGAAGGGGGACATATAGTGTCCAGCACAGGGGGCCAAATAGCGTGACAGGGCGGTCAATTTACAACCTGAATGACCATGGCTTGTCCCCACTTCCACAGTGATCCTGGGTGTGCCCATGGGTAGTACTAGTAGTATTAGTGGTACCATAGTAGTAGTAGTCACATTTACATACGGTAATTAATCTGCTATTTTACCTTGGCCTACAAACCATTTTTCTCTTCATTCCTCTCTAAGAAGTAAAAAAACACAAAAAAAGTCAGAGGGTAGATTTATTTTTTGGCTAAAAATGCAATAATATTAACAATTAATCCATTTCATTGTGCTTTCAGTGACAGAAACAGGTTATTGCTAGCTCTTGCAATTTTTGCTTCTTGAAGACGTCTATCAAGTTCAATTAATTACAGATCTGTAATACGGTGCATCTGTATGTAAATGGTTTTATTTCAGCCATGGTCTCTTAAGGTACCGTCACACAGGGAGATATTGCCGGCGATCGCGGGAGCGCGCATCCCTGGCAACATCGCCGGGGAGATGTCAGACTGAGCAACTTACCGGCGATGTCGCCGGCTAGTTGCCGCGGCTATCGCTCGCTGGGTTGCCCAGCAACCCAGCGAGCGGTAACCCGCAATGTTGTAGATAGGCGGAATCGCCCGCAACATTGCAGGTTGCCGCGTTACACAGGGCGATCAGGCATGATCGCCTGACCAACATCGCCAGGTTTCCCAACATTGTTGGGAAACCTGGCGATGTTACTCAGGCGATTTTTCCCCTGATTATCGCCCTGTCACACGAGGCAACTCTCCGGCGATGTCGCCGCAACCTGGCCACACCCCTCAGTTGCCGGCAACATCGCCGGCGATATCTCCCTGTGTGACGGTACCTTTAAAGTACTGGGAGAAGCTCCACAGGAAACTGGATTGTCAGAAGGGCCTGTAACAGCACAATTGCACAGATGATACCCTTAGCTGTGGGACTTTACAGATAATGTCTTGCTGAAAAGTTTTGAACCTAACAAAAATTTTGGAGTTTGGCATTTCATTGTCTTTCATTCTCTTAACAAGGGCTGTGGTATCGTCTAAATTTCTCTGAGTCCAACTCCCTCATACATGGCTCATGTTTAAGTGATACATTTATTGCTGTACAATGTTAACATCAGGCTTTTAATCATTATTATGATATAACTAGATGTGGGCCCGATGCTATCGCATTGGGAGGGAGCTGACTCCCAATGCGATAGCTCTGCGGAACTGGGGGCGGTAGCTGTTTCCCCCTGTGTGGTCTCACCCCTGTCTGCTGTCCTCCACCCTCCCGTGCTCTATCCCAATGTATGTAAATAAATGTATTTTTAGTTAAAAACCTGTTTCTGTGTTTTTTTTTAATCATGTGTTTACTTTTCTGGTAAAAAGTGTGTAGGGCTTTGCTGTATTTTCTCTTGCCAGCGCAGGTAAACCAAGTACCTACTGGCTGCTAACCCCCGCTACCTGATGTTACCTTTGCCAGCAATGAAAAATACAGGGGAGACCTATTTATTATTATTTAAATATTTATTATTTAAATAGATAACTAGAAAAACAAATTGGCATTGGCTTCGCCGTATTTTCTACTGCCAGCCCAGGTAACCCAGGCAACTGGGGGTGGAATTCTCAGCGTGGTAAGGTCATAGCGTTCTGGGCCCCCCTACACTGAAAATTGCAGCCAGCAGTTGCCCCAGAATTGGCAACTTCATGAGAGACGCCATAACTAGCGCTTACCCCGCTCTTCCAGCTACCATGTAGCAGTGGCAGACTGGGTAATAAAGAGGATGATGTCAGCTTTTTTTGTCAGTTGACGTCAAAATCTATTACTAATGACAGCCATCAATTTGACAGCCGGCCATTAGCAATACTTTCTGTAAAGAAAAAAAAACACACACAGAAATCCTTTATTACATAAAAAATAGACAGAGACTCCTTGTTATCCCCTTTATTAGCCTCCCACCAAGTTCCACTCTTACATAATCCTGTAATTACTGTAATCCTGCGGTGGAGCAGCCAGCTAACTCCAGCAGCCAATCACAGACGCCCATTCTATGTGACAGTGTCTGTGATTCTATCAGGGACCAAGTGTCTTTCGGTCCGCGCCGCTGCTCCAATGAGTATCAAAAAACACTGGAGTGCTTTGAAACAAGATATCTTCAGTTTTATTTTCCAACGCGTTTCGGAGCTAACACCCAGCTCCTTCATCAGGGAATGACCTGAGGAAGGAGCTGGGTGTTAGCTCCGAAACGCGTTGGAAAATAAAACTGAAGATATCTTGTTTCAAAGCACTCCAGTGTTTTTTGATACTCATTGGAGCAGCGGAGCGGACCGAAAGACACTTGGTCCCTGATAGAGTTTCACCCCCACGTTGTGGAAGTGTGGTCCTGGCTGCGGCTGCTGTGTTTGAGCGATCAAGCTAGTTGTGGGCTTCACAACTAAATCAGGTGAGCAGTTTTCATACTGTATGGGATTTGATTCCTATTGAGGATAAGACCCTATGCGCATTCTCATTTTATAGTGTCTGTGATTGGCTGTTGGGTCCATCACATATTTAGTAGTGTAAAAATAAATAAATAATTTTAAAAAATGATGTAACACTCCACAGTAGTAGTGCATCTCGATGAATTCGAATACCATCAAAAAGTTAATTTATTTCAGTAATTCAATACATAAAGTGAAACAAATATATTATACAGAGCCATTACAAACAGAGTGATCTTTTATAAGTGTTTATTTGATAATGTTCATGATTATAGTTTACAGTCAACGAAAACCCAAAGGTCATTAGCTCAGAAAATTAAACTAAGGAGGACTAAGGGTTAAAAACCACTCTACCGCATTCGGAAGACAACAAAGGGTGAATATAATATTAGTCAACATGTTTCAGGGCTCCCAGAAACGCCCTGAAACATTGCAATATGACATTGATTTTTGATAATATTCTAATTTATTGAGATGCACTAGTATTTTTTGATTCTCAGCATAGATAAAGCGGACAGCTATGGATTGCCTGCCCAGCTGCATGGCTTTACCTTGGCTGACAATCAAAATACAGGGTAGCCCTTTTTTTTTTTTTTTTTTTTTTTTTAAATATTTAAATAAATAATTTTAAAAAATATGCATCGGCTCCCGCTATATTGTGATCGCCAGCTAAAGTAAATCCAGGCAGCTAGGGGCTGGGATTCTCAGCACGGTAAGGCCCAAACATTCTTGGTCTCCCACACTGAAAACCGCAGCCCACAGCTGCCCCTGAAAATGATGCATTCATTGTAGTGCCATTTCCAGGTGCTTTACTTGGCTTATCCAGTGGCCCTGAAATTCATGATGTCAGCCCAAATTAGGCCCAGCCACCATGAATTTTTAGTAAACAGTAAAAAAAAATTTTTTATTAGGAATAAAACACAAAACACATTTAGGGACTCCATCTTTGATTACACGAAAAAAAAAACCTGCCTCCGACATAATCCACAGGCAGAGCATGTTCAGGTCTGCTTCATTGGTCTGAACAGACATGCGTCTGTCCAGAGCGACAACCACGATCAGTCTTAGAAAGGTCAATCAAGTTCACCCTGAATTGTGAACTCGTGTCCCCGACTCTGACGTCACCACGAACTCTGCCGTAAACTGAGCGGTTTCTGCAGTGATTGCGTGACGTCGGAGTCGGGCATGGCTCAAGCGGTGAACTCAATTCACCTTTCTCACTGTACCACAATCACTGTTGAGAACTGCTTAGTAAGGCCCAAGCATTCTGGCCCCACACGCTGTAATCTGCAGCTATGTAGCGACCCCTAAAATGGCGCATTCATCATAGCACCATTTCCAGGTGCTTTACCCAGCTCTTACAGCAGCCCTGGTGGCAGGTGTTACGCTGGGTAATAATGGGGTTAATACCAGCTTGGTATTGTCAGCTGTTACTAAGCATGAAATTCATGATGTCACGCCAAATTAGACTCAGCCCATCCTGAATTTCTAGTAAACATTAAAAAAATAGAAAAAATTTTTTTATTTGAATAAAATGTAAAACACATTTAGGGACTCCATCATTATTAGAAAAACAAAAACTCCCTCCAACATAATTCAGGTCTTCTTAGCTTCACCTCTGCTACATCTTTGCCAGGAGAAAAACATGTTGCTAGCAAAGAGAGCAGACACAGAATGACAGCGGAGTGCCCTATGTGGAGTAAGCTAAAAGCAGCCCATACATTCTACCATACTAGAACATTTGGGCTGATTAGACATTACTCCAACAGCCAATCACAGACGCTTATTCTGTGTGACAGTATTGTAATTGGCTGTTGGAGCCAGTGAAGTGAATATCCCGGTGTCACACACTTAGATTGCGCTGACATTGCTGGATGCTGCTGTGTGTGTTGTTTTTCTTTAAAGCTGCATGAGGTATAGATGTGAAGGTCTTGCCTTGCCTCCTGTGTTGTGCTCCAGAGTTGCACTCACTATATGTTCAGCTGCTGGTTGGGGATTGATGTGTACTCACCTGGAATCCCCTCCCCCTGGCTATAAATAGCCTTCCCTCTCCTCTGTCAGACAATTTTAATAGAGTTAGTTTACCCTTGGTCATTGAGCTGAGAAGACTCCTTGCTGCTGTGCTGAAGTCTCTCCTGGAGTTCTGTTGCCTTGGGAGTATCTGTGATCCCCGTCCTGTGGGTGGAGGTAGGGGCCCTCAGCCTAGGGCTAATCAGGAGATTAGGGTGAAAGGGTGGTGGCTCGGATGTTCTCACCATTAAAGGTACCTCCGAGATCAGGGTGAGCCAGGGACCCCAGCATCAGGGTTAGATTAGGCTCCACTGACCCCCTTTGCCCATCACACCATCTAGTTACCTGATTCCCTCACCTCCTAAACGTGACATTATTAACGCTTTACCATTTTTGTCTCTGAGCCAATATGCCTCAGACATCCTCTACAGATGTTTTCTCACAACTGATGCAAACCATCTCAGCTGATGTCACTGGTCTGCGAATGCAGGTGGTGCAGCAGCTGCAGCAGGTTGTGGGGTTTCTGGACTCGGCTCAATACCAGAACCCAAGATATCCCTACGGGTACCTTTACACGCCGCTACAACAAGGTGGAAACAACCGGGTTGAAGAGACAAATGTATCTTGCACCGCCAAATCAACCCGAGGTAGCGGCGTGTAAAGGCGGTTGTTTCCACCCGTCACTTGCGGCACCTGTTTCAGAGCCAAGCTCTAAAACAGGTTGATTTCAACTCGGTGGTAACGGCGTGTAAAACCGGTAGGGTAAGGTTTATTCGTCACCTAGATAACTCCCGGGGCGTGACACATCCTCCGGGAAACTGCACCTCTTCAGCGATCATTGGTGGAAGCTCCTGCGTTGTGATTGGTTGTCACTGCATAGGGCGGCATATTTAAGGAGCTGACCAGTCACACTACACAATTGCTCGAGCGTCATGTATTAGTCAGCCTCCTGCGCTGGCTGTCCAATCATGATGCTATTGCTTTGTCCTATCAGCGTACGAAATTCTCGTAATCCACAATTCTGGCACGCCTATGTGTTGTCCCTGCTGCACCAGGTCCTCCCATATTACCTTGTTGTAGTGGCGTGTAAATGAGGTAAGGTGCTCTACAGAAGGTAACTTTAGGCACCCGGCGGTGCATCCAGAGATAGATTCAACCTTCTGTAGAGCACCTTGTAGCGGCGTGTAAAGGCGGTGCGGGTACCGTTTGTAACCGTTGGTGCGTGCTCGTGCACGTGAAGCACCCGGTTGTTTCCACCATGCTGTAGCGGCATGTAAAGGTACCCTACCAGATAGATTTTCTGGGGGTAGAGGTAAATTTTTGGTGTTGAAAAGGCCTGTAAACTTCATTTCAGGCTTCAGCCCTGTTCATCTGGCAGCGAAGAACAGCAGGTGGGGATTATAATCTCCCTTTTTAAGGGAGATCACCAGACCTGGACCTTCTCCCGACCGACCGACTCACCATCACTGCGGTCAGTGGACGGGTTTTTTTCTGCTCTGGTTCAGGTGAGTCAAACCTCCGTAAACTCAAACAGGGGTCACGAGCAGTGGAGGATTAACTGCTCGGACTTGAGGTGGGCGACTGACACCCTGTGGAATGACCCTGCCCTCAGGAGTCAGTTCTGTATGAGTTTGTCAGCTAGACTGCAAGACACCCTGGTTCAGTACGCCGCACCTGAGTTATTGGAGGTTGTGATGTCCTTAGCCATCAGGGTAGACAGATATCTGAGGGAAAGACCGAGACCAACTTTGTCCCCTGTGGCTATTCCTGTTGAGGAGACTCCACGCGATGAACCTATGCAGTTGGGGGCAGTGGGCCCTCGTATTAAACCCCCTGTAGTTACAGTTCATCAAGTGGGCAGAGCTTGTTTTTATTTAAACAAACTGATCATTTTATGAAGGTTTGTCCACATCGCTCCGGGACGAATACGCAGTCTCAAACGCAGCCTACCTCAGGTCGTTGGGAAGGAGATGACCAGAGGGTTTACATCTCCTTTTTTTCTAAGTCTCCGTTCACACTGTCTGCCAAAGTGCTGGTAGATGGAAAGACTGAGACTATACCGGTGCTAGTTGATAGCGAAGCAGGAGTCGTTCTTATGGATTCTAACTTTGTGCAGACTCATGGCTTTGTCTGTAGCACTGTAGCGAGACCAATTCCCGTCTCTGCCATTGACTCAGTTCTGCTCAGCCAGAAGGTATTATCCCAAGTTGTACATAATGTGAACTTGACCATAGGAACTCATCACCAGGAGTTCCTCTCTAGTTACATCTTGCAGAATTTACCAACCCCCATTGTCTTGGGTCTCCCTTGGCTGAGAAAACACAACCCGGTAATTGACTGGCGGACCCGGGAGGTGGTTCGCTGTGGTACTGCCTGTGAGAGTACTTGCCAGGGATACTTCAATCTCTGCCATGCTGATGACATCTGCACCAACTTCTTCTCTCAAGGAGGTTAGGAGTTTACCTGGGGGTGGGAGTGGAGTGCACACCACGCTCCAGAAGAGGGGCAGGAGAAGGGTGGTTGTTTCTAATGTGCATCCCAAGGGAAGGAGTCCTGGGGTCCAGAGAGACGCGCCTGGTACTTGCCTACCTAAGAATGTACCCTCTGGCTGTGCCCGTATGTGTGGAAATAAATGTACGGGTCCAGACCCGAGTGTGAATGAGTATGTGTGGGTGTTGTCCAAGCATGTCAGATTAGGTGGAGGCATGCTTCTGGGGCTCCTAGTTCTGGGGTTGTCGGACCATTTCGGAAATCGGCCATTTGCAATCCTGGGCTGTACCGACTTGACCTACCCCCAGTTTTAGCAACCCATTACATCTTTCATATCTCGTCAATCAGGGGATCTGGACTTTCTTCGGATATGTCTATTGTTGAGTCCGGAGGCGTCTCTTAAAAGAGAGGGTACTGTCATGCTCTTAGATTGCGCTGATATTGCTGGATGCTGCTGTGTGTGTTGTTTTTCTTTAAAAGCTGCATGAGGTATAGATGTGAAGGTCTTGACTTGCCTCCTGTGTTGTGCTCCAGAGTTGCACTCACTATAATGTTCAGCTGCTGGTTGAGGGGTTGATGTGTGACTCACCTGGAATCCCCTCCCCCTGGCTTTAAATAGCCTTCCCTCTCCTCTGTCAGACAACTTTAATAGAGTTAGTTTACCCTTGGTCATTGAGCTGAGAAGACTCCTTGCTGCTGTGCTGAAGTCTCTCCTGGAGTTCTGTTGCCTTGGGAGTATCTGTGATCCCCGTCCCATGGGTGGAGGTAGGGGCCCTCAGCCTAGGGCTAATCAGGAGCTTAGGGTAAAAGGGTGGCGGCTCAGACCCTCACCCTCAGAGGTACCTCCAAGATCAGGATGAGCCAGGAACCCCAGCATCAGGGTCAGATTAGGCTCCACTGACCCCCTTTGCCCACCGTACCATTTAGTTACCCGATTCCCTCACCCCATAAGCGTGACACCCGGAAGATAATGAACGGTCTGGAAGTAGATGCGGCGGGACAGGGGGATGCAGGAAGTGGGACTAGGTAAGTATAATGATAATGTTTATTAATTATGTGCTTTCTTTAACAGCTGGGCCCCCACCCCATCGCATAACTGTAAAGTCGAAGTTCGCGGTTCGAACTTAAGTTGGAGTCACATTCGCCCATCACTAAACAGGACAAGATTGTACTGATGTGTGTGAGGGGATTCAGCCATCTTGCAGGGATAAGAAGCTGACAAGTGACACTGCTGTTCTGTGTGAGGAGAGACTCATTTCTAAAGCTACAGGACAAACTGCTGGTAGGAGCTTTCCCCCTCCTCCAGGTTTCCCACTTAAAAGAAGAATTTTGCCAGCTGTTCCCATCCTCTCAAAATAACTGGACCTTGAAGCGCCCGTCTAGAGCTCTGGGAGAACAAAGATCTGCAAAGAAGACTGAGTAGCAATGCTGGGACTTGTAGTTCTACTGCTGGAGAAGTGTACTGCAGTTATCTATAAAGGACCATTACTGAGACCTTTAGTTCTACTGGTAGAGATGTGTACTGAAGCGGTCTATAAGAGTGTGTGCCTGGGACTTGTAGTTCTACTGTTTGGGAAGCATACTGAAGCTATACAGATCAGAACAGTGAGCAGTTACTGCTGGGACTTGTAGTTCTACTGTTTGAGAAGCATAAAGAATCCAAATGCAAGGCAGGACTACAGTGACTTGTGATTTCCGTAACTATCAGTTGTTGTTTTCGTTATATTAAGTATACCAATGGTTACGGCAAGTGTACGAACATCCACAGCAACCGGGCCACAGTCTGAGACTATCATTTGTATAGCTGCAGCCATTTTTAGATTTATGGTGATTAGAGAGGAGTGTAACTGCTGTGTGTTAAAGTGGAAGCATTACACTCAACATTCAGGTGTTTTTTCAACACACATCTTGTACCTCTATGCAATTTTGCATAGCATTTTTTGTTTGCTTTTCTTTGGTATTACCCTTCCAATTGGCCCCTTTTGTCCTCCTGTAAATGAACCTGTTAATTAGTTCAACCTCATCTTTTGTTCGGTGTACAGAGTGTGGACAGGGGTATCCCCAAGTTGACCCCTGGCAGAAGAGGGAGACTCCTCTGCATTCCCCTAAAGCTCCTAGCAAGATTCGGGTGGAGGCACTGCACCATATCAAGGTAAGATCAACCAAACACCCTGCCCACGGAAGTGGATTAAAGGGATGTTACATTTAAAAATATCGAAAACACTTCTAATTGTACTGCAGTAACCATAGATACATCTGACTATAAGATCTAAAAA
>JARQOC010000002.1:658799743-658828812 GCA_033576535.1 Allobates femoralis | reverse complement strand
TGGCTGAGGTGCAGTACCTCTTTGGTGACTGGACCCTCAGGGACTCCCCAAAAGCATACACGTTCAATATGCAAAATTACTAACAATTTTTTTTGGCTTTACCGCACCGATGGCAATGTGCGGCCTCTAATATCGCAACTTGTGGCACGGCTCGGCATCGGCAACCACAGTGTCTGCAGCAATAGCTGAGGAAACTGAGTATACAGTCCCTACCCCGACACAGCTTCAAGAGTCAACTGAATGTGGACCATAACCTTCACCTGTATTAGAAGAGTCCGGTTCTCCAGGCCCCTTGTTCCCACACACCAAGTGGGCAAAAAAAAAAAAATGTTGTTATGCAGGAGGAGAGGGAGGCTCTCACGTAAGCCATGTCATTGATCCAGCAATCAGCAAAAGAGGACCACAAGTTTGACAGCTTTGCTACCTCCTTTGCGGCTGGCTTCTGCAAACTCACCCCTCAGCAGCAACTATGTTGCATGTCATTTGTATCCATGCAACCGACTTATTACAGCCAAAACTCCGACCAGAATCCATCAATGCCACAAATCGTGGATGGTTTGGAGAATTTGTGGCACCCCAAACCACAAACACAAAATAAAATGCCAGCTGCATATATGTCAAGTCCATGAGTACTGACTGCTACTGCAGCTGGACAAAATGCAACAGCAGCACTACAGACTGTGCAGTATATTCAGGACAATTACAGTTATATAAATTATTTGTGGTGCCCCTGCGGACTGGTGTCCACAACAGAATACAGCAGTTGGGATTGGTAAGCCGGAGAGCAGGCCCGAGAGGAACACAGAAAGGTAATGTCGCAGATGAACCATCCCAGCTGCTGAGAGAACCTGGAGCTGCTGTGAACGAACTGTAAACTGGACTGCTGAAGTTAGGAGTAAAGACCCAGTAAAGCTTAGCACTGCGTGGATTGTGATTGTGTGCCGGCGGAGAGGTAACTGAGAATGTAAATGTACTAAGGAACGGTGCCTGAGGGTGCAGGGAACTTAACTACTTACACTTTCGGATGCCCTGGGGACCGGCCCTATCCATAGAGGGCTCATCATCTTGCGGCATCCACCATCATCCCCAGCAGTCCCAATTGCAACGGTGGCCCCACATAGCCACACCTACAGGTAAAACTACTATTTTTTATTATTTTCCCCTTTTATTGACCGACCTGGACCACCGAACCGGGACACGTCACCGTGACCACGCAGCTAGCCCAGACGACGTTGAGAGGGCCCGATTCGAGTGCTCCACGGTCCCAGCGGGCAGATCAAGTTGGCGTCATGAACAGGATAACTGGCCCGGTAAAACCGGGCCTCGTGTGCCTAAAACTGTGTTTTGAACTGTGCTTTTTCGGAGTCCAGAGTAATGGCGGCCCTAAAGGACTAGGAACATGTGCTCACAATAAAAGGGACCTCGGCACACTCAGGAGAAAGAGATACAAATGAATATACAAGAAAAAAAATTCTTGAAACAATGTCTTTTGCTTTACTGTGTGTCTTTTTTATTTTTATTTTTCAACAGTCCATGTCAAGATTCAGTGCGTTGACGTTAACGTTTCGACTATACATTGCCTTCATCACGAACGCTTATAATCTGTACAACAAAAACATACATGTTATACAATAGGAGCATGTGCTGGCAGAGGGGCATGCCAGGGCCTCTCTCATGGGCCCAGGCCAACAAAGAGCGCAAAGTGAAATCCACACCCCTTCCATTTTACAACAGTCGGGAGGGTGGCTCAAAGAACTGTAACCCCACCTGGGTGAATGGCATCCGACGAACAGTATTGTACGACGACTCCCATGAAGGGAGGGTGACAAAGGAGAGAGCCCATGTGGAGATAAGAAGGGGATAATGGCAGAAGGCGGAAGGGACCCCCCTTGGGAATGGGAGGGAGGTCCAACACTGGAGTTGGATCTCACTTTCCTGAATGAAGATGCTCCTGGTCCCTGGGAAGGAGATTGGGATTGGCCCCGGCAGGCAGGATTCGGGGCATTCGAGTCCACAGGGTCAACGATCGGTTAGTAGGGGATTGCAACCGTGCTCAGGCCAGTGGCACACGATGGACTGCGGTAGGAGAAATTAAGGAGGTGACGCCTTATAGTAGCCCATATCGAATTCTGAAGTCCCCGAGGCCCGTCGATCTAGGGACAGCCCTGTGCTGGGAACAAGGGGGTCACGCAATATCCCTGTATGCTGGGTAGCCCCTATGCTTCAACAGCCACCCCGGCCTGAGGCCGGAGAATGAGAGAACATCTGGCAGTTGCTTTTGCATGTAGTGCGTACCCCTAACTATCTTATGACTCCAGAAATTGCGGAGATAAAGTGGCCAACTTGCAAGAGCCGAGGCAACTGCACTTGCCAGATGGGGCAGGAGGAATAGGGAAGATGATCCCGCTCGGTTAGAGCACCACCCCGGAGCTTTTTGGAGTAAAGTATCCAAACAGTAAGCCCAGACAAGCTGTAAACTGAGTGTGAACAACATTTTCCCTTGTTTTCCCCAGTTTTTCCCGTTATTCATGATCATTATGATCATGGACAGTGAGTGATCAGAATTTTGTAAATAGTTTGTGCATCTTGTGTGCACCCCGTTGGTTTTATAGTAGGATTTATTGTAAGATAATGTGTATTTGAATTGTACATGTGAAGTGTATGAACATTATGCATCAAGGAACATTTAGCACTTGTGACCCGCATCGCTTAAAAACCCACTGGCGTGGCCGAAGAATTGGTCAGTGTCATGTCCCTGTAATCGTGCCCAGGGCATGCAACAGGTTTTTCTTGTGGTGGGTTCCTGAAGAGTAACACCGAGCCAAGGTCAGTGAGAGAGATCTGCTTTGAACTGTGAACTGCTACTTTTTGCACTTTTTCTATTTTTTTTTTATTCCCCGTCCCTATAACTTTGGTAAGGAATGTTTTTGTTATGTAAGGTTAAAGTCATGCACCTCCCATTACGGGAAGAAAACAAATGTACATTGTTAATGTTAATGTTTATTGCATAAAAAAATGCGGGCTGATGTGTAACACCGTACCGGTGCTTAGCACGCAGACGTGCTAATATTTGCCCTGGGAGAGTGTGGCGCCCCTGCAGATTGGTGGCCACAACATAACACAGCAGCTGGGATTGGTAAGTCGCTCACTACACAACAACACCCAAACACACACCTCCAATCCTAAGACAAAGTTACTTCATGTCAGGCAACGGATAGCGGGAGGAGCTAAGTGGAGGGTGGTAATGTAGGACAGGACCCGGTAAGGGGTGGAGGAACTGGATTAAAACCCAGGAACACTAAGTTAGGAGGGTTCAGAGGGAGAAGTGAGGACCACACACGTAAGTCAGAGAGTAGGAGAGGAGAACAGAAAGCCTAAGCAGAGACACAGACACCCGTTAGCTAATTAGTGGCAGAGACCAGACTGAACACCAGGGCCCGGCGGCCTATACCACGATGCCTAGCCCGGGATCTGAGCTGAGACCGAGGGAAACTGAAGGAGTCAGATGAACCCGACTGACCGGGGACACTGGTGACCAGAATGCCGGCTCTGTAGATGTGGCCGGGAAGCTTTCTGCCCTAACCACTAAATACCGGAAGGGTGCGGAGTCTATGACCTGAGACCCAACCTCCAATGTGGTGAAGAAGGAAAAAGAGGGGTAGATCACTAAAAGCCTGTGACAGCCGGACCGTAACTCGCATGCAGAATGGAGGGAGAGCAGGCCCGAGAGGAACACAGAAAGGGAGTGTTGCAGAAGAACCATCCCAGCTGCTAAGAGAGCCGGAGCCGCTGTGAACGAACTGTAAACTGTACTGCTGTAGTTAAGAGTAAAGACCGGTAAAGCCCAGCACTGCGTGGACTCTGATTGTGTGCCTGCGGAGAGGTAACTGAGACTATAAATGTACTGAGGAACGGTGCCTGAGGGTGCAGGGAACTTACACTACACTTTCGGATGACCTGGGGACCTGCCCTACCCGTAGAGGGCTCATCATCTTGCTGCATCCACCATCATTCCCAGCGGTCCCGATTTCAGCGCAGAGGTGGCCCCACATAGCCACACACTACGGGTAGCGTCACAACTGTATTCTTTTATTAAAACCCTATTTTTTTGTTATTGTTTTCCCCTTTTATTGACCGCCCGGGATCATGGAGCCGGGTCATGTCACCGTGACCACCCAGCCAGCCCAGACGTCGTAGAGGGGGCCCGGTTCCGAGTACCCCACTGCCCCAGCGGGCGGATCATATTCCTATATGCAGGATTTGTGTAACATCTAGAAGTGAAACATTTTGTTGCACTAATGTTTGGTGCTTTGCACTAGTAACATTTAACTGTTGAGGTAAGGATGTCCAAGTCCACTCCTCAGTTGCTGCCAACAGTACATGTTTCCGGCTCTGATTAGTATTGCTGAAGTGCTGCATGACTCACCTTCTCAGGTGAGGAGAAAAAGACCTTGGACAGTACTAATGAAAGCTGAAGGCATACCCTCTTTGCGGCCCTTGATGAGTGGACCTGGACATCTACATCAGTTTAGAATAAGTGTTTATCCAAAAACTGTTTTTGGTTATGCGCATTTATGACCCAACAAATGTCAAAACTTTATACAGTTTAATAAAACTTCATTAAATGTATACAAATTATTTTTAAAACAAAATCAAGTAAAAATTAGTAAAACAAATTGATGTACAATTGTTTCAGCCCTTTTTTTCTTTATCCACCCTGGGTAACGTTCGCCAACACATTCACCTCAGCCAGGACATGTACTTCTATTTATTGGCTTCGAGATTTTCTTCCAGGGCTCTCTGCAGGTACAGCTGCAAAACACCCACACAGGAGTTTTGCCAGGGCACGCAACCTTCGGGACTCACGAAATAGTTAGGAAAGGTTTACCTCACAATAACACCCGTGTTGGATGGATGACTAGCTGATGTGTAAAGGGATGGATTAAGGACTGTCTGTTGTGTTTCATCCACAGGCTCTGTGCTATGTTCACAAACAAAATAGTGGCGAACACAGGCCTTAATCACAGTGTCAACTGTTTCCTCCTCCAACTGAATGGTTGTGTGCAAGATCCTCCACTGACTACTCATGATTCCGAAGGTGCACTCCTCATATCTACGTGCCCAGTTCAGCCGATAATTATATATGCTCTGTTGGTCAGTCAGCCCCTTCATTGGTATGGGCGCAGCAGGTTTGGCTCAGGGAAAAAGCCTCATCCGATACCATCACGAAGGGTGACTGGATCTGTGTAAGAGGTCGTGGGTCTGGGACCGTTCCGTGATTTCGAAAAACTTGCTTCGCAAGCTCTGATCTTCCCCATATCCCAGAATCCCCACAACTGCCTGGGGCACCTACATCAATGGAGACAAATTTGTAATGGGCATCAGCCACCGCCATAAGGACCATATAACAGTACTTATAATTATAGTAGACTGATCCTGCTCCTGGTGGCTTCTGCACCCTTTCATGTTTTCCATCCAGTGCACCCAAGCAGTTTGGAAAATTGGCTACAGTTTGAAAGCCTGCTGCAACCTGTAGCCAAGTCTCTTCGGATGGGGAAGGCATCACGATGGGCTGCAAGTTTTTCCAAAGCACGTCACATGTGCTTCTCACAATTCCAGAGATGGTGGCTCTACCAACCTGGAATTGAAAGTGCCGTGATGCGAAGCTCTCTCCCTATGGCCAAAAATCTACAAAAAATAAGGACATTATTTAGAAAACCATTTCTGACCACAATTAAGATTCTGAAAAACAAAAGTCATACACCAAAATAGACACTGAAAAATAATGTATTTATATTGATCTATCATCTATATTTTTGTTGATAATTCTAAGTGGTGTGTGTGAAGAAAACCGGGCACTGCTCATTACCTGTCCAATACAATTCCAACAGTGAAACATGGTGGTGGCAGCAGCATCTTGCTATACGGGTGTTTTTCAGCTGCAGGGACAGGAGATTGGTTGCAATTGAAGGAAACATGAATGTGTCCAAGTACAGAGAGATCCTGGATGAAAGCCTCTTCCAGAGTGCTCTGGACCTCAGACTTGGCTAAAGTTTCACCTTCCAAGAAGATAATGACCCTAAGCACACAGCTAAAATAACAAAGGAGTGGCTTCAGAACAACTCTATGACCATTCTTGACTGGCCGACCAGAGCCCTGACCTAAACCCAATTGAGCACCTCTAGAGAGACCTGAAAATAACTGTCCACCAATGTTCACCATCCAACCTGACGGAACTAAAGAGGATCTGCAAGAAAGAATGACAGAGGATCCCCAAATTCAGGGGTAAAAACTAGTTGCATCATTCCCAAGGAGACTCATGGCTGTACTAGCTCAGAAGTATGCTTCTACTCAATACTGAGCAAAGGGTCTGAATACTTATGACCATGTGATATTTAAGTTTTTTTTTAAAAAAAATTTGCACAAATATCTACATTTCTATTTTATTCAGTTAAGATGGGGTGCAGAGTGTACAATAATGAAAAAATAACTTTTTGGAATTTACCAAATAGCTGAAATGAAAAAATATTTAATACAGTTTTAGCAACACTTATCGCAAGGTGATGAGCAGCCGTTGTTCCACAGAGATCGCTTGCCTCATGCAGGTATCCCATAAATTGATGACTAGCACTCAACAGTGGATTCACGGTGCTGGTGCTCTGGGAACGGATCCTAGGATCCCAAATACAAGGATGATAGAATCACAACACACATTCGAGGTTTTCTTTGCTTCAAAGTGAGATAATTTTATTTAAATACAGTGAGTAGTTGAACAAAAATGACTTAGCAGAAGTTCGACGTTTCGGCAGCTAGTGGCCTTGATCACAAAGTCGCTAAAAGTAAATGTGGCGCCCTACGGCCAGGGCGGCCACAGGTGAACTGCACCCAGATATGGTAGAGACGGTTGACTAAAATACATCCACACAGATACACACACTGACCCTATGCCTAGGACTATAGGTTAGGCAAGGGTAGCAAGGGTTAAGAGTGGTGTGGGTGGAGCGTAGAGCAGCACTGACAAAGTGGGTGGAGGACCAGATATAAAAAACATGGGAACACCTATTGTAGAGTCGGTTTTTCCCAGGAGTAGAGGTTCTCTGGATGACGCTGAATCTTGGAGGCAGAATACCCAAGAATTAAAGCTCGCTCCATAGCCGGAGGCGAGGGAAAAGACAGTTGCAACAGAGACACCTGAAGCTGAGAGCCAGTGAAAAAGAGGGAGCCTGGTGATCCCACAGCCATACCTGGGACACAGGAGGGCTAGGCCACTACAGCCAGGGAGCTGGCTCTGTAGAAGTGACTGGGGATACTCAAAGACCCCAATTGATAAGCCCAGGGCAAGGGGTACTGGGATACCGGGCCTGGTTTGATGGAATAAACTGAGGAATCACGGGTGGCCGGGTTCCCGGTTCCATGCCCTGGCTGTCATTTGTTAGATGGTGGGGAGGGAAAATTTACAGGGGATAAAGAGTCCGTGATGTCACCTCCGGTTCCCGGTAATTTGGGGTAGCGGCGCTGCAGGCCGGCCGCTGAGGTGATGAAGGGTGCGGCTAAGTGTGGTCCAGCTCCCCACAGGTGGAGATTTTACCTCAGGGCAGCGGTGATGTAGGATGATGAGGGGGATGAGGGGAGTAGTAGTTGTTCTTACCCCTCCAGATGTTCCTTCTCAAGTCTTTCGGGGTCTAATCTGCTCTTCCCTGTCTTTCATTACCCTTGCAGAGCTCTCCCGCCAGTTCCCTGATCTCCCATGGTGGAGCACGGGTTTTCTTTACCAGTACGGACGGGAGAGGTAAATGTCAGGACCTCCCACCACCGGAATCCGGACGATGCTCCTGTGATCTTGGATCTATTTTGGTACTGAGGGGCGAGGCACCTTTGTGGCGCTAACGGCTACCCAGTGATTATGGGCCCGCAGCTCATCGGTTTGCAGCCAGAAATGAACTATTGACCTCCTCGGCTTTCCGTGTTGCCGGTGTTTCGCTGGATGTTACCAGCCAGCTCCAACCAGTTCAGGTCATCCCCTTCTGTCCTGGGCCCCCTCTTAGAGATGGAGATCCTCCCATCAGCAGCCTGTCAGGCACGTTCGCTCTGGCTGCCTTCCCAGCACTGTCTGAGGTAACTGTCACTCTACAACCTCTTTACTAACCTAGGCTCCACCCCATTTCTGGACCTACTGAATAATCAGTCCCTCTATACTAAGGTGGCCTAGTCCTGGTTGTGTGTGTGTAACTTGAGACTCCACAGGTTAAACCCTAAACTTACAACTTACAGAGATACCACATATATTTATCAGGTGTAATACCTCTCTGTGGCGCCTAGCCAGAGGGGCGCCACACAATCACGAGACACACCGGCGTGGGGCAGGGACTCTATGACATGCAGCCTACCTATCACCATGGTCTTGGAACACAGACATCAAACTAGGGCTAGTGACCCTGAGAGAGAAGGACCCATCACACCAAAGCCCACGACGGGCATACCAAACCCGTGAGTGAGGAGACAGAAAAAGGAAAGGGCCTGAAAGGACTTGAGGGAAGCAACGCAGAGAAGCTGCCAGAGCTGCATAAACCCAGTTACCCAAAGCAGTGTTAACTGAATTGTTGTAACTTGAAAGAACTGTGCCTGTGAAACTGTGACTTGTAAACTGCTCCTGAAAGAACTTTAAGTAAAGAACCCCGTACGCTCATGATTGCCTGAGACTGCTTCCTTTCAGCACCACAGCAGAGTCCCACCTGAGGAGTCGGAGACTGCTACTTCCATACACTGGCTGGAGCTGCAGCAGCAAAGTAAGTGACTGGTACAAAGCATAATCCTTCATCAGGCCCCTCCACTACTACTTCACCTGCCCTGGGAACACTCAGCCCTACCCCAGGAGGGCTTACCATACCACCCTGCCCTAAGCTACCGTTCCCAGCAGGAATACGGCAGTGGTGGTCCCCACTGACCACATACCTTGGATGGCGTCACGACAAATCCCCTGTAAATAACCCTTTCATTTTTGGAATGAGCCCAGGCTACGGGATTGGATCTCGAACTACCGTGACCCAGAGAGAAGCACTGGCCCGGCCCCGAGTACCCCACGGCCTGTCGGCGCCTCATAAAACAGAGAAATATAAATTAATATTTACAAGTTTACACTATATACAGTATTAACAACGGTTGTGGACACATGTCATTAAGTTAAACTGATCCTTGTAGTAAGCTTTGCAACCATAAACTCTCCAACCGGGAAAGAAAAGTATCAAAAAAGAGAGATAAAGAGGGTGAAAAGTGTTGAATAGATATGTGAGTGGGAATTGTTCCTGTTATTACCTGCTAGTGGAAAACACCCTCAAGGTTCAAGGTACTGTCATCCTTGAAGTATAGACCAACTGGTTGATAGGTATGGTGGTGTAACCTAAGATATTGTGGAATGTATGCCCATATGGCTATATCACTTGTGGTACAAACATAGAGACAGTAGGGTAAGAATAATTTACCTGAGAAGGGGTTAACAGTGTGTGAGATTGAAATTTCGGATCCTGTATGGTGCTAAAGGGTCCTGGTTATATAGGTATAAGATTAAGTGGTGCTCCAGATGGTCAGGAGTCACACCGGGGTATTACACCGATAAAAGTGCTATAATTTTCCCCAACTGTAGGTGAATGCAGAGGCAGGTGGGAGGGACCCAATCCCAGCACTCCCACACTGATTTAGGGGATGGAAGCACAGACCCTAGGAGGGAGGAGAGTCGTGAGGACAGAACAGGAAAGTTGCAGACTGCACCTGAGGAAAGATAAAGGGGGTCCTAAGGGGACCTTGAGAGAGGGTGCCTGACACGCGAGTCTTGGCCCGCGAGAGAAAGGGGGAACCCCAGTGCAGAGCGACCATACTCCGGGGAGCTTCCGCAGTCCACCACGAAAAGCCGGATCTGAGGGAATGACCAGAGTCCAGCTCTGAAGTCGTCAACCGGCTGCTGCGGTTTGTTTACCCGCCCACAGCACCCTGCCGTTACGGTCCACCCGTGATTCCATAGAGGTCGGGGTTGAAGTTGGAGAGGCAGAAGGGAAGGAGAGGAGCCCCAGGATTATCTTGAGGGAACAGGGAAAGGACTTATTTCAGGCAGGGAACACAGGACACGGGGAACGACACCACGGGTACCTCCATACCGCTTTGCATCCACTTACAGCCACCTGGAAGGTTACCTGTTATACATCTGTACTGAACTGTGAACGCTGTATCAGTAGATGCTTGTTTCCAGTAAAGTACCCAGGAGAGAGTGAACTTGTCTTTGTGCTATGAATTGAACCACTCTACTACTCAACGCTGCCCCGGAGATCCAGCTTTACCTGTAGAAAGCTATACCACCTAGCCGCAATACCAACACCCTCCAGAGGAATGTGGCGGTGCTGATGACCCCTCACCAGCTACTACAGGTGGCGTCACAAAATAACTTTTACCTCATCACCTTCAATTTACCTCCCATTAGTTGTCCCCCCCAGAGTCACGGTCTCAGGCATCGCCACCATGATCCCCCGGACCATGCGCCTGAAACAGAGTACCCGGCCCTGGGCGCGAAAATTACAATTAATCCTTTTTAGAACTAGATCATGCTGACTCAATGGAAAATATAATGAAAGTATGTCCTACCCCTGTATCCTTTTTTAACACACTTTGTCCTGTTTCCTCTGTATTGGTTTATATGATAAATGAAAAAAGGATATACTGTAGGTAAATATTCAGTTGGTTATGTGTTTTAGAAGAGAGGTAAAGTCCTAATCACCTTAGGAGCAGAATACATTATAAACACTATATAACTATGCATGAGAAGTTACTTATCTTAAATCTGCATGAGAAGTTACTGTATCTTAAATCTGATTTAAGCCAAGTAGTGTAACTTCTCATGCATATTGTGACAACCATTAGCTGCGAGCTGCTGGTAAGACAGCACCCCGAGAAACCCCGAGACCCTTTACCCCTATACAGGAATCTGAATTACAGCGGAGCCCAGGAAGTAGTTGTCCATGATGAGCAGTGGACCGGAGCAGGATGGTCGCCAGGAAGAGAATATTAAACGGGACCCGAAAGCGTAGTCATGAGTCAGAGTCAAAACCGGGTGGACAGCTAAGGTACAAATCGTCAGGCAGTAGAGTGGTCAATAATCTTGGCAAGGTCAGAGTCAAAACCATGAGGAAAGCTAAGTTACCAAATTGTCAGGCTGTAGAAGGGTCAAAAATCCAGGCAAAAGGTCAGAGTCAAAATACAAAACACTAACTAGATCACTGGGGGAGCCAAGACTATAATCTGGCGGCCTTCAGGATAGGCACAAGTATTTTGAAGGGCAGGGGTCCCTCCCATAGGCTGGAGCTCACAGCCTGATGACCTCATCTGGACCGCCCCTAGAACCAGGCCAGACGGTGATGCATGACTGGCACCAACCACCTCATTTCTGATAGAAGAACGAAGCCTACGCGTACCAGAGCCTCTGCAGGAACCTCTCTTCTGTTACCAACATCACCCACAGGAGAAACACAGCAATGCCCAGCGACAGATGCAGGTGTCAAAGGAGCAGGTCCATATGAGGACACAGCCTTCTATCACCGGCACCATTAGCCGAAGGAGTCCGGCGCCTCCCAGCGGCTGAGGCAGGAACACCAGTCACAGAGTCCAACGGCAACGTGACACATATTTATATAGTGTTTATAATAATTTTTTCCTATTTCCAGAACAACACCACCTTAACCTTAAAGGAACAGGCACAGTAGACTTAGATATAACACCAGGACTCCAGGAGTGTTTTTAAATACAACAGGATACAGGGGTAGGCCATACTTTCATTATATTTTCCATTGGGTCAGCATGATCATGTTCTAAAAAGGATTACGGTAATTGTAATCTTATACCTATATAGCCAGGACCCCTTACCACCATACAGGATCCGAAATTTCAATCTCACACACTTTAACCCCTTCTCAGGTAAATTTTTCTTACCCTACTGTCTCTATGTGCGCACCACAAGTGATACAGTCATATGGACATACATTCCACTATATCTTAGATTACACCACCATACCATCAACCAGTTGGTCTATACTTCAAGGTTGACAGTACCTTGAACCATGGGTGTTGTCCACTAGTAGGTAATAACAGGAACAATACTCACTCACATATCTATTCAACACCTTTCACCCTCTTTATCCTACTCTTTTCTTGATGACCTTTTATTTCCCGGTTGGAGAGCTTTTGGGTGCAAAGCGTACTACAAGGATCAGTTTAACCTATTGACATGTGCCCACAACCGTTGTATATAGTGCCAACTTGTAAATATTCATTTGTATTTCTCTTTTTACTTTTAGCAACTTCGTGATCAAGGTCACTAGCTGGCCGAAAAGTTGAACTTCTGCTAAGTCGTAAAATTATCTCACTTTGAAGCAAAGAAAACCTCGTACGTGTGCTGTGATTCTATTATCATGTAGGTATCCTGCAGGGTGATGTCAGTCGCTATAATATCCATGAGCCAATCGAAGTCCTCAATCCGTAGTCTTGATAACTTTTGGAATTTGTCAGGAAAGCTGTTGAAAAAACTTGGGGGTAAAAAAGAAAAAAAATTAAATATAATACATACTAGTATCTGAAAATAAAATCAATAAAAAAAGTAACCATTTAGAAGTACCAACATTGGATAATAGGAACTTAACTTCTTAAATCCTGGTAGAGGAGGTTGAAATTGCCTTTTTCCTCTCGTTCCTGGAGGATGGGATGTATCCACATCTGTCTCAGTTTGTTGCAGGCCTCAACAAAAAGTACTAAATTAGTGATTATGCAACTCATGTGAATACTTGCACAACATGCATGTTAATTTAGTATCATACATGGTACATACCTGTCTGCAACAAAGTACTTCGGCAATCGTTACCAGCCTCAACAGCCGTTTATTGCGCTTGCAGAGGCGCCTTGGTCCTTGAAGATGTGTATTGCTGCTGGAATAATGTCTAGTGTGTCCATACAATTAGTCATACAATCAACTTCTCTCAAGGCCACTTTACACACACCAACTTATCTGTCCAACTTCTGACCAACTTGCTGGTTGCAGTGAAATCATGGACACATTGCTCCATTGTACACAGTCACAAAATGGAGCAATGTGTCCATGATTTCACTGCAACCACCAAGTTGGTCAGAAGTTGGACAGATAAGTTGTGTGTGTGTAAAGTGGCCCTCAGTGAAAATGGAGGATAAAGAAGAAAGGAAATGACATGAAGGATACTATTTTTTTGGCCAAACTTTCTTCACTGTCTTTATAGTGCACAACGCCCAAAAATACGCATCCTCAAAAAAACACAGCATGTGAACACAGTGCGTTTTTTTCACCTGCTCAAAAGAACAAATCCTCAAAATTCAGGAAAAATGGAACATAAAAAAAAAGCGCAGCAAAAATGCAGCGTGTGAATGCAGCCTAAGATACTTCGTTTTTTGCTCACAAGAATATGCAGGGGAAAAAGACGCACCAAATACCTATTGTAGTAACTCAATCTAAGGGTCCTTTCACATCAGCGTTTTTCGCTGATCGCGGCACACTTGCGGCAAGCCCCATACATTGTCTATCGGGCTTGCGGTAAGTGTGCGGCAGGTGCAGCAAGTGCGGTTTCGGCACTTGCAGGAGGTGCGGCTGCGAAAAAACCGCAGTATACCGCGGTTTTTTGCGGCCGTACCTGCCGCAAGTGCTGATACCGCACTTGCCGCACCTGCCGCAAGCCCCATAGACATTGTATGGGGCTTGCCACAAATGAACCGCAAGTGCGGCCGTTATACGGTAATCGCGGCAGTTGCGTTTTTTTCACCGCAACTGCCGCGATCAGTGAAAAACGCTGATGTGAAAGGAGTCTTAGAATCAATATTTGTAGCAAAACTAAAGATCATATGACCCAATTTCTACCATTTAAACACTTGTGAATGAGGATTATGAAGGATTCAAAACCAGTTGAAAAAAATGCAACTTACACATGTCCAACAACAAAGCCCTTAGCTTTTTCTACACATGGGTAGTGATATGTTCTGCTGCAGGATTTCTCGTCACAGCCGGCAGATGCTCCTTTTTTCCGACAGTGATTACATCTCTGCAAAAAACAAAGAATTGTTAAGTATTATAATTATATGCGATTTCAGATCATTATATCCTGTATGATACACAGAGATATAGAAATGCAAAACAATCTTTTTAATTTTTACCAAGAATAACAAGATTCTATATTAACAATTTAACTCCATCCCAACATAGGATGTACTTTCAAGTCCTATGTTAGGTAAGGATGTATGGAGTAGGCTCAGGAGTAGTGATGGGGAACCCACCTAGTGTCCGTGTATGAACCCCAAACACAGGCTTCCCAGGGAAGCCCATGTTACTGTTGTGATTTCAGTCACCCAGATAAATCTTGTTGAAATTCTACAACGCAGCCAATCAGCAAGGTTTACCAAAGCAAAATGGGGATTAAAGCACTTAAATTATACTTACCAAATTTCCGCCCTGCTGCCACTACTTCCATGTTCCCTCGTTAAACCTCATGAATATTCACTTGTTCACCCGCCCACCTTTTGTGAAAGCATCTGTAATTGGCTGCAGTAAGACTGTGCCCCCACCCTATGCACTGCTGCCTGTGATTGGTTGCCTTACACACCGGTGGAAATTAAATAAATAATAAAAAACTGTGTGGAGTCCCTGGTATTTTGATACACACCGTACATAATGCAGACAGCTGCAGGCTGCAGCCCTCAGCAGTTTGCTTTATCTTGGCTGGGTATCAAAATACAGTGGACGACAGGCATTTTTTTTTTTTTAATTAAATAAATAATTTTAAAAAATGTGTGTGGAGTCTCCCCCAATGTTAAGCAGGCAGCTGGGTAGGCCAATAATTATTGTGTCCTCCCCAGCCTAAATATAGCAGCCAGCAACTGCCCCAGAATTGGTGCATCCATTAGATCAGTCAGTATGTTAGGCTGCCTTCACACTTGCAGATGTCTCCGCAGCGTTCTGCGGAGGCATCTGCAAGCCTCTGCATGCAGACCGCAGCCCCTATCTTTATAATGGGACGCACGGTGCCCTGCAAGCATCTGCAGACACCGTGCGTCCCATTATAAAGGTAGGGGCTGCGGTCTGCATGCAGAGGCTTGCAGATGCCTCCGCAGAATGCTGCGGAGGCATCTGCAAGTGTGAAGGCAGCCTTACTGAGTCCGCAATGCATGGTCACGATTTTAATGCGAGTTAAGGATGTAGCAGAGCTGGGATTTTCATGGTGCTTTGTGTCTATGGATTACTTCAGAACTGCAGGGGTATTTTGGGGTTTAATAAATTGTAGGAAGTCTTGTTTTTTTTAAACACAGGATTTATCTCTGTATATTTTGCTTATTTCTTTTTACTTATAGGGTTAGTAATGTGGCAGGGTCTCAGACAGTTCTCCAATTACTAATCCAGGGCTACTGGCAGCTATGATTTTTTGACAGATCACAGCTATCATTAACCTCTTATATTACCCGATTGCCACAGATTGACACCACACTAGGGCAATCAGGATGAGTCAGGTAAAGCACAAGAATTGGTGCATCTAATGGATGCACCAATTCTGGGGTGGCTGCCGGCTACTATTGTTAGCCTGGGTAGGGCCCAATTACCATGGGCCTCCACAAGCTGAAAATACCATTCCCTGCTGTCTGCTTTATCTTTGCTGGGTATCAAAATTGGGGAGGACCCCACGCTGTTTTTTTAAATTATTTACTTAAATAATTAAAAAAATGCTTGGGGTCCCCCGTATTTTCATACCCAGCCAAGTTAAAGTACTCGGCTGAGGGTTGCAGCCTGCAGCTGTCTGCTTTATCTGCGCTGTGTAGCAAAATACGGGGGACCCCCATGCCAGTGTTCCACTTATTTATTTGTTTTTACACTAGTGTGTTGAGCAACCAATCACAGATGCCTGGGACAGAGTGTGGGGGTGCAGTCTGACTGAAAGCAATCACAGATGCTGTCACAAAACGTGGGTGTAGGAAGCAGAGGAATATTAATGAGACTTAATGAGCGGACCTGGAAGTATTGACAGCAGCGCGGAAACTTAGTGAGTATAATTTAACTGCTTTAATCCTCATTTTGTTCTTTTTGAAGCCCCCTAGGCCTTACAATCCCCATTATAAAGCACTAAAGTTCAGAGCCTGTGACCTTCCAAGAATGGACTTTGTCAGTAGCAGTGAGGAGTCATACCGACTTTCGTTCTCTAGTGCAAGACTCAAAATTCAGCTGGGAACGGAGTCTAGCTGTGAAGCTTTGCAGCATTACACGTTGACCCATGCAGGCCTCACAGGGGAAGATGTAGCTTCCCATAATGGTTTGCTAGACTTTTGTGAAATGTAAGGAAAGCAATGTATCTGGAACATCCCCACATCCGTATGCTGAAAATAAAGCATTTCTGATGGATTGTGTCTTCTATCAGATAGATAGATAAACCGGCACCGGGCCACGGGGGTGTGTGTGTCGTCCGCGCCGCCGCAGACTAGCACTGCACAGTGTGCTGAGCTCTGCAGCGCCTCTGAGCGGTGGATGCGGCCGCCTCCGGGGTGATGTCACCACCCCCCCGCTGCAGCATTACGTTGTCTCGGCTGTATGCATAGATGTATGGGAGAAGCTCTCCGCCCATCACAGTGCAGAAGCCGAGTCAATCACGGTGCAGCAGCCAGGCCCTGATTGGCTACTGGCTGCTGCACCGTGATTAGATCGGCTTCTGCACTGTGATGGCCCTTGAGCTTCTCCCACACATCTATGCATACAGCCGAGACAACGTAATGCTGCAGGTGCAGAGGGAGTCGGTGACTGCCGATATGTGTGTGTGTGCTGGAGATGGTGGGGGCTGGAAGAGGATAATAGGGGCTTTAAGAGCATGGTGGGGACTAGAAGAGGAGGATGGTGGGGGCTGGAAGAGCATGGTGGGGACTAGAAGAGGAGGATGGTGGGGGATGGAAGAGGATAATAGGGGCTTTAAGAGCATGGTGGGGACTAGAAGATGAGGATGGTGGGGGCTGGAAGAGCATGGTGGGGACTAGAAGAGGAGGATGGTGGGGCTGGAAGAGGATAATAGGGGCTGGAAGAGCATGGTGGGGACTAGAAGAGGAGAATGGTGGTGGGCTGGAAGAGGATAATAGGGGCTGGAAGAGCATGGTGGGGACTAGAAGAGGAAAATGGTGGGGGCTGGAAGAGGATAATAGGGGCTGGAAGAGCATGGTGGTGACTAGAAGAGGAGGATGGTGAGGGCTGGAAGAGCATGGTGGGGACTAGAAGAGGAGGATGGTGCGGGCTGGAAGAGGATAATAGGGTCTGGAAGAGCATGGTGGGGACTAGAAGAGGAGGATGGTGGGGGCTGGAAGAGGATAATAGGGGCTGGAAGAGCATGGTGGGGACTAGAAGAGGAGGATGGTGGGCGCTGGAAGAGCATGGTGGGGACTAGAAGAGGAGGATGGTGGGGGCTGGAAGAGGATAATAGGGGCTGGAAAAGCATGGTGGGGACTAGAAGAGGAGGATACTGGTGGCTGGAAGAAGAGGATACTGGGGGCTGGAAGAAGAGGATACTGGGGGCTGGAAGAAGAGGATACTGGGGGCTGGAAGAAGAGGATGGTGAAGGCTGGAAGAGGAGGATGGGGGTTGCAAGAGGAGGATGATGGGGCTGCAAGGGGATTATGATGGGGGATATGGTATTGGGGGCTGAAAGGGGATGATGGGGATATTGTGTGCTGCAAGGGGATGATGGGGGCTGCAAGAGAATTATGTGGATACCAAATTGGGGGCTGCAAGGGGATGGAAAAATAAAACTTCCCCTGAAAATAATACGTAACACATCTTTTGGGGGAAGCAGGGTGCTAAACTCCACCTCTTATCTATGCCCAGCCAGGCCGCGGACAAATGGTCTTGCATAAAGCCGGTTCCCAGGTGCAAAAAAGGTTGGGGACCACTGTTCTATCTGATATACATAGTTCATATCAAGTTATTATTCAGTAAAGTCTATTTTTGGACTTTGGTCTCTCACCTACGCAGGGGTGCACCGAGGCCCACTGCCGCCTGAGCCGCGGCACTGACTACGGGGGGGGGGGGGTGCTGTTGGACCCTGGGGCTGCCGCCCCTTCTATAATGACCGGCTCACCACTGCCGCCTGAGCCGCGGCAGTGATTGCCGGCCGCGGCCGTGATTCCCGGGGGGGGGGGGGTGCTAGTGATGCCTGGGGCCCCTGCCGCCCCTTCTGTGCCTCTCCACCGGCGGTCGCCGCTTACCTCCGGTGCGCGGGGTGAGCGGCCGGCGCCATGACAGGGGGAGGCTGCTTGCATTGAGGCGCCGCCCCCTTCTGCACAGCCGCTCCCCCTGCCGGCTGCCGCCTGAATGACAGGGCTCACACTGTCCAATGGACGGTGCGGCCCTGCACCTACGTCTCAAACATGTGGTCCTGGTCTGTCATCTCCAATGGCTACATGCAGTCTGCAGAGGCATATCACCCAGATAACGACACACACATCTAGCCAGGGCATTTTCATAGAGCGTGGTGGGGCATGGAAGTTGAGTATCTTACCCACGACTGCTGCTCCCCACCATCTTACACCAGGTACTGCAGAACATCCAGTATTCAAAAAAGTAGGAACTGCTCTGCAGTTCATCAAGGGTAGGTCATGAATATAAGATCAGTGATCCAACACCTGACACTCCCATCCATCAGATTTAATTGCTCCATGAAAGGTCATCAGTATTCTCTGACTGGACAACTCCTTTAACGTATTTACATTTTATAAAGTAACCATTGTAGTCTATACAACTGATTGCATGTCTATGTTTTTCGGTAACAAAAAGGTAAATACACAAAATAAATTTTGATCCAAGTCACCAATCAAAATTGCACATTCTTGTCTAAGGATCTCTGAAAAACTTGCATCCTGATTTTCACTGTTGACTAGGAGAATTTTTAGAAACCTATATCAGATTTTTTTGCATATGATTAAGAACTTTGTTCAAAACGCGTCAGGTGTTTTAGGGGCTGTTTTTTATCTTGACATGGAAATAAAATAATGAAGATTTTAATGAAGAGACGTCTGGTGCTGGAACTTTTCTTTTTCCTTTGCTATTGTTAATGAGTGGTATCCTGCCATTTATTCCTGGCACCTATGTTCATCTGGATTCTGGTGAGGCACCACTAATCCTCTTCCCTGCTCCCAGTATGATATTAAGAACTGACAAACAGGCCAAACACTTTTGAAATCTGACCAAGAACACTAATGAAAATTGGTCTGTTTGTGTTTTTTTTCCCATACAGCTGGGGAAATACGGTAAGTATTAAACACATCACCAATTTTCTAAGTAAATATATTTATAAAGGTGCTATTGACATGAATTTTTCACCAGATGTCAGTAACAACCCATCCAATTTACACAAGCAAAGAAACCAATCTCTTTAAAGTGTAACTGTCATTTAAATTTTTATTTAATAAAAGGAGGACATCTTGTGGAAGTTTTTTTTAGTGGTTTCCCTCCTGGTTTCATTAATAAAGTATATGGGAAACTTGATCATAATCACTTGCCCTAAATTACTATTAAATAAAAGTTGAATGGGCAAGGCCTGACCATCATGGCATGAGGAAGCAAGTCCTCAGAGCTCCGCACACCACACCTGCCAATTATATCTCACCACTTCATTGCCAGCCCGGGTATGCCGCCGAAGAAGCGGTCCCAAGTGGGGAGCCCCCCTGGACACCCTAGGAACCGGCTCCTGCCCAGGGGATCCATCGTCTGCTTCCTGTCAGTGGCCCATCATCTCCTCGTGAAGTGCCGGGAGGTAAGATGGCACCTAGTCCGCAGCACTCCTGCCTACATGCAGCTCCCATTTAGAGGAGAGGAGGGGGAGGCAGCTCAGAGCATCGCTCAGTCTATAGCTCACCTGCGGAGGTGCCCAGGACAAGGTGACCCTTAAAGACCCCAGGGGACAGTCTAGATGGGTGCCCAATACTGCAGCCTTTGAGAAGGCTGCTATGGCAGCGGGGAAGCAGGCTATGGCGGGTACGGCTAACCTATGGACCCCCCACACACACACACCATCAGAGGGGGACACCCAGGCAGATGCTTCTGTGGCAGCAATAAGAGGGGAGGCTGCCTGACAATGGATGGTTTCCTCTGAACTGGGAGAAGGGGATTTTCAGGCACTAAAGGAGCTTATTATGGCACTCCCAACAAAAGCAGACCTGGATTTTATTATCTCTAAGCTGGAGTACACCCATAATGAAGCTATAGCCTTTGTACAGGAGGATTTGTCTTTAGTTGATAAAAGAATGATGGCTACAGAGGATGCTCAGGGATCTCTGGGGCAGCGAGTTGCGGCCTTGGAGGAGCGACTGACAACTACCAATACCTCCGTGGGGGACCTGTCCCTGCCCCTGGATGAACAGGAGAACAGGGGCAGACTGAACAACATCAGATTGAAGGGGATACCTGAGGAGTGGCCTCCTGATATGTTGCAATCAAATGTCCATGTCATATTCAACAAAGTATTAAGAGTGCCCAGCCGACTCTTCTTGCCGGTTTAACAGAGTACACAAAGTGTTTCACCCCAGTGGGAGATCCCAGGATAACCCCAGAGACATCCTCTGCCATCAACGCTATTTTTCTGACAAGGACTCTATTATCCAGAAGGCCTAGTCACACAGACCTGTAAATATGGAAGGTGCCAGGATCAGACTCTTTCCGGACATCTTGAGCTGCACGCTGGCTATGAGGAGAGCCCTTTCTCCCTTATTGATCAAAATCAAGGAGGTTGGAGCTGCCTATGACTGGGGACACCCATTCAACTTGATTATCTGAAAGGACTCTGCCATATTCCTCCTCAAGAGGCACCCCAAACTGCCTCGATTATTTAAATTTCTGGAGACGGACCCAATAGAGGTTCTGGACTGGCTCGCTCTCCGGACTGGGGAGTACGGGCCTTTCTGATCTGGAAGGGGCCACCGTCCCTCCAGATCGGACCCTTCGGGCTGGTGTCGAAGCTCGAGGGGGGTCTATAGTAAGGCAGAGAGAGGAGGCCCCCTGTCCCCATGAGAGTATGAGGCCCCTGGAGTGTGTCTTATTAGCCGGGTGTAGGGGCTCGGAGGGAGTTTCTCCTCAACATACAGGGTTTACTGTTCCTTACTTATGTCTAATTTGTGTTATTTGTTTAAGTATCTTCTGAAAATAGATATTTTGGTATGCTGGCCGTCCCGCTGTGTCATATTGTGCAGCGGTTACCCGGGTTACTCATTTACTTCTGTACTCATTTACTAACTCACATCTATCCGTTTAGTCAGTCTAGCTGGTTATTCTGTTATTTTTTATTTTCCTGTTTTAGAGCTTGTATTGCAGTTAATTGCGGCAGACAAAAGATGGTGGGCCTCCCCCTAGCTGCGGCAGGTGGATTGCCCAGTGGTTGATATTTTGTGTGTGTGTTGCAGGATCATTCTGTGGCGGTTTTCTCTTTGCACCCTCTCACTTTCCTTTGTATGCTCGGGGCTTGTTATAAGCAAATTTGCCATTTTCTCAGTCTTTTCTTTTCTTACGCTTTCCCTCTTTCTTATATCCAAATAATCTAGTATTTCTTCTTCCTCCTATTTCCGATGGGGTTGTCTCGCGGTCCCTGTCCTACCATGGTTGATTCCGTCATGCCCTCCTGTTCTGAGCTCCGAGTGGGCACTCTCAATGTGAAGGGCCTGCACAGCCCAGAAAAATGCTCAATACTCTCAAACCTCCTTAGGAAGAACAGGTTACATGTAGCTTTCTTCCAGGAAACCCACTACTCGGTTAATAAACTGTTTAAACTCTCGTACAGGAGGTTCCCGAAGGTGTACTATTCTCCATCAGATGGCTCTAGAGCTAGGGATACGTGCATACTTTTGTCCAGCTCGCTGGCTTGGGAGCCGATTGAGTTGTCCCAGTTGTCCCCAGTGATGCTTTGAAGGCCAACATGGTAGTCATATATAAGGAAGGTAAGGACACTTTGAACTGCGCAGTTACCAACCTATCTCCCTTCTCAATGTGAAATTGTTTACTAAGATCCTGGCGAATAGAATATCTCCTTTATTGGGCAGTATAATACATCCAGACGAGGCATGGTTCATGTTGGGAAGGGAGGCCCGGGATAATACTATAAAAGCACTGAATCTTATTCATAGATATAGGATAGAGGGCACACCCATGATGTTGCTTTCCACAGACGCCCAGAAGGCATTTGACCAGGTGGGTTGGGAATTTATGAGAGTGGTACTGCGGTCCATTGGCTTACAGTCTGCGATGTTGGGTTGGATTGCAGCTCTTTACAGTTCCCCCTCGACTTGTGTTAGGGTCAACGGGGTTTGCTCTGAGAGGTTCCCAATTTTCAATGGTACCCGGCAGGGCTGCCCCCTCTCCCCTCTGATTTTTATATTAACACTAGAGCCACTACGTTACATTAGGAATAATCCTGATATCTCTGCACCAAGGATCCCCCGCTATCCTATAAGATTATTGCATATGCAGACGATCTCTTATTTTTCATCATTAATCCTATAGTTTCCCTTCCACGCTTAATGGCGGAGCTGGACACATTCTCAGGCCTGGCCAATTTCAAGATTAATTGGGCTAAATCGGAGGCTCTTAATATTAACGTCCCAGCTTCTATCTTACCAGACCTCAAGAATAGCTTTGGGTTCCGTTGGGGGGAGTCCTCTCTGAAGTATCTGGGAATTAATCTGATGGCAGATTCAGAATTGCTGTTTAGATCAAATTTTATACCTCTTTTACAGAGATTAAGGGAAGATTGACATAAGTGGGCCAGGGGATGTTTCACATGGTTTGGGAGATGCGAGATCCTGAAAATGAATGTCTTGCCTAGAGTCCTCCATCTCCTTCAGGCACCAGGCGCTATCCATTAAGATTCATGACTCCTTTTTTAAGGAGTTCTCCTCCCTCCAAATTTGGTTTATTTGGGCTAATAAGCCAGCCAGACTGGCCAGAACCCTTCTTTGCAAGCAGAAGCTTGGGGAGATTTGGGTCTTCCGAATCTGAAGATGTACTACCTGGCGGCCCACATGGTGGTCTAGACACGGCTTAGTCAAACCCTGGGTTCGTATAGAACAAAGCTTCACAGAAATCCCCTTGGCTGCTATTCCATGGATTTCAGCTACCCTTGACTCAGGAGTGAGATCCCACCCCACCACGGGGGCAACCTTGCTTTGTTGCTCCAGGACGGAGATTCGTTCACGCCTACTACCCCATCCATCTCCTATGACACCGATATTGGGTTCACCTGACTTTAGACCTGGTCTGACTGACCCAGTCTTTAGACTTTGGATGAATCGGGGGACTTTTAGGGCGATGCATTTTGTTAGTAATGCCTCTTGGCTGACTATAGACGATATCCGTAATATGGAGGTACCAACTCATCCGGGTGATTGGAGGGCCATGCAGCTAAGACACTTCCTGAGTTCTAAACTAAATAATGTAGAGAGAAGTAACCGGGCACCTCCAGGATTCATGCGGTATATATAGCACTTATGTACCTAGTATTTCCACTACAAACCCCTGTTAATGGTGTTGCAGCGCCTTATGACTCGTCAAAGGAGCTGAGCCTCCGAAACGGCGTGCTGTCGTCCGCGCCCTCTGCACCCCCTCCCCACACCGATGCAATAAAGCAAAAGATCTATTAATGGTGAGTGCCGCTTTTTTTCTTGAGTTTTTTGATACACTTCCTGAGTTCCCTTTCAGAGGCACCACAGTTTTCAGGACCTATTACTACTTTTGAGAAATTGTGTTTAGAGGAGGGCACCTTGACACTCCCTGTCAGTAGTGAAATCCATTCTGATTCTCTCTGAGGTCCTTCCCCTGCTGGATACTTATTGAAATGGGAAAGAGATTTGAATATAAGACTTACCCCAGAGCAGAGAGATAGGATACTGCTTTTTGCACACAAATCTACAATTAGCTTGAGTTTCCAGGAATTTCTAGATCTTAACTAGATGGTATAAGGTCCCTAAAAAACTCTACATAATGTTTCCATCTGTCGGCACTGTTTGCTGGAGATGTGGTCTAGAGGAGGGGTCGTTTTTACACATCTATTGGAACAGTGAGAAACTTTCTAGATTTTGGGAGGATGTGCAGATTATTATCAAACAGGTCACAAACACTTGCCAAAACCTTGGGCCAGAATTGTTGTTGCTTCAGCATTCTGACCTCCCAATTTCAATTTACAACAGATGTCTGTTGCGTTTTATGGTGATGGCTGTGAGGGCATGCAAACCACTCTGTTGAAGATCTCCTTCCCCTCCTGGCATCAGTTTGTGTGTCGCTAAGAAAAAACTGATATTAATGGAGGACTTGATGGTTTCCATCAGGAATAAATATGAAGAATTTTTTGGCACCTGGTACCAGTGGAGCAAGTTTAGAGCTTCCCTGGAATATTCTGACTTGCTTGCTCGGGACCCGAGCTCTTAGGCTGCCTTCAGACTTGCAGATGCATCTGCAGCGTTTTGCAGATGCATCTGCAAGCATCTGCATGCAGACCGCGGCCCATATGTTTATAATGGTGCGCACGGCGGTCTGCAGATGCTTGCGGACCGCCGTGCGCACCCATTCACTCCTATATGTGATCTGTGCGCATGCGGATGCCTGCGTACAGATCACACACTCTCGTCCGCCCCAGGGACGCGACATGCTGCGTCCCGGGTGCGGACGATATGGTCCGCATCCGCACCCGAACGCAGCAAACGCTGCCAAACGCAGGCACTATACGTTCCTATGTTAAACATAGGAACGCAGTGCGCATGCGTTTTAATGCGTATGGGAACGCAGCATAAGCTGCGTTCACATACGCAAATGTGAAGGCAGCCTTAGACAGATGGGCTGCCTGGCTCTCCCCGACAGCAAATACTTCGTCTCCCCGTTCCTCTCTTCCTTCTCTCTTCTTTCTGCTCCTGCTCTCCCTCTTTCCCAACCTTCCTTTTGCTCTTTTTTCTCTATATTTTATTTGTTTCAATTATAGGGTCTTTACCCACTCAACATGTATTTTGATCATCAAACAATAATACTAAAACTTGTCAACTTTATGTTGTTTTAGTGGACACTAGATGATGACTATTTGACGATGCCTTGTAATAGAGACCTGTAATGTCCACACGATATGAGGCATTCACAAGGGTAAACTTTAACTGTACTTTATTCTTGTCTTCTATCTTTCTCCATCATATATCAGAACAGTCTTTTCCTGCAGCATGCTCTAAAGTGAAACCAAAACTTAACTCTCCACCTCCTTCTCCTTACCCATCATACAACAGCCTAGTTTTCTTAAAGAGGCAGATCTAATTATTGTACATTACATCATCCCCCTTTTTTTTTTTTTTTTTTTTTACAACTTAGAATATATACACTGACAATATAACCATGTGAAAATGTCCAATAAATATATATGTCGGTTTTGGCCTATTTAGTCTATTCAAATCAGGCACCGAAAAGAAACAAAAAAAAAAAAACACAAAAGACAACAAAAAAAACAACAACCAAAAAGAACTCTGTATGTTTTCTGTTCTTTTCTCTTTTATACTTCTTCAATAAGCCGCGATGGAGCCCTCCTTTCTCGTGTTGGATAGCGTCTGGGCTCAGTGAGTGTGTCCATTATTGAAGAATTGTTCACTTCCGGGTGGTCCTCTCCACCGAGCACCAAGTCTTCCACCAGAGGAAGATCATTACCATCATTTTGCGGTATGATTTTAAAATGTGAAGAATTTCGAGTTATGAAGTGTCCATTTCGCTCAGCCGTGACCATGCTGCCTTTCTTATCAGTAACATTGTATTGTGCAGGATTATAAGTAGCTGACGTCTTGTTGGTTGGTTTTTGACGCACGACGACAACATCCCCTTTTTTGATGGCACTTGGCTGTGCCCTTCGCCTTCTGTCTGCATAACGTTTCATAGCTTGTTTGTTAGCAGAGTCTGCTGATCGCACAGAAGAGTCACTTGGTAAGGGATGACTGGTCACATCAGGGATACGTATCCGTGGAGTTCTGTTGAACATTAGATGAGCTGGAGCAGCATTAGTAGTAGAATGTGGTGTATTGCGATAATTGCGCATGAATTTGTATAATGACTGTTTCAGCGGGGTGTGCTCCAGACTCGCTGCCTTGACTCTTTTCCCCATAGTGCGCATGAAACGTTCTACTATACCATTGGCTTGCGGCCAGCAAGGTGTGATTTTCCTGTGACTGAACCCCAAGTATTCAGAAAATTGTGTAAACACATGTCCATTGAACGGAGGTCCATTGTCTGTTTTAACCACTCTTGGAATGCCATATGCAGAGAATATGTCATCCAGTTCTGGTATGACACTAGTGGCAGAGGTTGAAGATATGAAAGAAATGACAGGGTATCTAGAATATTCATCAATTGTTACTAGAATGTACTGGCCATTGGGTAATGGTCCATATATGTCGACTGCCACTTCCTCCCAGACAGCAGTGGGTAGCGGAGACATTTGCAGTGGTTCTAAGTTTGATGATGGAGTAATGAATTGACAGGTGGAGCAATGTCTAATCTTCTCTTCCACCAATTGATCCATGTTTGGGAACCACACTTTTTCTCTAAGTAATTTTTTAGTACCAACAATTCCCAGATGACCTTCATGTGCGATCTGTATGACTAAGTTGCGCAAAGTCTTAGGTACAACCAGTTTGGTACCTCGAAGAATGAGGTGTTCTTCAGTGACTGATAATTCATCCCGTACACTTGAGAATAGTTTTAATTCTTTCAGATCAATCTCAGAGTTGGGAAATTTTTCTTTTTGAATTTCATGCCACCTTCGATTTTGTATGATTTCTATTAAAGCACATAGCGTCTTGTCACTTGTTGTTGCATTCACAAAGTGATCAATGGAGAGTGCTTTAGGCACTGCATGAGCTGTAATGAAGCGTATGTATTCTTCAATGGAGGATCGCTCAGGTGAGGCATCATTCATAGGATGTCTTGAAAGATAGTCAGCCGGATTGCTGTATTTTCCAGGTTTGTGAACAATTTTGTAGTTATAGTCCTGTAGACGTAGGCCCCATCTTTCAATGCGTGCAGGCATTTTAGCTCTGGGATTTCCAAAGATTGTAAGGAGTGCTTGATGGTCAGTGACAATGGTGAAGGGAGCTCCATAGAGAAATAAGTGAAAGTGTTCACATCCCCAGACAACTGCCAAGCTTTCTTTTTCAGGTTGTGAATATTTCTTTTCAGTGCTTGTTAAACTTTTACTTGCATAAGAAATGATGTGAGGATCTTGATTATTATCCTTATATTGTGCTAAGATAGCACCCAGCCCCACGGGACTGGCGTCCACAATTAATTCGGTTTGAAGTGCCGGATCAAAATAAGCCATGGTAGTGGTTGAGCAAAGTTCATTTTTAATTGCTTCAAAAGAGGTCTGACAGTCTTGGGACCATTGAAAAACACAATTTTGCTTTGTAAGTTCTCTTAATGGACTGCTGATAGTTGAAAAATTTGGAATATATCTAGCACAGTAGCTTGCCATTCCAAGAAAAGAGCGTACTTCACTGGCAGTTTGTGGAATTGAGGCTGTCTTGATGGATTCTACTTTCTTAGGGTCAGGTTGTACTCCTTTTTCCGAGAAGATGTGACCATAGAACTCTAATGAACTTCTATCAAATTCGCACTTTTCTTTGTTTAAAGTGAGTCCAGCAGAGACCAGGCATTCAAAGATGTTGTATAGAGCACGATTATGTTCAGCTTGAGTTTTACCAAACACCAGTATGTCATCACTGTAATTAAAGGCATTTGGAACGTGTTGAATGACGCTCCTTATCGCATCCTGAAAAATTTCTGCTGCTGAGCAGACTCCAAAAGTCAATCTTTTATATCTTCTGAGGCCCACATGTGTGGAAAATGTTGTTAAGTATCTGGATTCTGGACTCAGTTCTAATTGGTGATAGCCTTTATTGAGGTCGAGCTTTGAAAAGACGGTCGCTCCATTTAATAAATGAATGATGTCATCAATCGTGGGTGAGATATGTCTTTCTCTCTGGATAGCGGTGTTGGGTAGGCGCATGTCAACACACAGTCTCACCTGCTCTGGAGTCTTTGGTTTTGGAACTACCACAAGTGGAGAGACCCACGGAGTGGGACCAGTAACAGTTTCAATGACGTCCTCATCCATGAGGAATTGAAGTTCTTTTTCCACCTTCTTTCTCAGGTGAAAAGGAATGCGTCTATGTGGTTGGGCTACCGGACGAACGCTGTCGTCCACATGAAGATGTATTTGAGAGTCCTTTAATTTCCCCAAACCACTAAATAAGGAGGGAAAACTGTTTACCATGGCCTGTACATCCATGTCTGCTGGGTCAGTTATGGTATGAATAATCTGGATGAGACCTAGCTTCAATGCAGTGTGATAGCTGAGAAGACAGCCTCCCGATCCTTGTAATGTGTGAAAAGTGGTTTTATGTCTGTTTTCTTTATAGCTGATTTCCGTGTCAAATTGTCCTCTTGTGGCTAGAGGTGTTGTAGATCCATATGGGAAGATTTTTGTGTTCACTTGCTGTAAAACTGGCTTATTTTTCAATTGTTCATATGCAGTGCTGTCTATAATATCCACTGAAGCACCCGTATCTATTGTAAAGGTGATATTGGTGTTGCAGATTGGGAGTGTGATGCAGGGAGACTGTACGGAGCCAGTGGCAGAAGTGGTGAACACATAGTTTTCCGTCCCGGACATTTCTTCTGTGTCCTGATTTATCATTTTTATATTTGCGGGCTTTGTCAGAGGCAGAGAAGACTTGTATTGTGCTGACCTGCAGACAGCTGCAAAATGATTCCCTTTTCCACATTTACTGCATGTCTGTCCTATAGCTGGACATTTGTTCAGGTGGTGAGGGAAATCCTGTCCACATCTATAGCATTTCCTCTGTTTTGGGGTTTGCTTGTCTTGGGCATTCTTATACTTGAGATTATGCACATGTAAATGATCCCCACTCTCCATTGCAGTAGCCTGATGATCTGCTGTTTCTATAGCGCGGGCCATTTTGAGTAAATCATG